>BSBK01008459.1:475000-512500 GCA_027943335.1 Chamaecyparis obtusa
AGGGTGATTGACTGTTACTTAAAATAATTGGGCACAAGACAGAATTCAGCCTTTCTCCTATCATTATCTGGATTATTATTGAGGTTAAGGTACACCATGCTTTTCCACAAGGAGACATGTGAGCTACATAAGATTATTATTTCCAAGGAAAGAAATACCAACAAAACATGGCAAAGTAATTCCTGTCTAGTATTATAGTTTAATCAGGATTGACAGCCTTTAACTTTACAAGTGCTATGAAGAATATAAAAATATTTTTATAAATAATCTTATGAGATGGGTTTATTTGAGCAATATAAAATTTCTTACAAATATAAATATCATGAGATGGAGTTTAGAAGCAACTGATAATATGATACTACTTGAAGAATATAAAATGTTTTATAAATATACATATCATGAAATGAGTTTATAAGAAATTGATATCATAAGTTAAGATATATCACTTAAGGAATGTGCCATGCTGAAAATCAGATGATGATGCTAGTTGTACCAAAAGTCCATCAAATTCTATTTTTTTCTAATTTTAAATTCATATGAATTTGAATGAGTATTTCTTTTCTTTGCCTATTCTTTAGAGTTGTAGACTCAATAATTAGGCACTTTAAGAGAACACATTTTTAATGTCAATCTGAGTTTAATAAAATTTTATATTTCTTATTATTTTGTCATTTAGGCGCTATAGATTATTCTTGGTGAAGGTGTTCGACTTCATGAAGATTTACAAATGTATGTATGTATTTATGACATCTCATTATTTCAAGAATAAATAGATTCAATCTAATTATTCCATTCTCTATTGTTAAACTAGTGAACTACTTGGTTATTCTTAATTTATTTTTATAGGATACCTTTTCCATGAAAAAAGGTTAAAATATTTATAACTCTTGCCATATAATTTGAAATGGCGTAGATATCTACAAAATACATTATATCCTTCATAGAGGCTTCTAGATTTTGCATCCAAGTTCATCTTTATTCTATATCTTGTATTTCTAGTTAAATTTTTGACTTGGTAAATTTGTAACTTGTAAATACATAAAATCAATAGTTTCTATGTTTTCATGTTTTTAGCTTGTTAGGAAGAATTATTTTCTCAAGGGTAACCATGTTATGTTTAGGTAGATTTATTTTCTTTTTACGTTAGACTAGTGACCTAGATTAGTTTCTTTCCTCAAAGATCAAGTTGATCCTAAATTTTTTATCATTAAATCATTTGAAGAAGAGAACTATTCTTCTATTTATCATATTGAATCTCAAACCCTAAATTACTTGATTTTGAATGAAACTATTGTTTAAGGGTAACCCATTATGTATTGCAAGAAGATCAATAAGAAAAAACAATTATGAAGGAGAACTATACTAGTGGTTTAATGAGATAATTTGAAGTACAATATAAATTGACATTAGTAAATATGAACTATTTTTTCCTCAAATATATAAGGATGTGAGAGTTTTTTCTCAATGTCGTAAGATTTGTTAACTAGTGAAAGAGAGTAGTTATATTAAATGTATCAACCACTACTAGTCCTAGAGAGACCTTGAGAAGATGTTGGTACTTATTTTGTATTTTATTGTTTCCTAGAACACAAATATGACATGGTTTGATATTTATAGTTATAAACCTATTTTATAAGATGACATATTTTATTCCATATAAGAAGATAAATGATACAAACAGTAAAGCTAATAATTTCTTGATATTTTATTGAAATGAATCTTTTGCTGAGAATTATTATTTTAATTAGAGATGTTATGTTTGTTATATACATTTAGAAGGCATTGTATACGAGATGAAAATATATTTGAAGTTTACTTTTACATATCACCCATAAACAAATGTCGAAATAAAGGTTGTGAATAGGAGTTTAAGAAAAATGCTAAGATATTTGGATGGAGATAAAATATGTTCAATTATAATATGTTCTTAGTGCAAGGAGTGTTTACATATAATTAATTAATAATGAGAGTAAATCTATAAGACACCAAATGTGATAGCATATCAATAGTTCATTGTTTGTCTTGAAATTTAGAGATAAAATCAATCAAGAGAGGAGTGTGGAAGAAAATGGAGTGTATAAATAAAATAATTTCCATAACACATAACATAAGTTTGCAAAAAGTTAAGACATCTTTAGAAAATGATGAATGGTACATGTAAGGAGAAGGATGACGAAGAAAGAAAATATAAGGAGTCAGTGGTTGGAGATGAGGAAATGATGTATCTTAGAGAAGATAGATATTTTTTTGGTAACATTTAGTAATATGAGGATGAAAAAGTTTTTTCATTTTGTAGTTATCAAAAGCTATGATTAAGGGAGTACAAAGTGAAACTACCAATAAAATTAAGGATACCATGAATATTAAATTTTATATGTTTGATGAAGGTCACTTAAGACATAATAACTTAAAAGCATAATGAAAGAATTATACACTATGAAAAAAATAAGGGGATATCATATAAGTCTTTGATAATGAGATTGAAGAAGTACCAAGAATATGCAATATGAGGAGCATTTGGTGAAATTGAAAGGAGGTCTTGTAATAGACTAATATTAGATTTTGAAGACATGGATAGGCTACTTTAGTTTACATTAAGCCACCAAAAATTGAGGGAGACACTTTTCAAATAACTTATGAGGTTTGGTATAGGAGAATCCTAAGAGTTGGAATATTTTAGTACAATTTTTTTTATAGTACTCTATTTTTTTTGTATTTTTGATAAATTTGTATAATCATCTAGGCATCATAGTTTCTATTATATTCCATCATAGTTGCATATTTCACATTTTACTGAGAACACACAACATTCTATCCAAATTTTAGGAGGTACTAATCGCCACAAAAGATAGGCACAATAAGATAACCAATACTTCAACTATTCAAAGCTTGTAGAACCTTTTTGGAGCATATATAAATACATCTATATATTTATAGCTATGTTATTGGTCCTTGAAGAGATTCTAGGTTGAAGCACATCTTTTTTTTACCAACTTTGCTATATTTATTCTAGAAAGTTCCCTCCACATGTTACACTTGAAATCAATCTTTCCACCTCATTTTGGTTGAGTAAGGTCATTCATGTTCATAGTTGTGCCAATGTGTTTTGAATGTGAAAGCCTCAAATTATATGTCCTTGTAGTAAACGATAGTCCAATTGTGAATGTGATTCAATAAAGGTGAGATTATTGTTATTACTAGTTCATTAAGTTGTAATATATATTTCATTGATTAGCTTTTCAAAATGTTTTCGCTACCAAGCTATTTATAAATATTAGATTCATTGTAACAAGAAGAAGTAAAAGAAAGGTAAAGAAAATTAAGCAAAGTGAAGATTAATGTTTTATAAACTATCAAATCGTGTCTATTAGTAAAGAAAATATCCATAACCATGAATTCAAATATCATGATATGAAAAAGATACCAAACAAAATAACATATTTTAAATCTGAAAACACATAAATTTCATAATCTTCATCAAACTCATTCATTTCATAATCACAAAACTAAATACGATCAATAATCCTACTTCCTTTTAAAATAATGAACATAAATTATAAATTTGCTAATTCAAACACATTATTTATTAATATATATTAATTAAAATCTTATATATTTCCATTATTGTAAATTTTTTTTTTGCATGAGCTCATTTATTGTCCACAAACTCCAAGAGCCTTTTTTCTTCATAGAATTGACTAATGTTATCAAAACAAGTTAAATAACTCTCACCACACATTATCATTTGATGAGTCTATTTTCAAATTTCATGTATGTTTTGATTCCAACCAAGTCACGTGGGACTTGAATAAAATCTAAGGTACGCAAATTCAATTATGAATAATTCCATCAAATGTTTTCCTCGGGTTCTCAAAATTGTCTTTATATGCAATTTACTTGTAAGCGACATGAGAATAAAGTGTAATTTATCAAGAGGACATAATATTAATAATAATAATAATATAATAATATTTTCTATCTATAGGTTAATTTCTTAATGACTAGAATTAAAATTGCCATAAATTTTATAATGTAGTGATATTTAAATAAAAAAGTTTTTGGATTATAGTTTGTTGTAAAGCTTATAGATGTACTATTTTTTTAAGATAAAAATTTGAAAATTTTGTACAAAGTTAATAGGATGTATTGATAATTTATTTAAGAAAATTAAATTAGAAAATTAAATTGATTATTTTTCAATAAAATGTTTATTACTTGAGACATTCTCCTTTCAATAAAGTGCGTTGGTTTTGTCTATTATGTTATACAATATTTCTTTTTTGTCATTCAGATTTTGTAAGGATGAGAACCTTGATTTTTCCCTTTATGTAATAAAAAATAAGAAATCTATTGCAAGCCTTCACAATATGAAACCAAATTATGCAGCTATCACGTACATTCACAAATAAAATTTACTTTGATAGAAACTAGTATAAAATGATAACAGCACACTATGTTATATGTACTTCATGGTTATCTTTGACAATTTCCTTCCTACATTGTTTTTAAAAAAAAATTGTAAAATATTTTAAACACATAAATAAATACATTATTACCTCAATATTTCAAACCTAAAATTAAATACAACCAAATATATAAATAAAAAATGCACTTATCATGTAGTTCACAAGTGAAATATGTTTTGATTGAAATTAATATAAAATCATAACAACACACTACATATATGCTCTTCATGATTATCCTTAAATAATATACTTCTTACATTTTTTCGTCAAAACTCTATAGAATATTATTAACAAAAAACAACATAATATGTTAGGTAGTATCTTCATATTGCAAACTTAAATACAACCAAATATACAAATCAAAATTTACATTTTATGCAACATAGATTAGAATTTTACTTTTATAATCAATCACGTTTCATTTTAGTTTAGATTCAAAATAAAAAACTTATGGGCTAGGGACCTCGTTCAACCGATGAGAGCTTCATGAGGTCATGAGGTCCAGATGATTATTCTTAAACAATAGAGTTTTTACACATTTTATCAAAATTATATAAAATATTTTTAGCATATAATAACGTAATACATCATCACTTCCATATTTGAAATCTGGAAAAATAAAGACAACCAATTATAGGAATAAAAAATTCACATATTAAACAACATTACATTTTAATTTTACAATTAACAATGTCATTTTAGATTCAAAACAAAAGACTTATGCCCTAGGGATCTTGTTCAATTCATGAGAATTTCATGCGATAGATGTGAGGTCATGAGGTCCACCTAATCGTCCTTAAACAATATAGTTCTTACACTTTTAAAAAAAATTCTATAAAATATTTTTAACAAATAGCAACATTAATGCATTATTACCTCAACAAATTTCAAACCTAAAAATAAATACAACCAAATATACAAATCAAAATTTCACATTTTAAACGAGATAGATTGGAATTTACTTTTTCAATTAGGAGTTTCATTTTAGAAAACAATAAAAAAATATATAAGATTCAATATAGAAAACTTAAAGCTTGGAGACCTCAAATCAATTGAGTGTTTCATGTGGTATGCAAGGGGTTATAAGGAACACATGATTATCCTTAAAATCTATATTTACACATTTTAAAAAAAATTCTTCATCTATTTTTGACAAATAACAACATAATACATTATTACTTTTATATTTCAAACAACGTAAGTTAGAATTTTACTTTTATAATTAACATTTTATTTTGGAAAACAAGAAAAAATTATTAGGTTCAAAATTGGAAATTAATGGGATGGGTTCATGGCTCTATTGGGAGAGCTTTATGTGGTAGGCATGAGGTCATGAGGTCCAATCTACCCTCCCCGCCCATATGATATCCAATAGTGTGTCATGTCATTGGTCACATCCATTCGAACCACAATCTAAAAAATATAGAAAAATAAATAAAAAATCATTTGATTGAAAATTGGAAATTGATGGCTTGAGGGCATGGCTCCATTGAGGGATTTCATAGTCTTCCACCTCCTACCCACATGATATTGATGAATGTCGGTGCCAATGGTCACTTCAAAAGTTTAACTAATTTGATTCCTCCCGTCTAAGAAAATTAAAAAACTTATAATCAATATGTTGTTTCTTGATTCAATTGTGTGATGATAGATGACAGAGTATGATATGAAATGTTATGCTAAAAATAATCACACAATTGAATTTAAAAATAACATATTAATAAACTTATAAATTGTGAAAATCTTCTCACTTTCCCCAATAAAAACTTATATTCAAATCCTTATATTTAAAGAGGGATAATATTTTGAAGAGCTTTAAATCTTAAGAGCCCTATGATATTAAACAATATTCAAGAAGTGAGGAATCCATCTTTATCCTCTTCTATTTTTTCATCATTTGGTTGACTATTGAGTTTACAGTAATTTCCTATTCTATAACAAATCAGACCAAATCAATTTTTCTCGTCTTGAGCCTTGAGTCCTCATAAGACTCATATTCTGGAAGCAGTAATGCTGACAGATATTGATTTGAGAGAAAAAGTATCAGTTAAGTCTCCAAGCTATTCCAGTGATAAACAATTTTAACGCTTCTTGAGTGCCTTATTAACAGGATCTTGTCCTTCATGCTCTGTCTTTATTTATACTCACTCACATAACGTCAACAAGATTTTTCTTCTCTGTACGTGACACGGATTGCATTGTTCATGAATGACAACAAAGAATTAGTCATTGTTTTCCTTAAAAACAATATAAGCTGTGTAGAAGTTCTACTTTGAACTGGACTATTCAGTCAAGTGTACCACCTTTTGTGATAGCTTTCCACATAAATACAAGCGGGCTATATATAAGAAAAGTTTTGAATAGAGAGAACACATCAGGACTCCTCTTTTTTTTTGAAATAAGTGTAGATGGGGAAGTATCCTAGGAGATTTTGGACTTCAAATTTGTTGTTTTCTAGTCTTAGAATTGTTATTCAACTTTTTAGATTAATGACAAGATATGTGTTCATCAATAGATTGAGAATGGTTAAAGTTCAATTATTGAGAGTGGGTAGTCTTTTAATTTAAATTTTGAAATGGTATATTCTTTGAGGTATTATTGAGAGAGTTCTAAATTAAAAAAATCTAATTTGACTATAACAGTCAATGATCATGTCCAAATACATACTCAATCAAAATCAATTAGTTGCATAAGATCTCTAATATAGTTGATTACAAGACCTTGCACATGCTTTTATAGATATGAGTAAATTTATAATTCTTATAGATAATTTCATTTGAGATTACATACACACTGACAATGTATACACATACATGTTAGGATTATATGAACGACATATATAAATCCTAATCTACTATAATGAAAATTGATTGATGACATCTCTTAAACAACACACACTAAGGATCAAATTAAGCATGTAAAAAGTTAGTCAACTCTAACTTTTAGCCTAGGAGTTAGACGTTAGTGTGTTTTGTTTAAGCCATTTGCTGTTTGATTCTTAAAACCAATATGGATTGGTGTCTATTCCATGAGCAACGAGGTTTTGAAAAAAAGATGGAAAGGATATAAATCTTGCAAATCATTAATAGAACTAAATTCACATTTCTATTAAAACTAAAGATTACATTTCATGCAATGTATATACATCACAATTAGACCTAAAATGATGCACATGGAAAGAGTGAATGACGATTCTAATAGATACAATGCATTAGATAATATCACAGATATACCAAATCCTCATTATATTCATGCCAACAAATGTGGCAAGATAAACTATATCGTTGTAGTTACACTATTCCAATAAATCCTCATAAATAGCTATCAAGATATATGATTACATAAAATATGATTTACAAACCCTTCCAATAATTTATAAGGCATGTTCTTGCATTTACTATTTAGATATGCAATATTTCATCACCCTAGAATGTGCTTAAAGCATAGTAGGTCTAGAAAATTAGTCCAATGACCAACCCTTAGAATGGAGGACAAATAGACATTTATATTTGCAATAAAATTGTGCTTTGTTACCCACAAGAATCAAATTCAAATCTAGGAATTTAAGTATATCTACCACATTGATGGTAGCTATTGCGAGAAAATATTATCCAACATTAAAAAGTGTATATATTAAAACATGCCTAAAATATTTAAACATATTTTTGGATATAGAAATAAATTTGAAGCATTGTAGAGGTCCAACTAGGGCCTTAAAGTTGATCAATTTTCTTTTTTGAGGTAGGTGCATGTGTGAATAGTCTGAAACATAAAACATTTTAGAGCTTTGGGTAATAAGGGTCAGTCGTACCTCATGATAAATACTTAAGGTTAGGGATGATTGAAAATTAGAAATGGGAATTCATGAGGAAAAGGAATAGGTATCCAAGGAATGGGATATAAAGACAATTAAGTTAGGCATCGAGGTTCAAGGATTTTTAGGAGGAAATATTTGGGTAAGGGCATGAACAACAATCTAATAAGGAAAAGGGTCTTAAAAACTACAATTGAAATAATTGTTAGTCATTGATGTCAAGCCTTAACTGGCAAGACAGGTGCTATCTAGTAGAGTACCATATCTTTTGATTGATGAAGAGGATTTGAAAAGAAGAGAAAACAAGAGGACCTAAGGAAAGGTTGAGTTATGAGATACTACAATGGGTACTTGATTAGTTGGCACATTGGCAAGGTAATGTGTTGTTTATCTTTAACACTAAGTGAAGAAGTCAGTTGATTTGAAGCACAGGCTTAACCGAAAAAAAGAGAAGAAATTTACTTTAAGTCAAGTGATGTTAGTGTCGACTGAGCGCCAGTATTAGTTGAGTAAATTCTAGTGTTTATCGAGCATCAATAATTGTCGAGTATTAGAGAATTAACTGAGAGAAGGAAGTGTTTTCCGAGTAGAACAGTTCTAGTGATGACCGAGTTGTTCAGTGATGACCAAGTAGATGAACACAGTATTGACCGTGTGTCAATAATTTACAGTTTGTGAAGGAATTGAGAATCCCATCTGACATAGTTAAATTCTTGGGATATGTAAAACATGTTGACATTAAAGATGAATGACCTGGAGCATTTAATACATGGTAAACCGTTCTTATGGATTCAAGGAAAAGTATCTAGAAGGATAAGGAGGAGAACAAAATGATGGAAGGATTAGATGAATCTGACCTAAATCTAAGATCGACGGAAGAGATTAAGCGACAAAAGATTAATCTACCTAATCAAGGAGGTCTAAGGATGACCAAATTGTGGATTATGAAAAATAAGGAAAAGAGGTTGATGTTATTGACTGGTGAACCTAAGCAGAAGGCTGAGAAGAGTTGTGAAGAGTTGAATAGAGTTGAGGTGATTGCTTGAAGGGATTTCCAAGAAGATCAGAGATGGAGATGGTAATGAAGGTCAGTCAGTAAATTAACATATAAACATATTAGATCTGTATTTGCAAAGTGAGTTGTATATTTCAGATTAGAACCTACTGTTACTTTCTAACCATTGTATCAGTTAAAATCTTTTTAATCAAGGTTGACCTAACAATCATTTTGTAAACCCTTTAATCAAGGTGAAATTCTAATAGAATTTTCTTAAGCCCTATAACTAGGCCACTCTTAGCAGCGTGATAAAATCCTTTAATAGGGTCACACCTAACAGTGTGTATTGTAACATTTAACAAGGTTGGCTTCTCACAAAGCACACTCCAGAAGAGTGAAAATTTGGTAGCATTTTACTGGTGGTTTTTTCCCATATTGGGTTTCCACATTAAATTCTGGTGTCATACTTGTGTGAATTTTATTTGATGTGTTATGTTGTTGAAAGTTTTATATTCTGCAAGAAGTTTTATGTTATTGATATATTCTATAGAGACTGAGTGAATTGATGAATAGATCTAAGTTTGTTGAAGTGTTTAAAAGTTGAATTGGTACATCTAGACCCGAGGATAAATGGTTCACCCCCCTTCTTAGTTATTCTAAAATTATTCTAACAATTGGTATCAGAGCTTCCTAGTGCTTGTAAGGAGAAAGTTTAAAGGTCCTTGAAGATAATGATCAAGATGTACAAAAAGGAGATACCAAAGCTGAACAAGGAGAACTTCCTTGCATGGAAGAGTTTGATGAAATTGCACCTAGTTGGAATTGGTGATTTTGTGAAATAATATGTGGAACATGATTATGTACCAATTGTTGCACCTATGAAAGCTGAGGATTTGAAGGAAAAACAAGAACAAAACTAGGCAATGTTGGAGATTGCATCAACCCTAAGTTATCCTAAATTTAAAGACATCAAGGACTGTACTAATGAAAAGAAAATATGGGACACACTGGTAACTATCTATGGAGGGGATAAAAATGTTCTGAGAGACAATTCTAAAAGCTTGAGAGGTAAGTTTGATGAAATGAAAATGTTAGAAGGAGAAAACATTGTTCAAAATTGTGGCGGAGTTAAAGAGGTAGTGAATGCTATTAGAGGAGCCAATGGAAACATTGATGATGAAACTGTCATTAGCAAAGTTTTGAGAACCCTACTTCTTATCTATACTATTAGAGTTTCTTCAATACAAGAATCAAGATGTACTCCTGGTAACATCCTAGTTGTGGAAGGTCTTGTTGGTAGGCTTACTGCTTTTGAGTTGTCAAATTTTGATAATTTCACTACTCACAATATTGAATCTGTATTTAAGTCTCAAATGGTTCTTTATGAGTCTAAGAAAGGAAAAGAAAGATGTGTGAATAGTGATAGTGAAATTGATGAAGGGTGCTCCCCTTAATACCACAAACACATAACATAAACAAAGAAATAACAACAATTTGCAAGAACAGAAAATGGGCTTCTTATTATCTCCACAAGTGTGGAATTCCAAATTTTAGAATTACAATATGCAAAGCCACATGGGCATTCCCTTTACAATATTCTATAGGACAAAGCCTCAAATTTATTACCCAAATCTACCCAGAACTGCCCTAGACAACACTACGGGCCTTCTTTATATAGGCAATTTCCACCGCCTGAGAAGGTTGTAGAAATTTAACCCTAAGGGCTGACCAAACTTAGAATTATTTTATTTTTCATTTTATTACATCAAAGTCGGCTCAAAATAACTTTTGAAACCCAAACAAAAATTTTGAAGGAAAATTATTTTCCTCCATTTCAGGTGACCCAACTTCTGGAGACCATAAGTCATCACCCATTGACCCGATTGACTATTATAACCCCATTTCAGAAAGGGCATGAGGAGCTCTACAATTCCTAAATCAAGCAAGCTTCATTCAATTGAAAATTTAACCTCACCCGAGGCCTCTAAAGCCTTGAAAATTGAGTTCAAAGTTTTTGTACCCTGTTTCCAAAACTGAAAAGTTTCAATATCTTCAAAACCAGACTTGATCTAGCAATGAAACTTTACAGGTAGGCTGATATGACTAAGATGAACCTCCAACTGTGAAATCAGAACATTCTGAGATCATATGACCAACTTACTAAAAATAGCAAGTTTCCATAAATAGCAGCTCTACACAAGATAGCCCTTATTGAAAAGAAACCAGAAATATTTTTGGGTGATGCAAGATTTCTCTTACACCCAGGATGCTCCTGCATCAGAAACTTTTGATGATGATCTCGATGATCTTGAGGCACTAATGGCTAGAAGGCTACCAAGAGGAAAAGGAAAATTCAAAGGTAAACTTCCTATAATCTATTTTTCATGTAACAAAGTTGGCCATATTGTAGCAAGATACCCTGATAGAAATGACAAGGATGAAAGAAGGGAAAACAAGTATAAAGAAAAAATGAATGACATAGATCACAGAAGGTATAAGGACTACAAAGATAAAGGTAAGAAGTCTTGCTATATTTTTGAAGAAGAAACTAACAGTGAAACTAGTGAATCTAATGGTTGTGATATAGAAGTTGTTTATGTTGCTACGAAAGATGATTCTGATGAATATGAGAAAACTACACTTATTTCATATGTGATTAAAGGTGATAAATGGATTATTGATAGTGGTTGCTCACATCACATGACTGGTGATAACAGTAAGTTTGAAATCTTAAATCATTACAAAGGTAGAAGCGTTAAGTTTGGTAATGATGCACCATGTCCTGTGAAGGGAAATGAATCAATAAGATTGATTGATAAGATCAGATGTGATAATGCTTATTGGGTTGAAGGTCTTAACTATAATTTGTTAAGTGTTGCATAGTTGAATAATACTGGTTACCGAGTTGAGTTTCATCACAAGAAGGCTAAAATATTTGATGCCACTAGTGAACTAATTGAAAGTGGAGAACAGATAAGAGGTAATTTGTTCTATCGAGACCTATCTAAAGAAAAATGTTTGTTTGCACAATTTGATGATGTATGGTTATGGCATAAGAGGTGTTAGGTGAACTTTGAAAATTTGGTAAACAGTAGTAAGATGAAGAAAGTTAGAGGTTTACCAAAATTGAAGAAACCTGATAATGTGATGTGTAAACAACATCAATTGGGAAAAATGACAAAGTATAGTTTCAAGGGAAAGACATATACTTTGAATAATTTTTTGGAATTGGTTCATACTGACCTTTGTGGACCTATTGGTGTGCAACATTACTGTGGTGATAAATATTTCTTCCTGTTTGTTGATGACTATTCTATAATGATGACCATGATGTTTCTGAAAGAAAAAATTGATGCCTTTTAGTTGTTTAAGTGGTATTTGGAAAAAGTTGAGAAAGAAACAGGTAAAATATTGAAATGTCTAAGATTTGACAGAGGAGGAGAGTTCATATCAAGTGAGTTCAACATATTTCAGAATGATAGAGGAATAAAGAGACAAATATATGCACCAAGGACACCTCAACATAATGGTATAGTAGAGAGAAGAAATAGATCAATTACAAATTGTGCTAGAACACTAATGATAGTGAATAATGTTGCACAAAATAATGGAGACAATTTGTAAGTATAACTGTTTATACCTTGAACTGAGTACAAATGAAGAAATGTATAAATGCTACACCTTTTGAATTATGGCATGGTTATGCACCTAATGTGAAATATTTTAAAGTCTTTGGAAGAAAATGTTATATGCTGAAGGATAATAGGAATGGAAAACTTGATGCTAAAAGTGATGAAGGCATATTCCTAGGATATTCCACTAAGAGAAAACCTTACAAGTGTTTGAATTCTAACACTTACAAAGTTGTGGAAAGTGAAAATGTTAGAGTTGATGAATATGCAAAAAAGAATGAAGTTGAGTGCAAGAAATAATCTAGAGATTACAAATCTTTTGTATACATAGAAGAAGGAGAGGCTAGTAATATACTTGAATCAGAAAATAAAGATGCCAAGAAACAACATGAACCTGTCGAGTCAGAGAAAGAAAATGTTGAGCATCGAGAGGATGTTGATGAGAAATCGGGAGAGGAGGTAGAGAATCTATAAGATGAACCTAAAGATCAAGAACAAGAAGAAAGGAGATCTGAGTGTACATTAGAACAGTATGTGAGAAGATATCATAAGGAAGAAAAACTCATTAGAGCTAGAAAGAATTTGGAGTCATGACAAGAAGTAAGTTGAAAGATCAAACATGCTTGTTATGTGAGTTTGAACCTAAGATAGTGAAATATTCTTTGGAGAATGAAGATTGGATTCAAGCCATGAACGAAGAAATTGAGCAGATAGAAAAGAACAAAACCTGTACACTAGTGATAAGTAGGAGATATTTTCTACAACAAGTCAAATTGTGATATTGCTATCATGATTCAACTGTGTAGTTGTTTTAGTCAAACTCATTGACCCATGTTTCATGAGTAGTGGTTCACATGAACCCATCTCTCATGAGAATGAATGGAACACTTATCACACATTGGATCTAGGTGATGCTCACAAAGGTGAATCACTAGGACTTCTCAGTTCTTTTTGTGGAAAATATCTCCTACTTATCAATTGATGCACTTAAGGGGCTTTCTAATGAGTGGTTCATAAGGCACAACACTTGGTGAAGGTTTTGCAAATGGGGTTGCAAGTAGAGTGGGTTTAACTATGGAGGAAACTTCATAGTTAAGCGCGCTCAAGCTAGAGTAGTACTAGGATGGGTGACCTCCTGGGCAGTCCCGGTGCTTCACCACTGTGAGCATCACCTAGATCCAATTCTCATGAGATATGGGTTCATGTGAATCACTACTCATGAAACATGGATCAATGAGTTTGACTCAACAAACTACACTGTACACTAGTGCCGAGACTAAAGGATAAGAATGTTATTGGAACAAAGTGGGTTTTTAGATAAGCGAAATGAACATGGAGAAGTCACTAGGAACAAAGATATATTGGTATGAAAGAGATATGCACAGGAAGAATACATTGACTATGGGGAGACATTTTCTCCAGTTGCTAGATTGGAAGGATTAAGAACTCTACTTGCATATGCAGCTTTCAAAGGATTCAAAGTGTATCAAATGGATGCCAAATCTACATTTCTAAATGTAATATTGGACTTGATGAAGTATACATTAAACAACCAGAAGGATTTGTGGATCCAAGCAAGATGAACATGGTTTGTAAACTACAAAAGGCACTATATGGATTGAAAAAAGCCTCCAAAGCATGGTATGAGATATTGCACAACTAATTGATAAAGATTCAATTTGTAAGAATAAATGACAAGAAAAATCTATATTTGAAGTCTGAAAAAGGTAAAGAGATATTATTAGCTGAAATATTTGTTGATGATATCATATTTGGAGGACAATATGCCCTATGTAAAACATTTTCAAATGAGATGCAAAATGAATTTAAGATTTCTATGTTTGGAGAGATCGAATTCTTTGTTGGTTTTTAAGTTTATCAAATGAAGTAAGGTATATATATTACACAATCTAAGTATGTCAAGGAGATACTGAAATTTTTTGATATGGAGGACTCTAGACCAGTAAGTACACCTATGGCTACTAGACAAAAAATATCAAAGAATGATGATACAGATGAAGTGAATCAAACCTTGTATAGGTCTATGATTGGAAAGTATATATTGTCCATCGTAGACTAGATATTTCCTTAGCAGTTGAGATTGTTGCAAGATTTTCTACAAATCCTAAGGAGAGTCACATGATGCCAATGAAAAGGATATTGAGATATCTAAAAGGAACAAAGGACTATGGACTGTATTACAATAAGAATGACAAGTTTGAACTGAAAGTTTACACTAATACAGATTAGGTAGGAAATGTGGATAACATAAAGAGTACAAGTGGTGGCGCATTCTTCCTAGGAAAGAGATTAGTCTCTTGGACAAGAAAGAAACATAATATCATTTCCCTATCTACAGTAGAAGGTGAAATGTAGTAGCAGCAGTGAATTGTTCAAATTTAGTATGGATCAAGAAATTGTTAAAAGGTATGAAGGAAGAAATTACTGAGCCAGTTGTTATTTTATGTGATAAAACATGTGCTATCAAAATATCAAAGAATCCTGTAATGTACACTAAGACCAAGCATATTTATATCAAGTATCATTTCTTGAGAGAGCTAGTTCAAGACAAAGAAGTGAGATTGGAGTATGTAAATATAAAGGAATAATTAGAAAATATATTCACCAAGGCATTACCTAAGGATGCTCATGAATATCTAAGAGGTAAATTGGCAGGGATTCCCCTAACTAAGGATACCTAGAATCATATAGGAGCATTGCATCAAATGCATTAAATCAGAATATCTAACAAATTGATGCAAAGGAGGTCACACTTTAGGAGTTGCCTAAAGTTGTGAAGAGTAAAGCACAAGATATTGATCAGTCATAAGAAAGATGATAGAGGGAGTAATAAAGTTGAGACAACTGACATGAAAATATCTACATGGTAAAGATGAATGTCTTTGGCATTGTTTTCAAAGAGGGATAGATTTAGTAAAAATGAGAGAAAGATACAAAAGAAGTTACCCCAAGAAAAGAGGGAGAGATTGAATAAGATGAGGGAGGGATTCGGTAAACTATTGAAAATAAATTTTTGGATTATATGGTGACTATGCATATGGATTTTATGGTAGAACATGTAGCATTTCCATCAATGCCAAAGATGGAGATTGTTGGAAACTACACTTGAAATAATTGTTATATTGTCATTAATGTTAAGCCTTAACTGGTAAGACAGTTGGTATCTAGTATAGTACCATATCTTTTGATTGATGAAGAGGATTTGAAAAGAGGAGATAACAAGAGGACCTATGTAAAGGTTGAGTTATGAGATACTAGAATGGGTACTTCATTATTTGGCACATTGGCAAGGTAATGTGTTGTTTATCTTTAATACTAAGTGAAGACTTTAGTTGATTTGAAGCATAGGCTTAATTGAGCAAAAGAGAAGAAATTAAGTTTAAGTAGGGTGATGCTAGTGTCAATCAAGCGCTAGTATAAGCCTAGTAAATTTTAGTGTTGACTGAGCATTAGTAATTGCCGAGTATCAAAGAATTAACCGAGCGAAGACAATGTTTTTCGAGTAGAATAGTTTTAGCGATGACTGAGTGTCAGTAATTTACAGTTTGTGAAGGAATTGAGAATCCCAGCTGACATAGTTGAATTCTTGGGATATGTACAATGTTTTGACATTAAAGATGAATGACCTTGAGCATTTAATGCATGGAAAACCATTTTCTTATGGATTCAAGGAAAGTATCTAGAAGGATAAGGAGGAGAACAAAATGATGGAAGGATTCGATGAATCTGACCTAAACCTAAGATCTATGGAAGAGATTAAGAGGCAAAAGATTAATATACCTAATCAAGGAGGTATAAGGATGACCTAATTATGGGTTATGAAAAATAGGGAATAGAGGTTGATGTTATTGATTGGAAAACCTAAGCAAAAGGCTAAGAAGAGTTGTGAAAAGTTGAACAAAGTTGAGGTGATTGCTTGAAGGGATTTTTGAGTGGATCAGAGATGGAGATGGTAATGAAGGTTAGTCAGTAAATCAACATATGAGTGTATTGGATCTGTATTTGCAAAGTGAGTTGTTTATTTCAGATCAAAACCTACTGTTAATTTCTAACCATTGTATCAGTTAAAATCATTTTAATCAAGGTTGACCTAACAATCATTTTGTAAACCCTTTAATCAAGGTGACATTCTAATGGAATGTTCTTAAGCCCTCTAACTAGGCCACTCTTAACAGGGTGATTAAATATTTTAATAGGGTCACACCTAACAGTGTGTATTGTAACCTTTAACAAGGTTGGCCTCTCACATAGCTTGCTTCAGAAGAGAAAAAAATTGGTAGCATGTTATTGGTGGTTTTTTCCCATATTGGGTTTCCACGTTAAATCTTGGTCTCATACTTGTGTAAATGTTATTTGATGTGTTATGTTGTTGAAAGTTTTCTATGTTGTAAGTTGATTACTTTTGGATAGTGGACTACAAGTTTTTATGTTATTGATATATTCTATAGAGCCCTAGTGAATTGCTGAATAGATCTAAGTTTGTTGAAGTGTTTAAAAGTTAAACTAGGGTACATCTGTACTTGAGGATAACTAATTCACCCCCCTCTCCGTTATTCTAAAATTATTCTAATAAAGGGATAATAGTGGAAAATGTGTGAGACTAAAGTCACAATAAATTTTTTGAATGTTCAATAGGAACTAAGAGAAATTCAAGCTTAGGATGAAATGCATGATAAAATGAGGAACTCCAAAAGGAGGAGAAGAAATTGACATTGGATTTCAATGATTAGGGATGATAACGAGATGATAATGGGTAGAGGCAAAGCCATAAATTTAACAAGAAAACTTAAATAAAATATTTGGTAGTCAAGCTATTAGAGTATTGATGACTGGTTCAAATATGTACAAGGAAGTAAGATCCTAAAACCTTAGTGCACAAAGAAAATGTAAGGATTCATGATTTTAATGATCATGGGGATCAAGAAAATGACACTTGAAGGAGGGAAAATCTAAACTTCAACATAATAAATAAGTCAAAGAAAAAGGTGGGATTTCAAGGATCAAGAATGATAAGGAAATGGTCCCTAGGGAAGAAAAACTTTCCAAACCTTGAACACTTAAAGAAAATCTCTATTGGAAATTATCCAAGATCAGAAAGTGCACATTAATAACCTTCCACAAGTAAACAAAAATAATCAAATAGAATCTATGATATATAAATTAAGATTGTGTAAATACAATGGGAAACCTTGCATACATAGGCAAGGATGAGGATTTGAGAAGGTATAAGTGAAAACATGACTACCTCTCCAAAGGTGAAACACTTGTGAGATAACTTGACACGTGTGTGTGAGGAAGTTTTAAACATGAATGTAATAGGTGTCTCAAATGATGTTAAAACATGTATCAATCATATGAATTGAGAAAAAAGTATGAAATAGTCTACGTAAACATAATCTAGGTGTGAGTAGGTTGATCCTAGATAGGTAATTAACTAGATAGGTTTATAATGAAACTACTTACACTAACACACTCTGTTAAGTGTAATCTATAGATTAACATGTATGCATCATGATGAGTCCTATCTATGATTCCATTTTAGGTAATCATGTAAAAATTTAGCATAAAGTGAATAAAATGGAGAAAAATCAGTGGGAACAAAAATCCTCTCCAAAAGAGATGCTAAGTTGTAAGTGCAATGGAATGTAAAAGTGAAAGAAGATAGTAATAAAACGATGGACTCGTGATGACCCCCCTAGGAATATTAATATCACAATGTAAAATATTGTGTTGGCATATTGTAATGTTGGATGTTTTGTCAAACATATCAGAGGAACCAAATGGATGTCAACATGTCAAAGGAATTGATTAGAAGAGTTATTTGTTGAATGCTAACTGAACTGTTGTAGGATAGCTAATGGAAAAGGATGTTCAAAGGTCCAGTGAGGTTCAAGTATTAAAGATATGAAGTCGCACATGTGGGACATTGTTGATGAAGGTAAATTAAGTGATAATTAATAGTATTTCAACAAGGTTTTGAACAAAGATATTTATTGTGCTACATTGGAATTGTATTAGACATGAGGTAGATGTCATTTTTAGAGTTCAAAAAGTCTCATATCATTGTAGTGATCAATTTGTAAGGAAGTGAGCCTTCCTCAGGGTTGGAGCTCGAGGCTCTTTATTTGAGCAGTGAGCCTAAATGCAAGTGTATTCCTAACATATTGTAATAGGTTTATACTTATAACAAGGTATTTACTTATTGTAGATAATCAACCCCACTGTAATTTTTACCTTAATAGGATTTCCATGATAAAAAAATATTGTCTGAAGTTGTGTGGATGTGATTCTGATTTGTATATGCATGCATATTTTACATTTCCTTTAATCGGATCAGATTTAAGGGTACACAAGTTAAGGGTTTTGGGGTGTAAGGCTTTTAAGATTGAAATTTTGGGAAAAAACTAATTCACCCCCCCTTCTTAGTTTTTCACTTCCCTATTATCATCATATTATTTCCCCATATTCCCAAGAAAGAAGATAAGTTCATGTGATCCCCCTAGAAAATAGGAATTCATAAAATCTATGTGAGGAAATATTTCCACCAAAAACTAATAAGGTAAGAGGAACCATAAAACCTCCTCTCAAAATGCCTCTTGTAGTACTGGTGAATGACAAAAAATGGGTGTTGATGATGATCTAAAATTGTTTAATAATGTTTCTCCCCTTAGAAAGAAAAAGAACCATAGAAGTGTGCATAGGATCTTCCCATTTTATATTGTCAAATACTAGAAGAAGAGTGGCCATCCTTGAATGATGCACCAAATACCAATAGGTTGTCTTTGGATAATGCTCAATGATCACCAATCTAGTTTTATTATGTCACAAAGATTCAGAAAAATGGACCATAGATGAATAATGATAGGTGAACCATAATAATTATATAATACCACAAATGGTACCAAGATAAATGATGAACCAATCTCACATATAGACTCATGAATAGTTACATAATCTATCATGATGGTATCTAGTGCAACTGAGGAAAGAGAAACAATATTTGAAGGAAACAATGATGTAGCCTTATTAAAGTTATCCTATAATAGATGACAAATATCCTCAATCTAGTGTAATCATAAAAAATAGAAAGGTGTGTTTCTATTAAAAAAATATGAAATTTCAAGTAGATATGTATCCTAATGAGGTGTATTTGGAATAACAAAGGCAATGTCCATTTGTCAATAACCTTTAAGACTTGTGGATGAGTTGATAGATGATCCAAACCCAATAACAAGTGATATCTAGGATAAATGATCATCCTCAAATGATCATGTCTCACAAGATGCCTAAATTAAACCATATGATAGTTCTACAAGTGTTGAAACTAGAGGCTCAAGCAATGGAATACTGATTGAGAGGAATTTATAACACATCATCATTTTTACAACAAATGCAATCTTTTGTTGTATGTCTTTTTTTGCCACAATAAAAGAATTTTATTTTTTATTTGTTAGGAGGATTGTGGATAATACTTAAATGTAAGATATTGAATGTGACAAACATGATCACATGAACGAACAACTCAAAGTAGAAGCGCTCAAATTATCTCGTGGCTAAAGAAACCCCCAGATTTTGGTGCTTTTATAACTTAGTGTGTTTTACACTTAAAATAGGCCCAAAATATGAGAAATTAAAATATATGGACTTTTGAAAAAGGATGAAACTTAATTTTGAGTTATTTTTAAAAATTTATTACAAAAATATCTTATTAAATAGACCCATTTTAATGAATTTTCATTGGTAGACTATAAACAACACTGAAATGAGAGAGGATGTAGCCTTCCAAACACTTGTTGGAATAGTGATGCAAAGGTATTATCTATTATAAATCTTAAAAAATGCATCTCAATTCACAATTTATACAAATTAAAAAAAGTAAAAATGAAAATAAAACTCCCCCCTTTTACAAGCTCTTTAATAAGTTGAAAATTTATGGTTAACAAAAACTAGTGATGGTTATATGAAAAATAATTACTATATGAAAAAAGAATCTTATAATAATTGTTAATTAGATATGTAACCAAATATAATTTGAAATTTATGAGTGGTAATCATTATCGGAGGAAGCAATATTTTTCTTTTGTAGTGGTGTTGTTGACCAGGTCCAATATTTATGTTGTTGGGGCCGGTGTTAAGATATATAAACCTAATATGAGTTTTTTAATTGAGAAAAAAAATATGTTATAATTATTATCCATCGTGTACACACCAAAATATTTTTTTTGGTATAATTAGTGAGTGTATAATGTCTTTGGTTCACTCACTAGTTAGGAGAGATGCGCATCTGGAGGACTATAGTGGCCAAAATTGACAAATAGGGACACAGATGTAAAAATGTGACACTAGTAAAAATAGTGAATACAACCATTCATAATTGACTACAATGAACCATGTTAGTGTCCTTTAGGTGTGCCAATGTCTGAGCTAGGAGCCCAAGACCTATGTTGATTCCTTTGACCTTTGTTTTAGTCTAAAAATGTTTTTGGTGGCCTAGAGGGTTAGAGCATCTAGGATAACTCAAGACATTCTGAGTATAATAAGGGTAAGATTAGGTAATGGACCTATGACATTCATGTGTGAATTGGATCTTGTTGAAGAATTTTTGTGACATCTAGGACCAAGGATAAGGTTATGTTTGTTGAGTGGACTCTTTTAAATTCTTTGAGGTTTTTTTGTGATTCTAATAAACTTATGATCATATCTAATATGTTTGGAGTTCATTCCCCTTTCTCATGTTAATAAGTTGTCTTAATCTTGAGATTTGAGATATAGAACTTATTTTTGTTTCTTATGTTAAAAATAAGGGTATGTGTGGGAGCATGGTATACCAATCTATGGCCTTAAGTGGAAACGAAAAATTAGCACATCAGGGTTAGTCAACTTGACATAAAAATTTGAACAAGTTATCAACCTTATGTCAAAAAGTTGTAAGAAAAGAATTTGTAGGAAATTGAATTTAGTTTCTAAAATACTAGCCCTTCTCTGAAAAAAAATTGAATCTAATTTGTGAAAATTATGGATTTCAATGCAGTAGTACTAAAATTCCAGGAAAAAGATAAGAAGTAGGTGTATGTCTGACCACCTTAATCACAATCAGATGATCATATTTTTTTACAAGATTCTAGATATAAGTAGTAGACTCGTGCTAAAATGTGACACATATTTGTTTGTAATTTTTTTGCAAGTAAATAATTAATTATGAATTTTTTGCTAAAAAAATTTTAGAATAAAAAAATATCATGTTTGACCACCTTAACTAATTCTAAACTTTACAAAATAAAAAAAAATTTCTCTCGTAGTAGGCGGAGAATAAAATCTGAACCATTTTTTAGATTTCAAAAAGGTTATACCATTTAAAATTTATAGTTGTTTTTCAATCAGTTTGTCAATCAAGACTTTAGAGGTAACTCAATTAGAAAATAAGTAATAATTACTTACTGAACTCAAATTTTGACATCAATTATATTGATGGAAAGATGATAATCTCCTTAAGAAACCTTTTTTGTTTCTTCAAATTCAAGAAAAAAAAAGTCGTCAGCTACACGGTCGAAGTTAAGAAATCAAAGGAACAAGGGAAAACATGTTTTTTGGGTTGGCCATGTAGGTTTTGCATCCCAAATCCAAAACCCAATCCAATTCCTGAACTAAATCTCTGACTATGGTAAAGGTAATATGTGTTTGAAATTATTGGGTACCCAATAGTTATTGGGTATCCAATATTATCGGATACCCAATATGTTTCATAAATGTATCCCCCCATTCTTCACACATGTTGGCGAACAGATCTGTCTCCAATTCAAATAAACTTTATGCTGACTCTATACCTCTCTAAAGACAAACAATTCTACAACAGTTGGGTAAGCATAAGATAATTGACGCCCTCTGATTTTACAAGGTACAACTCCCTCTCAAAGATGTTTAATGAATTTTTTAAAAAATATAAATGAATGTACTTTTGACCGTAAAGTACGCAAGGATCTCTCAAATACTCCTAAGTATTGATGCATTTTTCAAAAATTATGAATGTAATATTTAAGATTAAAGGAAAAAATAGTTCCTTCAATTACCATAAATTAACTTCCTATGAGACTAAAAATAAGAATTATCTGGAAAGATTGATAATCTCAGCTCGCATTAATAAACAATAAAAAGAAAGAGATATGCTAATTCACAAAGTAATTAATACATCATAAGCTTAAATTCAAAGATTTAAACCAAGTCTTGTATTAAAATATTTATGCTTGTACATAACAAAGTCTAAAACCAAAGAAGATTACTGCATCTTCCCATTTAATTCCATTCAAAAACATAAAAGACAAAATAGTACTGAGAAAGCTTCTAAACTAAGTCTAAATCTAAAATTTCTAACACTTCTCTCATTCTATGCTCCAACATATATATTTTACAATTTGAGAGGCCTCCCTAAAAACTCGGCCTCTCGGATTAATAGAAATACGAAATAGTTACAAACCAGTTTCTAAACAAAGAAACAGTTTTAAAGATAGTTGTCTCCTAAACAAGAAAAACTTGAAAAAACAAGATTATTGCATAGCTTTAGCTACTGGTCTTCTGACGTGGCATTTCGAACTAGTTTCCAAGTCCTAAAAGTATTCACCAGCTCTTGAGTTAGATGGGAATGCAAATCCTTCAGGCCAATCAGCTTTGCCTAGCATGCATTATTTTCCCACTTGAGCTCTTGGCTCTCCTACAACTACTTGGGTAACTTCCCTCTATTTAGGTACAACATGGATTCCACATTTTCTATCTTGGTGAAGACCTGAGCCATAGGTTCTTCATTCTCTATGATGGCATTCAGAGCATTCTGGAAGTTTTTAATCGAGGCGTCTGCATCCATTTTTCCTTCTTCAAGCTGGAGTATACCTAACGGGTGCACCACCTTGATATCCTTCAATACACTAGTGTGTATCTCCTTGATTTCTTTATCCATGGCGCACACATTTTAAATCACAGCTTTAAACAAAGAACCTTTCCAACCCAAGTTCTATTTCAGAATGAACAACATACAAGGATCAACCAGCTTCATCATATTTTCTGATAGGAACTTAGCCACTCCATACTCTTCTATCTCCTGAACCTAAGACGCAATAGTTGCACATTTCTCTTCTTCCAATTCCCAACCTAGAATTAGGGTCTGAATTTCTCCAAGCAGTGCCTCTCCATCTGCACAAGTGGCCACAAATTATCAAATGAATTTTCTCCCTTCTATTATGACACCATCGACCCAATTCTTCATCACCTCTGTTAGGGCTTTTCCATGTTGTATTTGTTTTAGCTATCTCTTGCTATCTGTTGAGTTGGGATCAAAATCTTGCAGGGATTGAGCCAAAGGCAGTGCCCCGACATCACTTAGTGAACTAAGAAATTCAGCCATTGTGATCACAAGCTGTTTAAGCTCTCATTTTTCCTTGCCATCTTTTTGGGATTGGCTGACCATGTGGTTAGCTGAGAACTTGAATAAGTGATCCCTTGTATCCCTGGTTAGTGAACCAAATTCCATCTTTGTGACCTCGAAGTCCTCTTCTTTAGGTTCCTGGATTATTTCTTTGTGTTTAAAGGTTGCAATTTCAATAGTTACCTTCCTTGTAGTGGGGTTTGTGATTAACCTTGCATTTTTTTTAACCTTCTTTGCCTTTGGAGTGTGGACGATGTACTTAGTGACTATTTCTTTAACTAGTAAGGAAATAGGCTTGAAGCTACATTTTATATTCATTGAATCTATTAGCCAAGGAGGGACCGAACTAGAAGTCAACCTATTATCAGTTATTTTAGTAGGAGTTACCTTTGCCTATTGAACCTCAAGTTTATTAGGAGATACCTCTTGATTTTTATTAAGGTGCTTAGGTGAAAAAAATATGTCCTCATCATTGATGTCAATGTCAATGAAGATAGAATCTGGAGAGGCCATTTGCACACGACTTTCAGATCTAGTCCTCGACCTCATTTGGGGTGTGCTAGGATGTCCACTTTGAATGAATTTCTTTTTAGATGAAAGAATATTAGCTATATCAGTGATCAAAAGGGATGTGTTAGAGGAATTAGGCAATACTTCAACTGAGGTGGGATCGACATTAGTCTTCTCAAGGGATGCATTCCCTATCTTGCCCTATCTTTTTATCTTCAAATAGTCCTTTGTAACTCCAAAAATAAACCTAGCCCTCAACTTCACATTATCTTCTTATTCTCTTGTCTAGTCTATCTCAGGCAAAGCTTTTGCATTGAACTATCATAGCTGGGTTTGATAATTTCATAATTATCTTCATCTAGGCCATCTATATTGAACTTCAAATGTAGGGTTTTGATCTGGGAGAGAAACAACCTGGAATGGTCCCTTTTCTTAACTACCTCTTCTTCTCCAAGGTCTTCCCACAAATCTTCAATATGTGAGTTCAATGATGGATGGTTACTCAGATTGAGGACTCATCTTCAAAAACCTTTTTTATCGAACTCTCTCCTTAAATCATAAAATTGCATGTGAAAACTTACCAAGTTACTCCCTATTATTGAAGCGTCAATCATGCTCTTGTAGGTCATGGCTACAAGTCTAATTGGGAAAATAGAATCCCACCTTTCCTCTGGGAGGCTTTCTTTTTTTATCACAGTGAACATTTTCCTACAAACCTCTGCTAAAACAAAAAATTCAAAGGCGAATCTTGGTAATTTAAAGGGCTCTTCATCAAAACCTCCCACTCTGACGTATGTAAACTACGGGAACAAGATATAGAAACTATCATAATTTTGAACTATTTTCTACACCTCAGGAGACATTCTCTTCCTTTGGGTCCCTACTAGTTGATAACACAAATTTCCAAGGAAAACATAATGAACCCTCATGTAGTCCTCTAGGACTCTACCTCTTTTCACTAATGGGCAATATTCAAAGATATTTAGGTCGTCACTCGAGGGTTCATGGGGAATTCCTCCAAGATATTGAGTACATTAAAGACAATAAATTCTGAGGACATGTAAAATTATTTTTTATTGCCTACGCTTGCTTAAGTTGATCTTTTAATGAACCACCAATTATCTCGGCCCAACCAAGATTTTGCTTCTCTTCCAAAATAATCTCTATGAAATGATACATCCAATCTTTGAAAAGGAGCACTTTTTTTTTATTGTCTCACTCTATGCAACAAGACCATTATGTCTTGGATATGAGGTGTCATGTGGTCCTTGGTCAATACCTTAGGCGGTGTGGAATCTCCTTTATAGAATGACCTAGTCCACTTATGAGCAATATTATTGTGATTTTTGTCACTTTTTTCTCAAAATTGAGAAAGCGACCGGGTTGGAGTAAAACTAGCAAAAGCCTCATCAAGTAACTTGAAAAATGACATTATTATTTCTCTGGTTATAGAAAAGAGACTCTAACCTCCATTATTCAACACACACTTAGACTTGACATCATAGTGGTTTATACACTATTGGATTAACTCAGGGCTTACTACAACTGCGGGAAAAGCTGCGGTTTCAAGCAACCCACTGGACACGAATTCTATAGTATAATCCTTTTCTATAAAATTCACCAAATATTCAGCCATTTTCTCTACTTCAACCCCTAACACAGTAGTTTCTGTAAACACAGGGGCATGACACTCTAAATTCGTAGGACTTCTAAAGAAATGTATGCTAGACTTCATTTTTCTTGCCCAAAACAAATAGAGAACAACAATCCTTTTGAAATCACACTATCATGCAGAAAAAAGGAAACAAAAAGGAACATTTTCAACATTTACTTGTGCTCTATCGACTTAAGAAAATAATCTCTTTCTTTTGCAGTCAAGACTCCACAATTTTACTTTGGAAAGAAATAAGAAAAATAACATAATTTTATACTATTCCCATGCCACAAAGTTCAGCTAGGAAAATGAGCATTAATGACGACATGAAATCAAGAGTGAAGTGTAAATGATGATGTGACATATGACTACTGTTGTGTTTCATAAACTATCCAATAGATCATTAGTTTCTATTTAATTCCATTACTTCACTCATGCTAAGATAAAATCTGCAATAATTCATATTGCCAACTCAAATTTCCCCCGCTGTTTCCATCTTTTCAAGGTTGACCATACTATTATCTTGATAATTACTTCACTAACATTCCACATCATCCAACTCATCAGTTTTCACATCAATCTTTGGGTTTTCCACTATCTCTTTTGAACTCCTTTGAACTATTTCGAACCAAGGTTTAAATAGGTTCAAAGTGGTTTACTCAGGTCCCACCTGCAATTACAAACATTAGGTAAAAAATAAATTGATTGAACCTCTTTGAATTGCTTTGAACCAAGGTTCAAAGTGGTTCAAGAAGGATCAAGAACCACTAACACTTGACCGAAGGATGCCGACTTGACAAAGACAAGTTTGAAATGCCATGATGGTTAACTCAAAGGAAAAGCTGACATTGAAGACCTTTGACGCAAGATTTGAAAAAGGAGAAAACTGGATAAGGATTAAATATATCAAGGGTCAAGGAAACTTTTAACATGGTGACTCAAATAGACCCTAACATTGGCTCTGTTTGGGGACTACATGTTGCCAAATATGCAGAGAACTCTATATTACTAGTTTCACAAAGAAAAAAGGAAGAAAGGAAAGAAACTACACATGCGAGAAAACCAAAAAGGGAAAGTAGGAAAAGCTAACTATTATATATAGGGGGGGAAGACTAAAAAAAACATTACAAATTGAACAATTTGAGGTCCCACCCATTGTTACTGAAAGGAAGATTAATACCATCTAGGTAGGAAAGACAGAAATCATTTGAACTAATTTCCTCTGAAATAATGAACGAGCCTTTCCATAAAGATTCAAACTTCCCATGAGATCCCTTAGGCGCTCTTCTTTTATCCTATAACAAAACTTCATCTCCTTCTATGAACTTACGTGTACAAGCTTGCATATCAAAAATTTGCTTGACTTTCAGATGATGCTCTATAATGTGATCCACTAAGTCATTTCTCTCCTCTTCTAACTTATTCAGGTACATGATGTGCTTCTCCAAGGAATTTTGAAAATACTAATCTTTAATCACCAATTGCAGCTTGGCCGTAGAAAGTTCTAGGGGCAATGACACATGAGCTCCTACCCCGTAGATTAGTTCGAAAGGTGTCATGCCAATATCCCTCTTTGAAGTAGTTCTATCGACCCATAACGATTATTGTAACTTTTTGTGCCAATCACAAGGATTATCACCAAACAAATTTTTAATTATAGCAACAAGGTTCTTATTGCTAGACTCTGCCTGACCATTCCCCTATGGGAAGTAATTTGATGAGCGGGCTAAGGATATCTTGTGTTCATAACAAAATGCTGATATCTCTTCTGAAAAAAATATGTAACATTTTTTGCTACTATTTTGACTGGTATCCTAAATCTGACGAAAATATGGTTCAACAGAAAGTCACATACAACTTGAGAATTTGCCTTTTTGGTAGGAATAACTTACACCCATTTAGTGAAATAATCAGTGGCAATTAAAATATATGTGTTGTGTACTAGACGGAGGATTCAAGGGTCCTAAAAAAATGATTCCCAATTGTCTGAAGGGCTCATCTATGACCACTAGCTTGAGGGGTAAAGCTACAAGTTGTGGGCCTCATGTGAACAATTGATATTTTTCATAATTCTTAACATAGCAATATGCATCCTTGAACATTCTCGACCAATAGAAATAATTCTAGAGAATCTTGAATGTCATGACGGGAGAGTAAAAATTCCCTCCACAAGCTTCATCATGGAAAGCTTTCAGTAGCTCCTTTTGTTGTGCAACATCTACACATCTGAGAAAAGTCCCATCAATTCCCATTTTATAAAACACATCTTGGGAAACTACATAGTTGGACGCCTTTAATTTCAAATTACACCTTTCTCAGGGGTTCAGGTGTTTAGGGAATTCTCCATAGGTGAGAAATTATGTCACATCTAAGAACTAGGGATCAGTCAAACTTACCAACAATGCCACTTGTACTTCACTTTCTCTTTCTTTTGATGGTTTCCCATTTTTTGCTATTAATTTGCACAAACCCCATCCTCTCACCATTTTTTTTGGCTTGATAGTTAGATCATACTCCTAGATTTTAGCTATTCATACTTCCCTATTATTCATGCCTATCTCCTTTTGAGTCAGGATGCTTTTTACTGCAGTTTCTGGGACATAGACTATATAGTGAGAGTGCAGTATGTAGTACTTGAATTGCTTCACTACCTTTACTATGGTGAAGGCATGTTTCTCAATTTGAGAGTATTTGAGTTCATGTTTCTTCAAGGACATGCTCATAAAATAAATATGTTCCTCCCTCCCTTTTTCATCTTTCTGTGTCAAAATGCAAGATAAAGTATGCTCTGAAGCATAGCAATAAACTATGAAGTCCTTTTTGAAATATGGACTTGCTAACACATGCGCTTGGGATATTGCTATCTTAATTTCATTGAAAGCTCTCTGTCCTTCTTCACTCCATTTGAGGGGTATTTTCTCACTCAACATGTCTACCATATTCTTGGTAGTCTCTGAAAACTCTAGAATAAAGGCCCACAAAAAGTTCACCTAGCCAAAGAAAGACTTCAGGCCACTTCTGCTGGAAGGTAAGTTAAGTTTCTCAATTTCCCTAACCCTTTTAGGGTCAATTTTGACACCTTCTCTTGAAACAATATTCCCTAAAAATTTACCCTCCTTAACAAAGAAAATTGACTTCTTAGGGTTTAGGGATATACCATGACTCCTACACCTTTGCAACATTATTTCGATGTCCCTTAAATGGTGATTCCTCCTTTTTGAATAAATAATCAGGTCATCCAGATAAACTACAATGATCTTATTATGAATATCCTTGAAGGAGGAGTTCATTTCCCTCTGAAAAGTGGCACCAACATTAATTAATTCAAATGGTATCTAGTTGTATGCATAAGTACCCAAAGAGTTGATCCTCCTTCGCCACACTAATCTGATTATATCTAGAGTAACCATCCAGCATTGACACCACTTCTGATCCTAACACGGCTTGGACAACATGATCCATCACTGGTAGCACGTAATTGTCCTTCAGACTAGCTTGATTCAAATTTTGGAAGTCAACACAGATTTTGATTTCACCATTCTTTTTTCTCATGAGGACTATATTAGCAATCTAGGTAGAATGGTGGATGGGGTATATGATCCGGGCTTGTAGCATCTTCTCCACTTCTTTCAATATAGCTTTAGATACTTTTAGATTGTAATTCCTTAGCTTTTGATGAAAAGGGGTGGTGCTTAGTTTCAAAGGGATGTGATGCCTAAACTGACCACCTCTAAAATTCTTAAGATCTTCATATCCCAAAGAAAAAACATCTCTACACTATGTTAGTAACTTCTTTAGGTCATCCCTTTCTTGCTAAGAATGGGTCTTACCTATTGAAATCCATTTAGGGTCACCTTTATTTCCTATATTGATTTTATCATACTCCTTAGAGATATGAGGATGAGGTTCTTTTTCTTTGATTCTACTATCATCTCTTCTTTGAAATAGATGCTCTAGAGAAACCAGTCCTTTTGGAATCTTATTTCCCTTCAGCTGAATAATTCCATCATCTCTTGTTGAACCTTCACAGACCTCATTTCTCTCACTACTAGATCCTTCAAAAAATATATTAGCAAAATTCACAAAAAATCCCAAGAAATCTTTGAGTTGAGAAGCATTGTCAAACACCTACCAATGTTCTACATTATCTGACACCTTTAGCCTATAGATCATTTTTATTTGGTACTTATGCATTTTGAATTTTGGATGGGGTAATAATAACGAGGTCAAAACTACCAAGGAGTCTACTTTAGTGTTTAGACTTCGGGGGTATGAACTCTATAGAAAAGGCATCAAAGGAGTCAAGTTCATCCCACAAAAAGTTTCTACAGTGCTTTAATTTTTTGTTCTTGACAGAAAACTGCCCCCTTACCTTCTTCACAATCAGTTCAACATCACCCTTTGCAAACAGTTTCTTAACCCCTCTTAGCTTCATTTCTTCCATTCCTAGTAGCAATGCTTCATAATCAGCCATATTATTTGTATTCCTGTAATCCAGCTTAAATTACAAAGGGATACATTTTCCAACATGAGGAAATAGTACTACCCCTACTCCTGATCCCAAACTTGAACACCTACCATCGAATTTCATTTTCCATATGACCTCTTCCTTTGAACCATCAGCAACACATTTAGTTTCACCATCTGACAGAATAACATAATTACCAAAATGACATTCTTCATAGAGAATTTGGGCTTTGGGGTTGTCTGAAGGAACCACTGTATACTTATTTTTGGGTTCTGGCTCAAGTTTTATTTTCTTCTTACCCACTGGGATAACCGCCTCTGACCAATCCATCTTTATGTCTCCCCATAGGTCTTTATAGAAGGTTCTACTAAGTAACATACCATAGCTGGTGGGAATATCCATGACAAGGATTATTAGTTTCCAATGCTTATCTAGGCTTACATCAAGGATAGCTTGTGTGTCTTTAACTTGACCCATCAACGACACTTTCTTTCCACCCATAGAATAACACTAGCCAAATGTCTTGGTTAGGGTGAGGCCTAGGGCTCTAGCAACTGGGGCAGGCATTATATTATCAGATGTCCTAGAATCAATAATGCAATTGCTAAGTTTTTGTCTATTCAACAACAAGGAGATGTAGAAAGGGTTAGGATTTTTCTCTTCTATTTCATTTTCTATGGAACTGACATAGGGGGAATCCTCGAGTGTCTATGGGGTATCTTTGGGTACAAAAATGAGAGGTTCTTCAACTGTAGTTGTTTCTCCTATAAGGGGTTTGTTAGATTAGGTATTTGAGATAGACTCTCCTTTCACATATAACACATGTTTGTCAAGATCCTTTGGATTTATCCTTAGATATTCATATGGAGAAATTAAAATAGTGGTTGTTTTACAAAATTTGACAAAATCAAAAGTAGGAGGGGATGGGTTAGTGTTACCTCTTTGTAGGACTTTAATTCCTGACCTTTTTGGATTTGAAAAGGCATCATCACTTCCAGTCTCTTTTCCTTTTGGATAACTATCAAATGTACTAGTGCCAGAAGTGAACTTCTGATTCTTTTGATTTCTTGTAGGGATTGCGCATGACTGATCTTGTAGAGTCGCCAGAATAGCTACGCCCCTTTTAGAGTCAAACTCATACTCCAGGTAAAAAGAGCCAGAATGCTCGATGTGAGATGAATTTTTTTCTTCATGAAATTCTTCTATTCCAATAGTGTCTTTTGAAGCATTTATTTGAAGACATCTCAACCAATTAGGACATGTTTCACCATCATGATCAGTCGTCAAGTGAGATGAACACATGGTTTCCTTGGGTGCAGGTTCTATTTGTAGCCTAGGCTGGGAACTTGTTAGGAGAGGATTTTTCCCATGAGATTGATTATACTTCTTCTGAATCACATCCTGATAGGGAGATTGGTACAGGGAATTGTCCTTGTGCTACTCCTCTTAAGCATTTCCATATCATTTATCAACCTCTGCACCAGAGGATCTATTGGAGTAGATGAGGAGGCACGTAAGGATTGAACTTCCCTCTTCCATTTTCTCGCTATGATGAATGTGTCGTCAAGTTGAATAGCTTGTCTTTGTGCATCATTAAAATTAGCTACTCCATCTTTCAATAGATGAAATCTCATATTAGGTGGCACTGCATTGAGAAAGAAAATCTTCTTGTTCTCATCGCTAGGTGCAAAATTTGCATAGATTCTTTGCAATATCCTGTTGAACTTAGCCACGAATTTTGAGATAGGTTCATGTATCTCCTTTTCTAGTTGGCTTAGCTGGAGAAAAAATGAGATTTAATTATTAGGGGTTTTGAACCTTGCCTCAAAAGCATCCTTCATATCATTCCAGCTGATAATCGATCCATGAGGCAAGTGATTGAACCAATTAGTTGTAGCATCAACCAAGGTTCTCATGAAAAGCCTTACTGCAACCTCTTGAGTAAGGATGCTAATAATGCCACATGCCATATAGAAAGCACTGAGATGATCATCTTTAGTTATCTTACCATCTCCATTGAATTTGGGTAAGACTTGGTTAGCACCCTTGGGCAGATCAACATGGGGATTAGCCCCTAGGTTCAAAGGGCCTATATTTTGATCCAAAGGCTGGTTAGCAACCATGGTTGGGTATTGAAAGTTTAAAGGTTGAGTATTGAACACTAAGGGTATCACAACACATGGAGGTATAAGAGCTTGGACAATTGGTGATACAACAAGACTAGCAGGTGGCGAGGAGGGTCTACTGCAGGTTAGAGTTTTCTTTTTCTTGGGAGTATTACAATCGGGGGAAAAACTTAGGTTTCTCTAAGCTTCAAAATCTTCATCAATCAATTATTTGTTCTAATCACCTCTAGTGTACCTTTTCTCAGCCAACTTTGATATCCAAATTAACTTTCAATTTCTTGCGGGAGCGTGTGCAAGTTTGTCAACTACAACCGCTTCTTGAACTATAGGTATGCCTCTAAGGCATTCGGCAATTTCTTCTTCTCTTTCTAGCACCTGGAGGGTATGTTGAAGATGTTCATAACTGTATCTACATCTCCATGCTACTGTAGCTAGATCTGATATTAGATCTTCTTGTCTATTTTTGAAACCTAGATTAGGCTGAAGCACGGGGAAAACATCATTATTTGGTAACACCATTTTGATGCATTATAACAATTAAGGACCTAGTGTTCATCACAAGACTCCCCAGTAGAGTCGCCAAAAATTTGTTCGAAAACAAATTTGTCTACACTTCAAATAAAATTTATGGTGACTCTATATCTCTCTAAAGATAAATAATTCTATAATAGTTGGGTAAGCATGAGATAATTGCTTCCCTCTAAATTTTATGAGGTACAACTCCCTCTCAAAGATGTTCAATGAATTTTAAAACAAATACAAATGAATGTACTTTTGACCATAAAGTACACAAGGATCTCTCAAATACTCCTAGGTATTGAGGTATTTTTCAGAAATTATGAATGTAAGATTTAAGATTAAAGTAAAACATAGTTCCTTCAATTACCGGAAATTAACTTCCTATGAGACTAAAAACAAGAATTATCTGGAAAGATTGATAATCTTAGTGCATTAATAAATAATACAAAGAAAGAGGTATACTAATTCACAAAGTAATTAATACATCATAAGCTTAAATTCAAATATTTAAACCAAGTCTTGTATTAAAATATTTATGCTTGTACAAAACAAAGTCTAAAACCAAAGCATATTACTGTATCTTCCCATTTAATTCTATTAAAAAACCTAAAAGCCAAAATGGTACTGAGAAATCTTCTAAACTAAGTCTAAATCTAAAATTTCTAACCCTTCTCTCATTCTATGCTCCAGCATATATAGTTTACAATCTGGGAGGCCTCCTTGAAAACTCGACCCCTTGGATTAATAGAAATAAGAAACAGTTACAAACCATTTTCTAAACAAAGGAATAGTTTTAAAGATAGATGTCACCTAAATAAGAAAAACTTGAAAATGTAAGATTATTGCGCATCTTCAGCTACTAGTCTTCTGATGTGGCATTTCAAACTACTTTCCAGGTCCTAAAAGTATTCACCAGCTCTTGAGTTGGATGGGAATGCAAACCCTTTAGGCCAATCAAATTTTCTTGACATGCATTCTTTTCTCACTTGAGCTCCCAGATCTTCTGCAACTCCTTGGGTAACTATCCTCTATTTAGGTAAAATATGGATTCCACATTTTCTATCTTGTTGAAGTCTTGAGCCATAGGTTCTTCATTCTCTCTGATGGCATTCAGAGCATTTTGGAAGCTTTTAATCATGGCATCTGCATCCATGTTTCCTTCTTCAAGCTGGAGTATACCTAACGGGTTCACCACCTTGATATCCTTTAGTATATTAGTGTGTAAATCCTTGATTTCTTTCTCCATGGCATGTGTTTTTGAAATCATGACTTTAAAAAAAGAACCTGTCTAATCCAGGTTATGTTTCAGAATGAACAACATACAAGGATCGACCAACTTCATCAGATTTTATGACAGGAACTTAGCCACCACATACTCTTCTATCTCCTGAACCTGAGACACAATGGCTGCACATTTCTCTTCTTCCAATTCCCAACCTAGAATTAGGCTCTAAATTTCTCCAAGGAGTACCTCTCCATCCGCACAAGTGACCACAAATTCTCGAATGAATTTTCTCCCTTCTATTATGACAACGTTGACCTAGTTCTTCATCACCTATGTTAGGGCTCTTCCCTGCTACATTTTTTTTAGCAATCTCTTGCTGTCTGTTGAGTTGGGATTAAAATCATACAGGGATTGAGCCAGAGGTAGCGCCCCAACATCACTAAGAGAACTAATAAATTTAGCCATTTTGATCATGAGTTGTTTAAGCTCTCATTTTTCCTTGCCATCTTTTTGGGATTGGCCGAGTATGTGGTCAGTTGAGAACTTGAATAAGTGATCCCTTATATCCCTGGTTAGCACACCAAATTCCATCTTTGTGATGTCGTAGTCCTCTGCTTCAGGTTCCTAGATTCCTTCTTTGTGTTTAATGGTTCCAATTTCAACAGTCACCTTCCCTGTAGTGGGGTCTTTGATTAATCTTGCATTTCTTTTGACCTTCTTTGCCTTTGGAGTGTAGACAACATACTTAGTGACTATTTCTTTAATTGGTAAGGAAACAAGCTTGAAGCTATGTTTTCTATTCATTGAATCTATTAGCCAAGGAGGGACCGGACTAGAAGTCAACCTATTATCAGTTATTTTAGCAGGAGTTACCTTTTCCTATTGAACCTCAAGTTTATCAGCAAATACCTCTTCATTTTTCTTAAAGTGCTAAGGTGAGAAAGAGATGTCATTATTTATGTTAGTGTTAATCAAGCTAGAATCTGGAGAGGCCATTTGCACATGACTTTCAGATATGGTCCTCGACCTCGTCTGGGGTGTGGTAGGATGTCCACTTTGAACTTCTTTCTTTTTAGAAAAAAGAATATTACCTACATCAGTGATCAAAAGGGATGTGTTAGAGGAATTAGGAAATACTTCAACTGGTGCGGGATTGACATTACTCTTCTCAAGGGATGTAATCTCTATCTTTCCCTGCCTTTTTCTCTTCAACGAGTTCTTTGTAACTCCAAAAATGAGCCCAGCCATTAATTGCACATTATCTTTTTCTTCTCTTGTCTAGTCTATCTTAAGAAATGCTTCTGTGTTTGAACTGTCATAAATAGGTTTGATAATTTTAGAATTATCTTCATCTAGGCCATCTATATTGAACTTCAAATGTAGGGTTTTGATCTGGGAGAGAAACAACCTGGAATGGTCCCTTTTATTAACTAGCTCTTCTTCTCCAAGGTCTTCCCAAAAATCTTCAATATGTGAGTTTGGTGATGGATGGTTACTCAGACTAAGGACTCATCTTGCAAAACCTTTGTTATCGAACCCTCTCCTTAAATCATAAAACTGCATGTGAAAACTTACTAGGTTACCCCCTATTACTGAAGTGTCGATCATGTTCTTGTAGGCCATGGCTCCAAGTCTGGTTGGGAACATAGAATCCCACCTTTCCTCTGGGAGGCTATTTTTTTTTATCATGGTGAACATTTTCCTACAAAACTCTACTAAAAAAAATAGTCAAAGGCGAATCTTGGCAATTTAAGGGGCTCTTCATCAAAACCTCCCACTCTGACCTATGTAAACAACAAGAACAAGATATAGAAATTGTCATAATTCTAAACTAGTTTCTGCACCTCTGGAGAGAGTCTCTACCTTGGGGTCCTCTCTAGTTAATAATATGAATTTACAAGGAAAACATCATCAACCCTCTTGTAGTCCTCTAGGACTATGTCTCTTCTCAGTCGGGGGCAATATTCAAAGATATTTAGGTCTTCACTCCAGGGTTCAAGGGGAATTCCTCCAGGCTATTGAGTAAATGCAAGACAATAAATTAAGTATGAGGACATGTAAAATTATTTTTTTATTGCCTACACTTTCTTAAGTTGATCTCTTAATGAGCTATCAATTATCTTAGCCCAATCAAGATTCTACTTCCCTTCCAAAACAATCTCTATGAAATGATACATCCAATCTTTGAAAAGGAGCACTTGTTCTGACCCTCTCACTCTATGCAACTAGACAATTATGTCATGGATGTGAGGCTTCATGTGGTCTTTGGTCAATACCTTAGGTATTCTAGACCCTCCTTTGTAGAATGACTTAGTCCACTTATGAGAAATATTATTGTGATTTTTATCACATCTTTCTCGAAATTGAGCAAGCGACTGGGTTGGAGTAAAACTGGCAAAAGACTCATCAAGTAACTTGAAAACTACCATTATTGTTTCTTTGGTTATAGACAAGAGACTTTGACCTCCATTATTTAACACACACTTAGACTTGACATCATAGTGGTTTATGGACTATTGGATTAACTCAAGGCTTACTACAGCTTCAAGCAACCCACTGGACAAGAATTCTATAGTATAATCCTTTTCTACAGAATTCACCAAATTTTTGGCCATTTTCTCTACTTCAACCCCTAACAAATCAGTTTCTATAATA
>BSBK01008459.1:517500-577500 GCA_027943335.1 Chamaecyparis obtusa
TCGCCAGAATGTTCATGACCACACCAGACCAGAAGTGTCCTCAAGGTACATAAAGCACTATTGGGCAACAATCTTTCGAGGCCCATAACTCGGAGCTCATGAGAGATATCTATGAACCATCAAGTGCTACAAGACCATGTCACTGAGGTCTACAATAATATCTCTATATTATTGGATATTCAACTTCATTTGAATTCAGCAAGGAAATATCCCTTGTTGCCAACACTTGCAGTGATGCTTTGTTGAAATTTGCACCAATGGGTATCTTTCAAACTGTTCATCCTAGCATCAAACCATTTGTACCATTAGCTCTGATTATCTAGGTGAACACTAGTGATAACACTTTTTCACCCATAGAGTCACTAGAACATTCGTCACCACCCTAGACCAAAGTGTCCCCAAGGTGCACTATGCATGATTGGGAAGAAATCTTCATAAGCCCATAACTTAGAGCTCATGAGAGGTATTGATGAATTGTCAAGTTCTATAGAACCATTTTTCTGAGGTCTAGAATATTCTCTCTCAGTTTTGGGATATTTAACCTTGTTTGAATTTTGCAGGGTAATCTCACTTGATGCAAAAACTTGCAATGATGATCAGTTGAAAGTTGCACCAATGTATATCTTTCAAACCATTCTTCTTGGCATCGAACTGTCCACGTTGTTAGTTCTGATTGGATGGGTGAACCCCAATGAAAATGTCATTTCTCCCATAGATTCTATGTAACATTCATGACCACCTCAGACCAAAGTGTCCACAAGGTTCTCTAAGAAACATTGGAAAATGATCTTCAGGAGGCCCATATCTCGGAGCTTGTGAGAGGTATTGGTGAATCCTCAAGTTTTGTAGGACCATGTTGCTGAGGTCTATAATATTTTTTCTCTATTATAAGAGATTCAACTTTGTTTGAATTTGGCATGTAAATCTTGCTTGATTCCAAAACTTGTAGTGATGCTCATTTGAAAGTTGTACCACTGTGTATGTTTTAAACCATTCATCCTAGCATTGAACCATTTGTGTTGTTAGCTCTTATTATCCTAGTGAACCCTAGTGACAACCCTATTTCTCTCATAGATTCACTAGAACATTTGCAACCACCCTGGATTGAAGTGTCCCCAAGGTGCACTAAGCAACATTGGGTAGTGATCTTTAGAGGCTTATATATCGAAGCTCGTGAGAGGTATCAACAAACTGTCAAGTTCTAAAGGACCATGTCACCTAGGTCTACAATAATGTCTCTTTGTTATGGTAGATTTGACTTCATTTGAATTTGGTAGAGAAACTTCACTTGATTCAAAAACTTGCAGTGATGCTCAGTTGAAAGTTGTACCAATGCATATCTTTTAAATTATTCATCCTAGCATTGAACCATCTATGTTGTTAGCTTTGATTGGCCAAGTGAACCATAGTGAAAACCCCATCTCTCCCGTGGAGTCACTAGAACATTCACTACCACCCCAAAGAAAAGTTACCCAAAGGTGCACTAAGAAACATTAGGCAGCGATCTTCATAGGCCCATATCTCAGAGCTTGTGAGAGGTATTGGTGAATTCTTAGGTGCTACAAGACCACTTCACTAAGGTCTATAATAATATCTCTCCACTCTGGGATATTTGACATCATTTAAATTTGCTAGGGAAATCTCACTTGGTGATGCTAAGTTGAAAGTTATACCACTATGTATCTTTCAAACCATTCATCCTGACATCAAACCGTCTATGCAATTAGCTCTGCTTGGTAAGGTGAACCCTAGTGACAACCTTGTTTCACCCATGGAGTTTTTAGAATGTTCGCGAACACCCTAGACCAAAGTGTCCCCAAGGTGCACTAAGAAATATTGGGCAAAAATATTTAGAGGCCCATATCTCGAAGCTCATGAGAGATATCTATGAACTATCAAGTGCTACATGACTATGTTATTTAGGTCTATAATAATATCTCTCCATTCTAGGAGATTCGACTTTGCTTGAATTTGGAAGGGAAATATCACTTGATTCCAAAACTTTCAGTAATGCTTAGTTGAAAGGTGTACCACTACGTATCTTTCAAACCATTTTTCTTGGCACCAAACTCTCTTCACTATTAGCTCTGGTTGGCTAGGTGAACCCTAGTGACAACCTCTTTTTGCCCATGGATTTGATAGAACACCCGTGGCCATACCAGATTGAAATGTCCCCAAGGAGCACTAAGCACTATTTAAAAATGATCATTTGAGGGTGGATGGAACAAAGGGAGTTGGTGAGAGTCATATTGCAGAATGAGACATGTTGAGAGTCTCTATGATTGAGATGGTGAGTTACCTTGTTGAGAGCATTTTACAAGTCAGAGCAGGCCTAGGGATGGTCAAGGCATGTTTTTGAAGTATTGAAGCATAGGTTGGATCCTTGTGTCTAGGAGGGAAAATGAGTGAGTTTGTGGAGAAGCAGTTCTTCCTCTACATTCTTTATTTGAACTCAAAAGAAAAAAAATGGCCTCATTAAATAGAAATCCATAAATCATTATTTCTAAAAATAAAGTATGGTTCCTTAAGCATGAATAATACATGTACAACACACGAAAAATATGAAAATGAACAATTTATATATATATATTAAATTATTTTTTAAAAGTATCTCCATATACAAATATGGCACAAATGTCAACTCAAACAAATTTTTTCAAAATGTGGCACATTCCATCTCAAAATATATAAAAAACCTTTGTGTCTAGATACAATGTGGCATATGCCATCTCAAAATGTGTCATATGGCATCTCAAAATAACTAAAACTACAAATGTTTGTAGGACATCCTATACTACTGCGGATCATCAAAATGGAGTCTCTTTGAAGTACTCTTTGGTTCTAATGGATCTTGCATGAACATAAAAATGAAACCCCAAGTTAGATTACTTAATTTATATGATTTGTACATATCAAAAATAAACATTCAAATTCATATTGAACAATAATTTAATTAAGATTTCAAATTGAACTCTCATGTACCTCTCCTCTTTGTCTCCTCATGCGCTCAAGAGTACTAGCATATGTCCTTGGTAGCGAATGGACATTGCTACCAATGTTATCTTAGACCTATATATGTTTGCAACCATGAGATTTATCTATGAGTTATCCTATAATTTTATCCTTGATAGAAAAATAAATTTACAAAATAATTGAATTAAAATTAAAACTTATATGTAGTGAACTTTCTTCGAGAAATGTTGGGTGGGTCCTCAAAGATACAAAACCTTGGCATTGTACCTCCCTCACACTAGGTTTTACCTACGAGAGTAAAAAAGATACCTTATACAATCATGAAAATCATGTATATACTTGATACAAAAATATAAATAACTAAATTTAGAAATATATGTACTATGGGGCTATCACTGTGAAATGAAATGCCTGAGAGTCTAGGCTCATGAACCTGTGTCACAACACACTTAGACACCACCCTCTATACAATAAACCATGTAAAATAAACATTAGTCTACACAAGTGAGAAATATGTTTTCATAATCACTCTAAAACACTTAATTACCTTCCCCATGTCAACGTGCAATGCCTGAACCCCCTCACATTGCCCCTCAGTAGAAATTGGTGAAACCTACAAGCGTAAAATAAGATGAAAATATTAATTAGTAAATATGATTTCTATTACGTTAATTTTTATGAGAAAACATGTATACTAATATAAAAAGGAAACTAATGAGTACATAAAAACACATACCATGGAGGTGTCAAGGCCAACTGAAATGACTGAGAGCATGGAACTCTCCACCTATCTCATCTCCTCCTATATAATTAACTAAACATAAATGGACCACATGTATATACATAAGTGTGGAGTCATTAGAAGTAATCTACTAAAAAATATTAGTTTTAAATTAAATACACCATGACAAATAAAATGTTTAGTCTTACCGTAATAGTAGGATTCCATGGCTCTTATTTCCCCTCCTCATCTTTCGTATGAGAGACCTCTCCATGAGATTTTTTAGTCCCTATTGTGACATATGTTGTATCATCCACCTTGAATGCATAGTGATATGCATCACTTAGGAGACCCAAGCACCAATTCTTGCACATAATGCAAGTATGCGACACATAAAAATGTGAACTTGTAGAGGATGTTGAAGTGCCATCATCATAAATATGAGGTGACATCAATGTCATAGTCTGCCTAACCAATAGATCTCTCAAGGTGTGAATGGCTTGAATAGTTTGTGAGCAAGCCTCTACAATAACATCTTGATGTTTCACTGGAGGAGGGGGTGAAACATTAGTCAGGGGGACATGAGTATGGATTTTTACTTGGCGTGCCTATGGCCTATCCTGAGGAGAACTTCCACTTACGCCCATCTTTTGTCTCATGCTCTAATAGTTTAATTTGTGACCAAGAAAAACTTTAGCATATAGTTTTTAAAAATAAATAAAAGGGGACCTCCAAATTTCTATGGGGTGGTCTATCAAAAACCATCCACCAACGAGCGCAAAAGTTCTCATACATTGAATCATTTGTGCACCATTTGATAGAAAATTTGGGATTTTTAGGGTTCACTTTTAATCCATTTTTTCAAATTAAAAAAAAGGGAACATATGTCATCTTTAGTTGTATTAAGGAGCCCAACCTCATCATAATCGAGCCCATCATCATACTTGGCATGCATGGCCTCACGCCAATGAAGTGCAACATTATGTTGTACTGTAAGCTTCTCCATATTTTTAACAATGGGGTTCAATGTGATAAATATGGGGAATAATGTAGGGATAGTTCCATATGTATTTTGGAAGCCCCTCAATTGATTTGGGTTGTCACTTATGAGTTCCTCTAAAGGTCAAGGGTTTTGAGGGGGTTACAAATTGTTTTTAGGACCATTATTTGGTGGGGGAGGTTTTTTTAATTGGTTTGACTCAGCCATGCCTGGTTACATGAGAAATAAACAATCAAATTTAAAACATTATAAAAAAATTCAATTAAAAACCCTATTTTTAAGTTAAAAACAAGAATTTTATTTAAAAAACATCAAAAAACAATTTAAAAAATTTAAAAAATTAACATACCAGTGATGGTTCAAGGTGAAATTGGAAGAATATCAGATCTTATACTTGATTGATTTCGTATACCCGATGTCATCTTCCCTTTATTTATTTTTGACATTTGAAAAAGGAGGTAGAATGTGTCTTGTCTATGATTTTATGTTACAACTATCAGGTATTTGATAGCTATCACATATCTGATAGCTATCAGGTATATGATACCTATCGAATACCCGATACAATGTTTTCTTTGATGTTACCTTTTACTAGGTGTACTGACACCTAGGCCTATTAAAAAGTCAAAATGCTTTTTAGCACATTTGGACGGGTGAAAAAGGGATTTTTTTCACATCCCCACTCTTTGGCATACCATTATCCTACACACACCCATAAATTTTTCATAAAATCATCTATATTTTCTTATATTTTCTAGCTCATATCCTTGGGGATTCCTTGGAAAGACATTACATATCATTGCTTCCTATATACATAATACATTTTGAAGTTGTTCAAGCAATGTAGTTTACTTTAAATACACCAATCTATACCATAGTAACATTAGCATAACATCATGTTGATGTAACCCATTAAATCCTTACCCTCAACACATTTCTATTTCATACTAACATCATCATTTATTTTAATGAAATCAACATCAAAACTATTTTTCCAAACTAAATACAAAGCCATATAATAGATTCAATTTACTATGGATTTAACACAACTAATTATATAGGTAGAACTCTTTTATTTTTTGAGAAACATCAGCCATTTGAACTTGATATATACTATGAATAAAAATAACTATTTCACTTCAAATCTCCTGCTTAAGAATAATAAAAGGTGATAGAAAGAAGCATTTGGAAGGATACCATCCAATTGAATCTAAAATTAATGAAAAGGGTTTGGAGTTGAAAATCTAGTTCCTATTCTGATCAGCACATGAAAGTGCCCCACCTATGCACGTTAATTCCATACCTACTCGTTTACACCTTGAATGCAATCACAAATCCCTACATTTTTACAAAATTTAAAAAATCAGCCATCTCCATTCTTCACCATAAAGAGTTATCCATATTCAATGAACCATTAGATCATTCTTGAGTGACAAAATTTACTGAAAGTAGTTGGACAAGACATTTTATGTAATTAATCAAGAAAAGAAGCATTACTAGAATAATAAAACATAGAGGAAGGTATAATATTTAGTAAAAAAACATAGAGGTTTGATGTTCTACTATTTTAGGTATGTAACCATGTAGAATTTGTATGATTCAACATGATTTAATAATTATTTCATCAATTCTTTATGCAAAGTTCACTCTTTAATGAGAGCTAAGTTACCATTATGCAAATAAATAGTCAATGTATAATCAAAATGAAAACACTAGTTTAACCTAGTTGTGAAATGTTAAGAAATATTGATTGATAAATAATTATATATAAAATGGTAATTGATAATTTTGATCTAAAAATTTAATTGGAAATACTAGAAACCCTAATTTGACAAAAATGGTAATTCTAAAATTTGTCTATTATGTAGAGTAAATAAGTAGTTGAGTGAAAGACATGAAATTTGGATTCAAAGGGATGAATCTCCCCCCCCCCCCCCCCCCAACTCCTCCAAATTAACTCACTATATAATGAGATAATAGATATAGACCTTGATCTTGTAAGAATTAAATATTTCTATAGATGAATGAAAGACCCAAATTTTATTGAATTCACATAGAAAATAGTGTTCAATGGCTTACACAAGGCTACTACATTCCTGATAGCTATACATCTATGAGTTGGTCATGGAGTTCATGAAGAATTATTATTTAAAAAATAGACATGGAATTGTAGATGGATGAGTTTATGTAGACTTCTGTGAAAATTCTATAAGAAAAAAATTTGATATCCCCTCCTAAAACAAGGGAGTGATTACTAAGTGGGACATTGTAAAGAAATCCTTCAATGAAGAATGTTGGATAATGATCAATATATAGTGGGTGGAAATGTAGATCAGTAATTATCAATATTAACTAAAGTATTCAACAAGAGTGTCTTCCTAAAATAAATAGGAGATATGGTCACATTCATAAGATGAGTAGTTCATTAACCTAGTGCTACTGCATTTTAAATATTGACATATTTAGACATTAAAAGTATCATGATTGGCCAGAACATGTTGCATTATCGAAGGCTCGCCAATGACAGTCTAAATTTTTTTTTGTTTAATGAATTCTTCCTTTGTGAATTTCTACCTAGTATATTCACTAGCTTCCAAAGGAATCTTTGTTGGATTAAAAAGAGTAGAAACCTTTGGAACCATACTCAGGAAAAAGTCAATATATGATTATTATCTTCAAATTTAGAACTACACATCTATGACTCATTATTTAATTAAACTATGCATTATTTATATGGTCTCTAAGGTACATGGATGGAAATAAAGAAAAGAGACTATCTAGATTTAATCTCATGCTACTATAAATATTAGCGGAAGGTGGTGTTGTTCATTCAATTTTGCCAGTTATTATACATAAGGATAGAAGGATACCATAGAAAAATAATAATCTTATTGTAACTATTGATGCCAACCCTCTATTTGTTTGAAGTGTAAGGAAGCCAAGGTAGTATAACAACTTCCTACACTAGCCTTGAGAGGATGATGATGTGAAAAAATTCTCAGATCATTACAATATCTATAGAAACTTAACAAAAATAAACATAAATAACAAGTATACCACAAAATAGTGATTTATGTAGGGAAAACCCTCTTGGTAGAAAAGACCCACACTCCAAAAGATGACCAATATATTATTTAGAAAACAATAATATATTATAATATACTTGCAAAGAAAGCTTCTTATGATAGTATCACCAACAAATATTTGAAGGAAAACAAAAAGCTATAAGACTCTAAAAATACATCACAAAGAATCTCACATTCCCAATATATAATAGATGAAAATAATGGAACTATAAAATGGTATCTCAAAACCATCATCTAAAACCACCCTAAAATGACACACAAAAATATGCACAATTGGAACTATGACCTAATGATAAATGATCAAGATTCCCAATGATGAATTCTATATAAAATTTTGTCCCGGGGGTGTTTTCCCTAAATAACCCCATTGGGGCTTCCTACCTTTCCTTCGAGCTAGTTAGAAGACTAGAACCCACAAGGGGGTATGCCCCTTGCATCCCCCCATGTTCATGTACTATAAATGACCCTTTTATATTAGTATATTTTAATTATTACAAAGGTAGAAACATAATTTTGCTAACAAATCTCCCACTTTTAAAATACATTACAAGATAAATGAGAGGGATACCAACATCGTTATTTAATCACTAGGGGATGAGAGGATCTCTGTGTTGGTGACCATGTGTGTAGACGCAATCACTAACAGAGTGATATATATCATTTTTGTATTGAAAAGTATTGGTGACAGTAATCTTAGTATTGGATTCAATTTCATTTCTTATATTCTGGTAGTGAGTCTATTTGTATTGGAAATTATCCATATTCATATTTTAAGGTAGTTATCCTGACTGATAGTGAGCTAACTTGCAGTGAGGAAACCCGTAGTGAGCCTTTGTAAAAATTACTTTAACCAGTGTTTCATTTCATGAGAATTAGCTTCTCCATGGTTTTTCCTAGTTTGGGTTTCCATGTAAATTCTGGTATTCTTTGTGTTGGTGGTTTTGTGCTTTCATGTTTATATTTGATTATAATTTCTTGATGTGGTTACCTATAGAAAAAATGTTAATATACATATAATTATCATTATCATTTGTATATTTTATGAGTTTATCAACACTGTAAAAGTTTTAGAAAGTGTTTATGAGTAATTGATTGAGCCCCCCTCTCAATTATTTGGCCCATTCAACATTTGGTATCAGATATCGGTTCCTCGATATAGAGCTTAACCACTTGAAGCTAGTCTGATGGAACACAAATTGAATATTCCTACTTTTCATGCATCTGATTATAGTTCATGAAAAGAGAAAATGAGAGGATATTTGATTTCAATTAGTTACAATACTTAGAATCATGTGGAGACAAAGTATGTGTTCCCTTAGAATGGCCTTAAGACTAAAGATGAAATCACAGTGTTATGAGGAGAATGAAAAAGAAAGGTTTTTTATCACTAGTGCTTTATCAAAAACTAAATTAGTTAAGGTTATTTCTTTGAAGACTACTTATGAAGTTTGGGAAAATTTGAAATAGATTTATGAAGGAAATGATAGGGTTAAGCTATCTAAGAAGCTAACAACTAAACGCCACTATGAGAATTCAAGAATGGAAGATGAAGACATTAGAAGCTACTTTTAGAGAGTTGAGGATGTAGTTAATGAATTTAAGAATCAAGGAGGTAATATCATTGATGAATATTTCATGGAAAATATTTTGATGACATTACTGGATACCTACAGTGATAAGATCTCAACTATAGAGGATTTTTATGATCCGAAGAATTTTACTAAAGAATACGTATTTGGTACTTTGAAATGGAACTCAAGGAAACTAAATCAAAAGTGAGGAAGTTTAGAAAAGAGAAAATGAGATTTGAAAAGACATTCAAGGAAACTAAATCAGAAGATCCTGATAGAGATAATGAATCAAATGAATTTGAAGAAAAATTTACAAGGAAACTGAAGAACGGTACTGGAAAGTAAAAAGGTATGTTACCTCTTAAATGTTTTAGATGTGTAGAGAAAGGTCATAGACATAAGTCTTAGAAGTTCAATAAGAAGGATTATTATGTAAATGAAGATGCTAGTATTTTTGATGATGAGTCGGAAGTAGAAGATTGTTTATTTTATGTTGAAGAACATGAAAACCATAAATTTATATTTCTAACATTTGTGTTCAAGTTGATGGTGATGTTGAAACTGCTTTGTATGTTAGGTCAAACAAAAATGAATGGTTGATTGACAGAGGTTGTTCTAATCATATGACTAGAGATAAAAGTAAATTTGTAATACTTGACAAGTATGATGGTGGTCCTGTTAGATTTTGTGATGATAAGTCAACATATATTATTGGTAGAGGTTCAATTACTTTTTATGGGAAGAATAAAATTGACAATGTTTATTAGGTGATGGGTTTATGTCACAATCTTTTAAGTGCTGGAAAAATGTGTGATAATGGATATGATGTTGTTTTTAAGAATGAAGGATGTGAGATTCAGAAGAGATCTGGAGTAGTGATTGCAATTGTAAAAAGGAAAGGAAGGAACATGTATCAACTTGAAGGATCTATAGAAATATGTTTAGTATCTTAGACTAATGATAGCTAGCTTTGGCACCAGAAGACGTGCCACATCAATTTTGATAATTTGGTAAGAATAAGTTCATTGCATGCAGTAAGAGACTTACCTAGATTTTGCAGACCATAGAATTTTAATTGTAAGGGATGTCAGGAAAGGAAATAAAGGAGATAATCATCAAGGAAAATGACTATTCATCTATTGGGCTACTTGAGCTAGTGCATAATGACCTTTGTGGTCCTACCAAAACAAGAAGTTTACAAGGTGAGAAATATTTCATAGTTTTCATTGATGATTATTCTTTCTTATCTTTGGTTGCATTTCTAAGAGAAAAAGAATTTTTTTTTGAGAAGTTCAAAATATTCAAGGCTAGAGTTGAAAATGAATGTGGTAGAAAGATTAAATATTTGAGATCTAATAAATGAGGAGAATTTACTTCTAATGAATTTGAAAGGTTTTATGAGAAAGATGGTATTACGTGAAATTTATTAGCGGCTAGAACACCACAATATAATGGTGTATGGGAAAGAATGAATTGAACAATTCAGGAAGCAACAAGGACTATATTGAAGGAAGCAAGTTTACCTAAATTTTATTGGAGAGAAGTTGTTCTGTAATGTCCCCACCAGGGAACCCATAAGGAATCAGGTCTTAACACCAAAAATTGCAACTAACAATTTTTTTCTAACATTAAATCATTACTACATCACATTAACATTCCTTAAGGTTCCCTTAATGAATTCCTTTGCTAACATATTCACATTACTTATCCAAATTGAATTTCATTTCCTTTCTTTACTTTCACATTTAGAACTTAAGAGATAGAGTAAGAAAATAACATTTCATTTACAATTATATTCCTTAATATACTAATTTCATTTCACCTTCCTACACATTGAATGACTATTCATTACAAATTACATTTCAACCTTATCATAATAAATATTTTCCTTTCATTGCAACAAAGAAGAGATAGAAAAGATCATTCAACATTACATTGTACATTTCCAACTTTGTTCTTTCAAATAATAACCCTTGAAATTAAACCTAGTACTATCCCTCCCAGTTACATTGCTTTTCTTTTCAATTACATCATTTGATAATAAATCTCATTACAATAACAAATACATGAAAAGCCCAAAGGCATTACAATATATCTTTACATCTTTATTTTCAGTAACAATGATACAATATAAAGATCTTCATAGAATTTGAACATATCCAAGTCACGAGCCATGAACAGGACCTTGAAAGATTTTTGCCACCCAACCATGTGGAACTGGTGAGGTTCCACCCCCCGTGCTAGGAGATAGAACCAAGATACTTACAAGGCCCTAAGCAATCTAAGGCTCAAAAGATAAAGAAATCCAAGACTCAAAAAGAACATAAAATATCATCATACTATAACATAGAGGTCAAGGTTCTAGGATACCACCTAAGTGAGTGTCATCACGCAACCTATGTATTGGGATCCACCCTGGCAACCATGTAACCCCGGTCCCCCTTTTATGAATAGGGATCCACCCTGGCAGTTATCCCTAGTCCTGGTACTCCAATTAGGTCTGTGTGGCCATTATTATATTCTCTTTCATTATCTTTTGAATCCCCCCCTTCCCAGGTTAATTTTTAAGGTTATCACTTTTACAAACCCACCCATAGGATCATTTGGCAACCACTTAAGGGTTCCAAAACCTATGGTGAGCCACTCACTTATGGTTCCTATCCCTTACCCCACACACACACAAACCAAGAAAACCTCAAGTAATCTCAAAATGATCCATCTCATAGGTCTAGGGAACCCTCCGGTGCACTTGGGCCACCCGAACAAGTTCTGACCTTATATTATGGATTCTACCAAAAACCAAGTAAGAACAAAAGCTTAAATTCAAAACCATGTATAGGAATTCATTAAACACAACATAAAACTTCCCACATGCATTGACACAACATTCCATAGCTTATTTCAAAAATCAAGGAAAAGTACCATGTGACTAAAATTTGGCTAAGTCTGAATTTTTAAAGAAATCTCAAAATTATAATCTGCATCTTAACTCCTACAAATCTGAAACCTATCCCTATCATCTCAGAAGGTACCTAAACCCTTTATACAAGTATAACTTAAAGTATAAGAAATTAAAGTACTGATCCTACACTAAAAAGCCCCTAAAACCCTAAAAAAAACTCCAAATGACATTCCACACAGACTCATACGATAGTGTGCATTCCCATACGACATTCGACAAACTATCATATGGGTATGAACCCAATGTCATATGACATTCCACATAGACTCATACGACAGTGCACATCCCCATACGACATTCGACCAACTGTCGTATGGGCATGAACCCAATGTCGTATGAGTATAAACATAATGTCGTACGAGTATGGACACAATGTCATATGATTATGAACACAATGTCATACGAGTATGAACACAATGTCGTACGACTCTGGGAAACATTTTTACGAAAACAAATCTTTAACTTCCCAAAAACACTAAAAACTGGTCTCTGTAGGCATGGAGAGTGCCTGGGAAAGGTTCCCTAAGGTCAACCTAATGCAAGGACCTCAGCACCACATCCATAGCACATCCTCAACATTGCCTAAGCCACAGAATAAATAAAATAAAAGAAACCATTCACAAAGAAGCCTGCAAGCAGAAAAGAGTCAGGAAAAAGGACTGTATCTCAATGCTACACCTTCATGACCCTTCCTGTTTCTTCCTAGACTTCTCTATTTCATCCAAAATTAAATAAACACATCCTTCCACATAACCACAAGTATTCCTAACTCCCCAGGAAGATTTTTTTGAAATACAAAGTAAATAAAAGCTATATGATCATACATAATTTACTTCTTGGAAAACACAATAGAACACATAGAGCATAAAACATTTACATATCATTTTGGATACATAATAAGAAAATCATATTATAATTTAATATCCTATCATATGTAGACACATTTGTACAAAAATAGAGGAAGAATGGGGATTCTTCCCGGTTTAGACCCTACCTTGGGTCCTGCGGAGAATCCTCTTCCCTTGGCTAGATAATCTCTGCAAAGCTTCAATCCTTGAGTAGATATCCTTCTGGAAAATCTTCCTCCAAACAACCTCACACACTTGACTTCAAAAAAAACTAGAGACTCTCAACTCACATAAAATTTCCAGAGAAATCAATTACAGACAACTCAAAACAAATATCACTCCTCCAAAACTATACTCCAAAATTATCATCCAAAATCATCATCCCCCTTCACACCAAAATCTACAATTATTTATCCTCCAACTATGTGGTTGGAGGACTTGTTTTACGGGAAGCAACTTCTCCAACTTCCATAGTTAGTTGGAGGAACAACCAGATAATTCCCATAAGGACTTAATCAAAGTTTTAATGAAATTTAATTAAAATACCATTTAAAAGAAAGCATAACAAGAATAATAAACAAATGCCCTCCAAGAAAGACACATAGCACAAATGGAAAACAAGTAACCTAACTTCTAGGAGGTCTTGAGTTCAACTCCCACCTAGATAGCTAATTTTACTACAAAGGGCATTTTCCTTTAATTATTTTATTTTTATTTATTTTTATTAAATACATTCATCAAATATACTTTATTTCACTCATTTTTTTATACTTATTACAAATAACATACCATTTACACAAATAATGAAAACATACAATTATTATTATTTATATAAGCATGGATATATGCATGTGCACCCACATATATACATACCTATATAGAATACAAACAATTATAACATATTTATAACTATTATACATATAAAATAGATTAATTCTAACTCATAACATAAATTCAGACCAACATCAAATCAAGTCAGTACATAAACTGCATTCTACTTCCCAAACTATGATAACTCTCTAAACATAATTCTAAGTCCATGGGTAACCTCAAGAGTATCTTGGTTAAATCTCCACACATCAACAGTTCGAGGATTTTGAAGGCACACTCAGACCTGTGTAGCTAGGTGGAATGATGCCTGGTACCTACATCCTACATCACCAACTGATATGCATATACAAATAATATATAAATATAAACAAATAGTGGCAAACAAGGAGGGAGAGTGTGACATCGTGTGGACCTCCCGCAGGAGTAATTACAACTGCCCCTCCTCATCCTACACTCACATCAAGTAGTGAACATAAAACCATAATAGGGTTAGTAGGGTTAGATCATAATATAAACATCATAACACAAATCAATGTAAGACATTTTACTGATAGTTCATTTCTAGCCATTCATCATTAAATTAAAACTCATTTAATATGTCCAAATAACTGTAGTAACCAAATATATATGCTCAAATGTCTCATAAAATTATAACTAAATAATAATCATAGTCCATCATAAAATCTCAAAGTATCAAAGCAATAGTCCTGTCAGTCTAACATAAGAAGATGCTAGGGTGGGCATAAGCGTAGCGGAAGCATGGTGGGCCCATAACCCACAGGTCCCAAGTTTCTACACTAGGAGCTCAGGGTCTAGTTACGCTTGAAACTCAAAACTTTTCGACACATTGAGTGATACTTTTAAAGATACACTTAAAACTAATAATGCACCACTCTCCCAGGATGCCTCCTGTTACCCGGGGAAGAGCTAGGGAGAGAACTCAATAGTCCTCCTCTAGATCTCGCCCAGAGAGTTCCCATGGGGAACATGAGGAAGAACAAAATTGAGATAACCATAGGGATGAGAGTTAGAGCAATGAATTTGAAGGAGCCCAATTTAGACAACTTATGCAACAACTGATACAAAGACTTGACAACCTTGAAAATAGATTCAATTTCGAAGAAGGAAACCAAGCTGAACATCAAGATAGGGAAAGAGAGAAGCCCTAGGAGAAGGCAAGATAGGTAAGAATCTGAAGATAGGGATACCACTCATATGAGGGACTTGCTCAAAGTCAAGGTACCCCTCTTCTATGGCAAGCAAGGGGGATCTATAGTAGAAACCTGGCTGTTTCACCTCGAAAGGTGTTTTTCTATGCACCCTTTTAGTAGCAACGTCAAGGCTAGATGTGCCATTATGAATCTAATAAATTTTGCATCTACATGGTGGCATATGGAAGAAGACAAGCTTCAAGTCACCATCAACACTATTTCATGGGAATTGTTTCTAGAAATCTTTAAGGATCGGTTCATGTCTGATCAATGGAGGCAGGGAAGGGTAGAAGAATTCCACCACCTCAAGCAAGCCAACATGTTGGTGGAGGAGTACGAAAGAAAGTTCTATGAACTTAAGCCTTTCTCAAGCTTTAGAGATGATGGACCCATACTTGTCCAACATTTCATCAGAGGTCTGAATTATCAAATATTAGGATAGGTAGCAGTCTTACAACCCCAAAATCTTTGGGATGCCATCACTAAGGCATACCTTGTTGAAAGGAAGGAAAAAGGAAAAGGTGGCTATGCTAGTGGCCAAACATTCAATGCTGGATCAAGTTCTAAAGGGAACTTTGATCAAGGAAATTCCAACTCTAAGAACCAACAGTCATCTTTCAAAGGTGGACAAAACTTTCCTAAGAAAAAGTTTCAAAATAATAACAAAAATAATGGTAAGTTTCAACAACCCTAGAACCGAGGGAACTATCGGACTCAACAAAGGTTTCCTCCTCCACAATCCCAGAATTCTCAAAATTTTAATAGAGGAGGTTATCAACAATCCAGTGAACCTCCTAAAAAGAACTTGGGAAGGAATACCGGGTGTTATTCTTGTGGACAACAAGGACATATTGCAGTTCATTTCCCTCAACACATGAATTTCACTAATCAAAATCAAGTAGTTTCAGAACCAACAGTAGGAGATGCTGGTCGATCTCACCAGATGTTCATCATAGTGGAACATAGACAAGCTGAGCACCAAAACACAATCATAGAAACTTTAGGTTTGTTAAAGGTAAAACTATTTCTATTCTCTTTGACTTAGGAGCAACTGACTCCTTCATATCTTCTTCTTTGATAGAAAAGTGTGGGCTAGTGGTAGTAGGGCAAGGAGTTAAGTGGCAGGTAGAGCTAGCCTCAGGGGCTAAAATGACCACAAATTTGTGTGTTCAAGGTTGCAACTTGGGATTAGGACCTTTTTCTACCAATGTTGATCTTCGAGTTATTCGACTTGGAACATATGGAGTTGTCCTAGGAATGGATTGGTTGTCAACACATGAAGCTAAGATAGATTGTAGAAAAAAGCTCATTCATTGCTTGGATGATTTAGGTAAGCCCAACATGATTTTGGGAATTCAACAACCTATTTCACTCCGGATGATATCAGCTATGCAACTTAAGAAATGCATGAGGAAAGGATGTCAACTTTTTGCAGTCTCAGTTAATGATTTGACAGAAAAGGAAGATAGAGAAATTTTACTCGAGCACCCTTTGCTTCAAGAGTTTGCAGATGTATATCCAACTAAAATTATGGGAATGCCTCCCAAAAGGGATATTGATTTCTGCATAGAATTGGTGCCAGGAGCTGAGCCTATCTCTAAAGCTCTGTATCACATGACTACTCAGGAGTTGAGTGAATTATAATTTCAATTAGAAGAACTCTTAGAAAAAGGCTTTATCAGACCAAGTGTGTCACCTTGGGGAGCTCCAGTTATCTTTGTTAAAAAGAAGGATGGTTCACTATGGTTGTGCATTGACTATCATCAACTCAACAAAGTAACCATTAAGAATCGATACCCTTTGCCAAGAATTGATGACCTATTTGACCAGATGAAAGGAGCCAAGGTGTTTTCCAAGATCAATTTGAAGTCGCGTTATCACCAATTGAGAATTCATGAAGCTAACATTCATCGTACAACTTTTCATACTTGGTATGGACACTATGAATTTATTGTAGTACCTTTTGGTCTCACAAATGCACCATCAGTATTCATGAGCCTTATGAATGGGGTATTTAGGACCTTCTTGGATAAATTTGTCATAGTTTTCCTAGATGACATTTTGGTGTATTCTAAGACAGTGGAAGAACATGAGCAGCATCTTTGACAAGTGTTACAATGCCTTCGTGACAATCAGTTATTTGAAAACTTGGAGAAGTGTGATTTCTTTCAAATTGAAGTTAAGTATCTTGGTCATGTTATCTCAGGAGAAGGTATAGTAGTTGATCCTGCCAAGATACAAGCTATAGTTGAATGGCCAACCCCCACCAACGTCTCATAGGTTCGTAGTTTTATGGGTTTAGCTAGATACTACAGACATTTCATCCAAGGATTCTCCAGAATAGCTCACCCCATCACTTCCTTGCAAAGGAAAGGGAAGAAGTTCATTTGGACTGAGAAATGTTCAAAATCTTTTCAGATCCTAAAGGATAAGTTGACCAGTGCCCCAATTTTGGCTGTACCTAACCCTGCTGGAAATTTTGTAGTTTGTACTAATGCCTCCTTGGAAGGCATAGGGGTGGTATTGATGCAAGAGGGAAGAGTTATTGCTTATGAGTCTAGAAAGCTTAAGGACCACAAGCTTAACTATCCCACCCATGATTTGGAGTTAGCAGTTGTAGTTCATGCCCTGAATCATTGGAGACATTTCTTATTGGGACATCGGTTTGAGTTACACACTAATCATTGAAGCCTTCAATACATATTTACTCAACCTAATCTAAATGCTAGGAAATGTTGATGGATGGAGTTCCTGTGTGAGTATGACTTTGAGGTCATATATATCCAAGGTAAGGAAAATGTTGTGGCAGATGCATTAAGTAGAAGGAGACATGAGATATCCATGCTCTCCCTTTTGACTAATTTGAGAGGTCAGATTTTGCAATCACTCTCTTTAGATACTATGTATCAAGAAGTTAAGGATGAACTTGAGATGGGAAGGACCTTAGAAGGAAGGTTCTCAGGGCAATCCTTAGAATTAGATGGACTGTTGAGACATCAAGGCAAAATTTATGTGCCACTTTCAGGCGATCTTCAGAGAGTCATCATGGTGGAAGCACACTGTGCTCCCTATTTAGCTCATCCAGGTGTTAAGAAGATGTATTCAGATCTTAGACAACTATATTTATGGTCTGGTATGAAGAGGGATATAGCTGATTTTGTGGCTAGGTGTCTAGAATGTCAGAGGGTCAAGCCCGAGCATCATCACCCAGCAGGCCTCCTTCAACCACATTTGATTCCCGAATGGAAATGGGATATGATATCTATGGATTTTATTGTGGGACTACTAGTCACATATCAGAGACATGATGCTATCATGGTCACTTTGGATAAGCTAACCAAGGTAGCACATTTCTCACCTATGCAGTCATCCTATACTACTACCTCAGTAGCCAGAGTCTCCATGAAGGACATAGTCAAATTACATGGTGTTCCTAGAAAGGTTATCTCAGATAGAGATCTGGTATTCACTTCAGAGTTTTAGACCTCTTTGCAGCATGCCTTAGGGACTCAGCTGAATTTTAGTTCTGCATACCACCCAGAGACCGATGGTCAGATAGAGCGAGTTAATCAGGTTCTTGAAGACATGCTTAGGACATATGTGATGGACATACAAACTCATTGGTTAGATTACTTGTACCTAATGGAGTTCTCCTACAAAAATGGCTATCACAGTTCCTTGGGGATGTCCCCATTTCAAGCTCTTTATGGTCATCCTTTTCGTACCCCTTTGAGTTGGGATCGCTTAAAGGATAGAGTATTACTTGGCCCTGAGATATTACAAGACATGGAGCAGCAGGTCCAAAGGATTTGAGAACATCTTTTGATAGCTCAGGATAGGCAAAAGAAGTATGCCAATGCTCACAGGATTGATAGATAGTTCTCTCTTGGAGATAAGGTGTTTTTGACAGTCTGCCCATGTAAGAGCCCTATCCATTATGGAAAAGGTTCTAAGTTGGCACCAAGATTTGTAGGTCCATTTGAGGTCCTTGAGAGGATAGGACCGGTTGTTTATCGACTCACCCTACCACCTAGCCTTGCACATGTGCATGATGTGTTTCACATATCCTTACTTAGATAGTATATTCCTGATTTGACTCATGTTTTGGATTGGAACACTTTACAGGTAGAGGATGGGCAGCTAGCTTTGGAGCCAGTACATATACTCCAGCAGTGGACTTTGACCCTCAGGGATCGTAACATAGAGTAGGTAAGGGTCCAATGGGACCCCAGTGATGATACCTCCACTACTTGGGAGGATGCTAGCAGACTCAAATCTGCATATTTGTACTTATTTGTAGGCTTCCAGGAGTAAGCCTAATCCTAGGGGGAGAGGATGTAATGCCCACCCGAGCATCTTCTTATGTTAGACTGATAGGACTATTGCTTTAATACTTTGAGATTTTATGATGGACTATGATTATTATTTAGTTAGCATTTTATGAGACATTTGAGCATATATATTTGGTTACTACAGTTATTTGGACATATTAAATGAATTTTAATTTAATGATGAATGGCTAGAAATGAACTATCAGTAAAATGTTTTACATTGATTTGTGTTATGATGTTTATATTATGATCTAACCCTACTAACCCTATTATGGTTTTATGTTCACTAGTTGATGTGAGTGTAGGATGAGGAGGGGTAGTCATAGTTACTCGTACGTGAGGTCCACACGATGTCGCACTCTCCCTCCTTGTTTGCCACTGTTTGTTTATATTTATATATATTTGTATATGCATATCAGTTGGTGATGCCGGATGCAGGTACCAGGCATCGTTCCACCTGGCTACATAGGTCTGAGCGTGCCTTCAAAATCCTCAAACTATTGATGTGTGGAGATTTAACCAAGATACTCTCGAGGTTACCTATGGACTTAGAATTCTATTTAGAGAGTTATCCTAGTTTGGGAAGTAGAATGCAGTTTATGTATGAACTTGATTTGATGTTGGTCTAAATTTATGTTATGAGTTAGAATTAATCTATTTTATATGTATAATAGTTATAAATATGTTATAATTGTTTGTATTCTATATTGGTATGTATATATGTGGGTGCACACGCATATATCCATGCTTATATAACTAATAATAATTGTATGTTTTCATTATTTGTGTAAATGGTATGTTATTTGTAATAAGTATAAAAAAATGAGTGAAATAAAGTATATTTGATGAATGTATTTAATAAAAAAATAATAATAATAAAATAATTAAAGGAAAATGCCCTTTGTAGTAAAATTAGCTATCTAGGTGGGAGTTGAACTCAAGACCTCCTAGAAGTTAGGTTACTTGTTTTCTGTTTGTGCTATGTGTCTTTCTTGGAGGGTATTTGTTTATTATTCTTGTTATGCTTTCTTTTAAATGGTATTTTAATTAAATTTCATTAAAACTTTGATTAAGTGCTTACGAAAATTATCTGGTTGTTCCTCCAACTAACTATGGAAGTTGGAGAAGTTGCTTCCTATAAAGCAACTCCTCCAACCACATAGTTGGAGGATAAATAATTGTAGATTTTGGTGTGAAGGGGGATGATGATTTTGGGTGATAATTTTGGAGTATAGTTTTGGAGGAGTGATATTTGTTTTGAGTTGTCTGTAATTGATTTCTTCAAAAATTTTATGTGAGTTGAGAGTCTCTAGTTTTTTTTTAAGTCAAGTGTGTGAGGTTGTTTGGAGGAAGATTTTCCAGAAGGATATCTACTCAAGGATTGAAGCTTTGTAGAGATTATCCAGCCAAGGGAAGAGGATTCTCCGCAGGACCCAAGGTAGGGTCTAAACCGGGAAGAATTCCCATTCTTCCTCTATTTTTGTACGAATGTGTCTGCATATGATAGGATATTAAATTATAATATGATTTTCTTATTATGTATCCAAAATGATATGTAAATGTTTTATGCTCTATGTGTTCTATTGTGTTTTCCAAGAAGTAAATTATGTATGATCATATAGCTTTTATTTACTTTGTATTTCAAAAAAATCTTCCTGGGGAGTTAGGAATACTTGTGGTTATGTGGAAGGATGTGTTTATTTAATTTTGGATGAAATAGAGAAGTCTAGGAAGAAACAGGAAGGGTCATGAAGGTGTAGCATTGAGATACAGTCCTTTTTCCTGACTCTTTTCTGCTTGCAGGCTTCTTTGTGAATGGTTTCTTTTATTTTATTTATTCTGTGGCTTAGGCAATGTTGAGGATGTGCTATGGATGTGGTGCTGAGGTCCCTGCATCAGGTTGACCTTAGGGAACCTTTCCCAGGCACTCTACATGCCTACAGAGACCAGTTTTTAGTGTTTTCAGGAAGTTAAAGATTTGTTTTCGTAAAAATGTTTCGTAGAATCGTACGAAATTGTGTTCCTACTCATATGACATTGTGTTCATAATCATATGACATTGTGTCCATACTCGTACGACATTATGTTTATACTCTTACGACATTGGGTTCATACCCATATGACAATTGGTCGAATGTCGTATGGGGATGCACACTGTCATATGAGTCTGTTGGGAATGTCATACGACATTGGGTTCATACCCATATGACAGTTTGTCAAATGTTGTATGGGAATGCACACTGTCGTATGAGTCTGTGTGGAATGTCATTTGGAGTTTTTTTTAGGGTTTTAGGGGCTTTTTAGTGTAGGATCAGTACTTTAATTTCTTATACTTTAAGTTATACTTGTATAAAGGGTTTAGGTACCTTCTGAGATGATTGGGATAGGTTTTAGATTCATAGGAGTTAAGATGCAGATTATAATTTTGAGATTTCTTTAAAAATTTAGACTTAGCCAAATTTTAGTCACATGGTACTTTTCCTTGATTTTTGAAATAAGCTATGGAATGTTGTGTCAATGCATGTGGGAAGTTTTATGTTGTGTTTAATGAATTCCTATACATGGTTTTGAATTTAAGCTTTTGTTCTTACTTGGTTTTTGGTAGAATCCATAATATAAGGTCAAACTTGTTCGGGTGGCCCAAGTGCACCGAAGGGTTCCCTAGACCTATGAGATGGATCATTTTGAGATTACTTGAGGTTTTCTTGGTTTGTGTGTGTGTGGGGTAAGGGATAGGAACCATAAGTGAGTGGCTCACCATAGGTGTTGGAACCCTTAAGTGGTTGCCAGATGATCCTATGGGTGGGTTTGTAAAAGTGATAACCTTAAAAATTAACCTGGGAAGGGGGGGATTCAAAAGATAATGAAAGAGAATATAATAATGGCCACATAGACCTGATTGGAGTACTGGGACCAGGGATAACTGCCAGGGTGGATCCCAATACACAGGTTGCGTGATGACACTCACTTAGGTGGTATCCTAGAACCTTGACCTCTATGTTATAGTATGATGATATTTTATGTTCTTTTTGAGTCTTGGATTTCTTTATCTTTTGAGCCTTAGATTTCTTAGGGCCTTGTAAGTATCTTGGTTCTATCTCCTAGCACGGGGGGTGGAACCTCACCAATTCCACATGGTTGGGTGGCAAAAATCTTTCTAGGTCTTGTTCGTGGCTCATGACTTGGATATGTTCAAATTCTATGAAGGTCTTTATATTGTATCATTGTTACTGAAAATAAAGATGTAAATATATGTTGTAATGCCTTTGGGCTTTTCATGTATTTGTTATTGTAATGAGATTTATTATCAAATGATGTAATTGAAAAGAAAAGCAATGTAACTGGGAGGGATAGTACTAGGTTTGATTTCAAGGGTTATTATTTGAAAGAGCAAAGTTGGAAATGTACAATGTAATGTTGAATGATCTTTTCTATCTCTTCTTTGTTGCAATGAAAGGAAAATATTTATTATGATAAGGTTGAAATGTAATTTGTAATGAATAGTCATTCAATGTGTAGGAAGGTGAAATGAAATTAGTATATTAAGTAAGGAATATAATTGTAAATGAAATGTTATTTTCTTACTCTATCTCTTAAGTTCTAAATGTGAAAGTAAAGAGAGGAAATGAAATTCAATTTGGATAAGTAATGTGAATATGTTAGCAAAGGAATTCATTAAGGGAACCTTAAGGAATGTTAATGTGATGTAGTAATGATTTAATGTTAGAAAAAATTTGTTAGTTTCAATTTTTGGTGTTAAGACCTGATTCCTTATGGGTTCCCTAGTGGGGACATTACATGTTCATACAGGTATGAACACACTTCACAAATCCTTATACAAGGAGAAGTATGGAAAAAGATCATATGATTTATGGCATGGAAGATAACCTACATTTAATCATTTCAAGATTTTTGGAAGAATATGTTACATTAGAAGAGATGAAGAAAATCTTAGCAAATTTGATAATGGAGAAGATGAAGAAATATTTTTGGGATATTCTACAAAGAGAAAAGTGTACTGATGTTACAACAAGGGGCTAAAAAAGATAGTTGAAAGTGTGAGTGTGAAGATTGATGGGGATTTTCAGAAGCCTCTTGAGAAATATATTGAATATGAATCTGATATAGAGGACAAATAAAAATAGGATAATATTAGAGAAGAAGAGACATAACTGACACTAACATCTACAGTTAAGATACCAAGATATGTACAAAAAAATCATTCTAAGAATCAGATTATTGGTGATAAAAAAAAAGGAGTTGTTACTATAAGTAGATAAACAAAATATTATTCTTTGTTGTGTTTACTTTCAAAAGTTGAGCCTATATCTGTAGAAGAAGAACGTAATGATTAGAATTGGGTTAAAGCACTGAAGAAAGAACTTGATTAGATTGAGAAAAGTTAGATGTGGGAACTTGTCTCGAGATGAGTTGATAAGATTGTGGTTGATAAAAATGGGTTTATCAAAATAATCTGGTTGAGAATGGTAAGGTCATAAGGAAAAAGGAAAGGTTAGTATGGTGACCCCACAATAGTGGGTCACACTTTTTTAGACATGCTGATTTTTGCTGAAATTACACATTTTTAATAAAATATGATGATTTAAGCCTTGAGAGGTTCCATTTGAAGGAATTACTTACAAATTCTTAGCTCAAAGCCTCTTAGATTAAAAAACCATTGATATAACATCTATACTCCTCACTCATACCTACAATGGAGTCTCCTTCACACCTATTAAAATGCTGACAAAAAATCACTTCGACTTTATGTTTTGGGAGATCAAATGAATCCATTTGAAAAACTATCTATGTAGTATGATGCTATTCAGAACAAGCTTTCTAATGAATATAATTTTAATACATATTGAGTTCATTATCACTTTTAAATATTACTTTAACTAAACATAGGTTGTTTGGTCATTCAACAACCTGTCTCTTCAAGACTTCGGGAAAAATAGTAAATTACAAAAAAAAAATATGAAAAATATTTAGGAAAAGATTATTTGTGTTACCTTTCTATAATAAAAATAAAAAATGAATTTTGATATACACAGATCAAGTTAGAGGAATCCAAGTGACCTTATGTCTAAATTAAAGTTACTACCACTTTAGAACTTAATAAACTATGAAATATTGACCCAAAATGAATGAAACCAATTGCATCCTTTATATATTGAAGCTACAAACATAATCTCGAAAGAATTACATTGTTATCATATTTTTTTAAAAAGTTATGCTAATCCAAGTGACAGTAACTCCTTAAAAACATAGTTTTTCACACAAACCAATTTTCGAAGGAGAAGGAAAAATGAATTTAAATGAATTTTCATTTTGGTTTTTAAAATATATTTAGAAACTAGAAAGAAAATTCTAAAAGACTCTAGTTTACATCATCTTCAAATTCCTAATAGTTTTGTGGCAACAAGTGTTCGAAAGTGATGTTTTTTTTTAGAATGTTGATCTCTGTGTCAAAGTTGGCCAAAAAGTGGGACACACTATTGTGGGACCACTCAATATGGAAGCGTTATACTTAGACTAAAGAAATTGATTTTAATGAGACTTATGCCCTTGTTACCTAAATGGAGGTGATCCAAATATTTATGGTTTTTGCAACATACAAAGATTTAAAAGTTTATCAAAAGGATGTCAAGTAAACATTATTGAATGGAGAAATGAAGGAGGAAGTTTACATTGAGAAACCAGAAGGATTCAATTCAAAAATGGACCTTGATGCATTGTGTAGATTAAAGAAGGCATTGTATGGTTTGAGGCAGGCACTAAGAGCATGGTTTTGAAGATTAGATAAGTATTTGATTAGTCAAGGATTTTAGAAAGGTTTTGTAGATAGTAATTTGTATTACAAGATTTATTTACAACAGATTATGATTTTTTTTGTATGTTGATGATATCATTTTCACAAGAAAGTTGACTTGTGCAAGAGATTTATAGAGGAAATGTTGAAATAATTTGATATGTCTATGATTGGAGAGTTGAAATTATTTTTTGGATTGCAAGTAAATTAGAGTAGTAAAGGTATTTGTATTTAACAGTCCAAGTTATCAAGGAATTGTTGAAGAAGTTTGGCTTGAAAAATTCTAAACCAATATGTACTCCTATTGTCACTAGCTATAAGTTGACTAAGGAGGATGATTAATCAAAATTAGATGCAAGTAAATTCATATCAATTATTGGAGGATTGTTGTACCTAACTTCCATTAGACCATATATCATGTATGAAATATGTAAATAACAACCATCTTTTAGCAAGAACCGAAACAATCACATGTTGTGGTCGTGAAGAGAATTATTAGATATCTGAAAGGAATAAAATAATTTGATTTATGGTATCCAAAAGCCTTAGATTTAACATTGACAACTTATACAGATGCATATTAGGTAGAATGTTTGGATAATTGAAGAAGTACCAATGGTGGAGCTTACTTTATTAGCTCCCAGTTAGTTGCTTGGTCAAGGAAGAAGTAGGATTTTGCAACTTTATCAAATGTTGAATTAGAATACATTCCAAAATCATCATGTTGTACTTTGGTATTATGGTTGAAATAAACCTTGAAGTATATAGGTGTAAATTTTGATAAGCCAAATTCAATTATGTGTGTTAATACTAGTGCTATAAAATATTTAAAGAATATAGTGCAACATTCCAAAATGAAGCATACATATCATATATCACTTCTTGAGAGAAAAGGTGTTAGACGGTGAAGTGAAGCTTGAGTATAAGCCTACAAAGGAGTAGATAGAAAAAATATTTACCAAACCTCTGTGAAATGATACTTTTGAGTATCTCAGGGGGAAGCTAGGCATTTTGCCCCTTCCTAGTGTTCACTAAATGTGTTTGTGTGTAAATTGGTCCAATGACTTGCATGCTTATTCTCTTCTAGATCAATGTTTGGTGGATTCCTCTCAAGGGGAGTAGAGTGAGTTAATAAGGGGGATTATTTTCCCTTTGTCATTATTATTTAAATAATAAATAAATATAATTAATGTTTAAATCTTATAGTCTTTATTTTCTAATTTATTTTAAGATTAATGAATCGAATCATGTATATCCTATGTTTTCGAAGCAGACCGATTTAAGCTCCATGATCAGTATGGACTTAACTTAAACATTAGTTAATTGAATGACCTTCATATGGAATAACGTAAACATTAGTCATTCTTGTCCTCTTAGTCAACCATTGAGATCTCTAGTTGGCGGACGATAATTTTGATCATCTTGAAGATGGACGTACTTATCTATAATTAATTTTCCTATAGCATCCTTCTTAGACAACATTGTCGAGGTTATTCACCTATTTCATTGTAGCCTCATCGTTGAACTCTTTAACCCACATCTTGTGTGTGAAAACTTATCACTTTAAAAAAAATTTGTTGGTTGTGTTTTGACTCAATTTTTGGGCATCACAGATTCCTCTCAAGGGGAGTAGAGTGAGTTAATAAGGGGGATTATTTTCCCTTTGTCATTATTATCAAAGGAGGAGAGGAATAGAGAATCAGAGAATATCAGACAACTTTGATGCTGATATCTTTTGACAGTGAGTTGTTTTCTTTTTTATTGATGAATGTTAACATCAATGACAAAGGGAGAGATTGTTAGAATGTGAATATTATGTTTTTCATATTGTTTTCATTAATGGATTTATGATTTGGTTATTTTTCTATGTCGATTTATGTATGTTGATACCCTTGGCATATCGGTAAAGGTGTTCACCAAAGGATGTGCTTTAAATTTTTATTCTTATCCATTTTGATGGTGGTTCTATTTGTGTGCAACATATGGTGGATCGATTATTTGTGTTCAGTTATATGTGGAGATTTTTCATTTATGTTTAAGTCGTGAAATCTTCTATGTAATATTTTGATCATATACGTTGGCACCAAAAGTCTTTTAGATGGTTTAGTATGTTGACATGCATGAGGCATATTGTATTGTGTATGGTCATCCACATTTCATTCCTTACCACTAGGTGAATGTTTTGGAGTGACCTATTTCATATTGATTCAGGATGACATGGTTGATGGCATAAACTAGTATAAGAAGGGTGATGTTTTTCAGTATTTTGCATGGCTTGTGTGATTCTTGTATGTGAAGTGAAAGTGAATCTGACAAGAGGGGATCTATGTGTTGACGATTGTGTGTGTAGATGCAATGGATAGAAAAATGATATATCATTTCTATATTCCAAACTATCGATGACAATAATCTCAGTGGTGGATTCAGTCTCATTTCTTATTGTAGACACCTAAAAATCCATTAGAAAATAAAAGTATTTTTATTTATTTTTAAAACCCTGATGACATCATAATTTACTAATTAATTAATTATTTAATTAATTAATATATTTTTATTCCATTAAATCCTTTTATTTTGATTAAACATCTTTAATTAAAAGATCCCTCCCCAAAATCACATTTGAATGATAAACCCTTCCAAAAATGTTTAAATCTAATTTAAACATCATCCCTCCTATTTATTAAAATCATTTAATAAATTAAGTCCTCAACCAAACCCTTTAAATAAATTTGATATTTATTTAAATCCCTAAATCCCTAAACCTCTAGACTCTTCTAGAAAATTCCTCAATCCTTATCCTAAACTTGGTCCATTCAACCTTTGAAAGTCCATCCTTATCCCTTTGACTCAAACCCTAACCAAACCCCAAACCATAACTCTCCTTCCTAACCCAAGCCCTTAGGAAATCCTATAAATACCCTCTCTTCCAAGAGAAAACCATTAGATTAGTTTTCATCATTTATGCATTGTTATCATGAGCATTTTTAGCTATATCATCTTAGCATAAATCCTAATTGTCAGATTTCTTCATGTTTTTCATGTTTTCTAACACATCTAGAATAGATTTTAATGGATTGAACTTTCTTGTGCTTAGAGAGCACACCCACATCCCTCTCATTGAAGCAAATCAAATAGTGCTCTATAACTCTTGTTTTGACAACAATCTTGAGGTGGCTTGGTTTTGTTTTAATGTCTTTTCTTTGAACTCATAAACATGTTTTTAATATAACATTTGAGTGTTTCAGTCTTTCAAGATAGGTAATCAATTTGAAATCGTAGCCTACATTCTAGCACGCCCGGTGGGACCCTCTTCACGGGTCTTTATACAAACATCTCATCGATTTTGGAGTTTGAAGGTGGAGGAGGCATTTGGATCCTTTTTCTTGTCTAAAAATCTATTATTCCTCTATTCCTTCTATTCATTCTTCTTCCTCTTACCAAATCTTGGCCTATTCTTCCAAAAAAATCACTAAGAAAACTCATTTTCCTGAAAAAACATGTAAATTCTATGTAAAACCTCATTTACCATATTTCAAAACTACCAAAAAATCACTTCTAGGATTCCTGAATAGTATCCCATATTCTAGATTGCATATGGGGTCTACTGCATTTCCCAGATCGCATCTGGTTAAATTTTGGATCGCATCCTGTATTCTGGATCACATCCGAGGTCTTCCAGATTTCCCAGATTGTATATGGGGTCCCTTTTAAAATTCAGGATAGCATTTGGGGTTCTAGAAGACACTTCAATTTGGGTTAAAAAATAAACAAAAAAAAATCATACACGCCTTGTTTTAGTGCTTAAAATGAACCCCCAAATCATTCTTGAATACTTAAAAGACTAAAACTTGCAAAATCTATTCTAAAAAATAAAATCAATCAAGACATTTCATCCTTGCAACATCAAGGTTTTTAGGAGGCATTCATACAAAGTTAGGAACACTTCAATTTTTGGAGCTTAAAAAGAACCATAAATTACATAAATCATCTTTGTTTTGGTTCCTAAAATCAATCCTAAAAAGCATCCTAAAAAAAATCAATCTTAGAAGTCCTAAAGAGTCATTTTTCTTTGAGTCCAAACACACTCTTGAATGAATTAAACGGTGAAAGAAAAACATCTCTATTCCTTCCTCTTTCAAATTCAGTTCAAACAAACAAAAATCAATCTTGAATGACTTAAAATCAAAACAAAGCAATTTCAAAGTTCTTAAAACATGCAAACTCAATCTTGAATGCCCAAGAAAAAAAACTACGATTGCTCGAAGTTCTTGTTTTCAAAAGAGCAAGAACAAATCAAAGCCTTAAACACTTGTGTCTTCAAAATTTCAATTCAATCACTTAATCAATTTGGGAAAAGAACCTTTTTTTGTTGTTCTTTCTAGGAGTCTTCAAAAATTATGCAAATCCTTGTTAGTCTAAGTAATGTAAAAAAATTGAACTCAGACAATTTCACCTGTTTTACTTTTAGAGAGGCCTATCTAGAGAGAAAAGTGCTTTCTCTCTAGAGAACGACCTCAAACCAACACCTTCCCTGACCGGTATAGAAATAAGGCACTGAGAAAACTCTTACTTACATGCCCTCAAGCTTGGGCAATTCATGTTGATGGTAGCCCAGGGTAGGTGAATAATCCCTATGATTCTGGCATGGTCAACTAGGCTCTTAAGTGAGTCATTTGCATACAAACCGATTGGGAGGACTCCACTGAACAACTACAAACCTATTATAAGAGAGGCCACCCTATCTACATCTGAAGGTATCAGAATCCTTGTGCAAGGACCGATCCAAGGGGTTTACTAGATCACCTTAAGATACTCACCATATGTATCCACTTTTAGGGGGTATCAAGCTATGGGCAAGGATTCTAATACTCACCTTCCCTTAGGTAGTTCTTTTTGATGTGTTTTTCAAAGTTTCAGACTCAGTACAAAACATCTATTGAAAAAACACAAAGCAAAGAGTTCTACAATCAATCCTTGTTGTCATGTTAGTCAAATCCTTCAAATCCAAAGGTCATCCAAACTTTCAAAATCTTTTCATCCTAGTCTCCCAAATCATGGTCTTCCAATCACCTTACATCTAGTCTTATCCTCCCATTCTAGGTTAGCAGAGTCATCTTGGTCATCCCCCATCCCTTTTATGTCTTCCTCTAGAGTTAATCTTTCCTCATATCTTGATCCAAACCCAATCCTAGTCTTAGCTCCTTAGTCATCCCAATCTAAGCCTTAGTCTTCCAATCCATCTTCATCCTTCATCCCTATCCAACTCATTTGCAAGTCAGCATGTCTCAAATATATTATGATGAGTTTGGTTGTCACTTCTATTCTCCCACTCCATCCTATCCCAATGATGATGAAATCCTTGTAGATCACAATAAATACTTTGAAAATCTTAGCAAGCTTGCCCCAAGCACCTTCCAACATCCAATTTTTCCTCCAAACTATCCTATTGTGCCTTCACACTTATCCACTAGTACTCCCTTTCATGTCCTTTGCAAGGGAAATCTATTATCCTATTACACCATATTCCTATCTTAAGCCTACATATCTTCAGTATGCATCCTTCATACCACCACCTCCATCTGTGGTTGTATCCTAATCACCATCTTCCCATATAAACACTTCACGCTACTTCCCTTATCTAAAACCTCCATCCACTTATCCCCCAAATCACTTTCAAAACCAAAATCCTATTTTTCCCATCCTTTATCCAAACCCTCCATCCCCTTATCTTCCAACCCAATTTCAAAACCAAAATCCTAGTCTTCCAATCCATTACCCTAATCTCCCATCCTATCTAGATTCACCATTTGCTATATCTTATTCAAATCTAGCATCTTCCATTCTCACCTACATTGCTGAAAATCCCCTTTCACAAAAATAATGCATCCCCCAATCCACTTCATATCATATCTCAACCCATCACCCCTATCTCACCAAAAAGTCCATCAAGTTCACAAGCTTCCTCAAAACCTACCTATATGAACTAGCTAATCCCACCATCCTCCAAATCCTTGTCTGCACCATCATCCCCTCAAGAAGGTTCTCCATCTTCCACTCCATCTTCATGTGAGGCCTATCCTAGCTCTCCATCTCCTCCACATTCCAATCCTTCAGCTCAATCTACATCACAAAATTCTCCAAGGAGTTTCACAAGGAAGCCAGCAAAAAATATCACTTCTAAAGCTGAAGAGTCATGCCATCTAAATCCTTCATGTGAAGCCATCATTGATAAGGCATATCCACCTCTCCCATTAGTTATCCTTCTTCCATATACCACACTCATTGATCTTCTTCCATCTCCTAGCCTCATTGAGTCATTCCCATGCATTGAATCCATCCAATCCCCATCCACTTCTCCTCCTCTAAGCATTATCCAAAGCACATCCAAAGAGCCTCAAGAGTTCACCCTTCTTCCTGCCATCACAGTAGCAGAATCTCCCATCCTTTCATCTGTCCCATCTGAAGAGTTCTCCATTCTTTGAAAGATCATAGTTGTAGAATCTCTCATCCTTCCATCTACTCCATCTGAAGAGTCCATCCATACATCCCCCAACATTCTATCCACACCAATCCTATCATGTCAAGATCTTGTCCAAAAGCATGTTGAAATAATCATAGAAGAAAATCAAGATCCAATCCCTTCACTTCCTCGATCACATGCTCTATTTCTTCCATCACCCCCAATCCAAGATCCTACAATCCCAATTCCTCCATCTCAAGATCCATTACCATCTCCCAATCCTAGTCAAAATCACATCATCCCATCCTCTCCACTAGAGGATCCTCCAAATCAAACTATCCCATTACCATCACTATATTCTCTTGGTCCACTTACATTTTTCAATAGTGGCCCACTCAAAGCAGAAGAGATCAGTTTCATGTCTTCCACTATGGCACAAAATATTGGGATTTTATCTTATTCCCCAAGTCAGAAATATCCTTGCTTGGATAAAAAGCTCAAGAAATGGAATTATCAAGGAAAAGGCCTAGGTGCTCATGAAAAAGGAAATCTAGAGCCCATTTAGGATAAGAAACATCCAAAATCATGCAGAATTGGTCACACATATGAAGAAGGCACTTCCCCAAGAAATGTTGGTATAGTTAAAGCCAGATTCAATCATCCTTCCAAAAACACCATCACATCTTCCCATCGGTCCTCCAAAGCATACAATTCCATTCCTCCCCTCCATCTTTGCAACCCAAAACAACCTATCACATTCCTCCTTCATCCTCCAAATCCATTTTGGGTCCCTATGTCCCAAAATCTTGCAGCACCTATCCTCTGCATACCAAATCCATTTTGGGGCCTTACATCCCAAAATATCATCCCCCATCTTATCCCACTCAATCCTTCATCCAAAATCCATACATCCCTAGTCAGGATCAACAAAGGCACACTCCCACATATCCTATCTACCAGTCTCCTTCCATCTCTCCATCCATGTTTCCTCCATCTCACACAGCTCCTCATATTCCTTCAAATGCTTCTCACAATTTGGATGCCATATCAAATATGCATAAAGGAAAATGTCCACAAAAATCCAAAGATTGTCATGTCCAGTCTAAACGACATGCTCAAGAAAAGAAAAATCCAATCAAGCAATCTAAAGCATCCCTATGGCCACAAAGGCCCCTCAAAGAAAAAGAAAAATATACTACATGGCCACAAAGGCCCAGGAAAGCAATAGCCAAATCCAATGCATCTGAATGGTCATAAAGGCCCATCAAAGCACAACCAATATCCAAAGCATCCCAATGGCCACAAAGGCCCACTAAAGTAAAAGAAAAAATGATGTGGATCCCAAAGCAAAAGGATGTAATGCATCTAAAATAAACATCCACAATGGAATCCAAAGTTGCTAATCCACCAGCTTCTCAGTCTTCTCCTCAATCTATTTTGGGTCCAAAGGTCCGAAAATCTCCTAGCACAAATCATCCATCCTGTTCACATCTATCTTCTGCAACCCATCCACTTCATCCACTGTCTTTACAACATGTGCCAATGTTGGTCCTGACAACATCCCCCTATCATGATCAACTCCCATCATTCCATCCAAACACTTTCTACCACCATATCTCCCATCTACCCCATCCCATCCAGGTCTTTTCATAATTCATCCATCCTAATAAAGTTGTACCAACATCTAGGAAAATTAGAAGATCAACATTCAGTCAATAAACAAGTCAACAAAAAATTAGAAATTCAATAAACAAATCAAAATATTAGCAAAAGGTTGGCACAAAGTCGACATAAAATCAAAAAATCCATAAAAATCAAGAGAAAAATATCAAAAAAAAGAAAAGAAAAAGAGAAAAACATGCGTCCAACGGTGAAAACTTGGTAATTCAAGCACCTTGGACAAGTACCATGATGAAAACCTGGCAAACAGGCATCATGCATAGGCTCCCCCTAGTTCCTTTCTGTAATTGGGGGCCATTCCCTTCTATCACCATCTTATCCAGCATCTCCTCCATCCCATTTTTCTCTCACTTCCTTCATCCTCCTTTGGATCTTGATGACAAAATAGAGTTTGCTAGGTATACATGCTTTTGGGCACCTTTTATGGCATCCATCACCATCTTTTAGCAACCTATTCTCTATCCAATCCATCCTTCCTAGCTTCCATCTAACATTCTCATCCTCTTATCAGTATATCTTCCATCCAATCGTACCCCATCCTACTACCTCTAAAAGAATGAACTATCCTAAGAAGGGGGCATCTTATTCCTTGGATACTTTCTTACATCCACCTTCCAAATCCTTATCTTCCATCTCCAAAATCCCCAGCATTCCTCTATCCAGATCCCTTAGCGGTTCCTCTATCATCCATCTTCCAATCCTCAAGAAAATCTGCCATCCAATCTCCCCAAGCATTCATCCTCAAATCCAATCCCTTAGCATTCCTCTATCCAAATCCTGAGCAGTTCTTCTATCCAAATCCTAAGCAATTTCTCCATCCAAATCTCTCAGCATTCCTTCATCCAAATCCTAAAGCATCTTCCTCCAACACTTATCCTTTAGCAATTCCTGCATCCAAAACTCCCAGTAGTTGCTCCATCCAAATGCCAAGCATTTCCCTCCAGCATTAATCCCTAAGAATTTCCTCCATATTTCCATCACTTGGTATCTTCCCTTGTCATTGGTATCTAGCTATAGGCTACTCCCATGCAATCCAATTCCATTCATCCATATCCAACTATTCCTAGCAGTCCTCCAATAACTTCCAATCCTATCCACATCATCTAGCTATCCAAATTCCAACATCCAAGATCAAGCCAATCTATCTGATCCAAATCCTTAGTCTTGTTCCTATCCTAGTTGCAAGCCTTGATCTCAATCCAATCATCATCATTGGGATGTGTCTTTCCCAAATCCATGTCATTTCAAGACACATCATCCATCATCAAGCCTATTCACCCTCAATCCATCTTGGATTTCCAGCTCAACTGGGGCATCATCCTACATATCTTTGGAGATTTAGCTTCATCACTAGATCCCTGTACATCCAATCTTAAGTCTTGTACTCTAGTGTCAGTCGTGTCTCTACCTAGGCTCATTTTTACATATGTGTCTTTAGGTCCCATCATTTTTGTCAATCAGCCCTTGGGTCATCGTGACCTATCCAGCTAAGTGCTTCATCAATCATCCCTTGGTCCTTTTTGAGGTTTGAGAATCTTACCTATCTCTTGTCATCGGAATCCTTATCCAGTCACCCACCATCCACTTCATATCACCAATCCTTTGAGTTTCTCAATCCTTATCTTAAATTAGAATCAATTCCAGCACTCCCCTTTGACATAAAATTTGTCTAGGGAATCTTGTACTTGTCTTTGTAGGCCTCATCATCTCGAGCAAGAGATTGGCATGCACTAGCAAGAATCTTGTCTTCCAAAGATCATCAGTCTATCTTAGGTTGACAATCCAGTCCTATCCTCTGATCCTACATCAAGAAGTAACAACTCATCCTTGATGCTTTGCAATATCCCACCAATCACACCCAGGTCTGTGACGATGTATACTTCCTCATGTTCAAACCAAATCTTCCCACCATCAAACCAGATCAATCATCCCTAATCATCCTACCTATGGCAAAAGGTTTTGTGAGATACTTGTTATTTCATTTGGTCCTTTGGATCTTTCCTAATCTTTTGAGCTTCTTGTAAATATATCCCCATCTGATGTACATATCATCGTGTCTTGTTGAACATATCCTTGTCAGTCTTGCAGTAGCATTTAATCAACAATCTTGTCCTACCCAGCCTTGCACTTCAGCAACATCAATTGTTGACTATTCTTGATCACAATGGTTATCCTTGACCCATCATTTTCCAATCAACAACACATCATTCTCCCCATCAACATGGGTCCACACAGATGTATCCTTTTGTATTGTTTGGCATAAGCCTATTGTCTGACATAAGCCTAATCACGGGTCTGCATAGACGTGTCCTTCTATTTTGTTAGACCTAAAAAATCAAATCGGTTCCATGATGATGTATCCTTCACCATGTTCAGACCTAATCTCCCCCCATCAATCAACCCATCAAACTCTTTCCTTGGAAAAGGATGTCTTTTGGAGTTGATTGTGACCTTGGATTTTGTCCTTTGGGTCTTGGTAATCTTTTACGGCTTCTCGTTGTCCTCTACTCAAATTTGCCATGATCCTTTATATCATGGTGCACAGCGGATGAGGATAATATGGGGAAAGGTCTTTTGATCTTTTGCTTCTACCTGTGAGTTAGTCATGTGTTTTTGGTTTCTCCAACATCATTTCCACCATGCCTCCTCTAGGTTTCATGTGTGATGTTGGGGCAACCCTTTGTGTGCTTGTCTTTTTGTGTTAGTCTTATGCAATGATAGTGACAAGGCCTTGTGTTCTTTCGTAACCTTGGTAGGTCTCTAGCATTTCTATATCGAACTAGGTTGTGCTCTCTAAAAAATCCAACGCATGGAGCTCCCCAAATCCCCCTCATCTTGCATCATATAGATTAATCTTGCATCTCCATGTAGCTGCATCCTGCATTTTTCATTCCATCTTATCTTGCATTCATCTATCTTTGCTCTTGGAAGCTTGGTTCTTTATCCCCACTTCTTCCTATTCCTTCTCCTTCTGTTTCCTTTCGAGAAAATTCCACAAAGTTTCCTCTTTGCGTTATTTTCTTGAGGGGGCACAATCCCTTATTCCTCTAAATTCTAGCATGGGGCATCTTATTTTCTTGTCTTTGACACCACACCACTTGCGTCATCACATCAAAGAGGGGCAAAATGTAGACACCTAAAAATATATTAGAAAATAAAAGTATTTTTATTTTTCTAAAAACCCTGCTGACATCATCATTTACTAATTAATTAATTATTTAATTAATTAATATATTTTATTCCATTAAATCCCTTTATTTTGATTAAACATATTTAATTAAAAGATCCCTCCCCAAAATCACATTTGAATGATAAACCCTTCCAAAAATGTTTAAATCTAATTTAAACATCATCCCTCCTATTTATTAAAATCATTTAATAAATAAAGTCCTCAACCAAACCCTTTAAATAAATTTAATATTTATTTAAATCCCTAATTCCCTAAACCTCTAGACTCTTCTAGAAAATTCCTCAATCCTTATCCTAATCTTGGTCCATTCAACCTTTGAAAGTCAATCCTTATCCCTTTGACTCAACCCCTAACCAAACCCCAAACCCTAACTCTCCTTCCTAACCCAAGCCCTTAGGAAATCCTATAAATACCCTCTCTTCCAAGAGAAAACCATTAGATTAGTTTTCATCATTTATGCATTGTTATCATGAGCATTTTTAGCTATATCATCTTAGTATAAATCCTAATCGTTAGATTTCTTCATGTTTTTCATGTTTTCTAACACATCTACAATAGATTTTAATGGATTGAACTAGTTTCTTTCAAGCTTTTATTATCATTCATGCATCATTTCAAATTCCTTAGAATGCATTAGAAGTAAGCTCCTTGTGCTTAGAGAACACACCCACATCCTTCTCATTGTGCCATTTTGTATACTAATAAAAGTATCTTCATAGAATTAGGGTTAATCATCAACAATAAGTGAAATAATAACTAAATACAACCACAATTGAGAAACTATTTAACAAAATCAATGACTAATTGAGCATCCTATGGCTCTCTAACTAAGATGTTAATGAATGAGCTCTCAGTAAGCTCTCACTAATGACAGTCCTAGTATGAGAATGATAGAGATAAAACAATATGCTAAAGCTAACAATTATCAAGATGAATGCTAAAATTTCTCTTAAATGCCTTTCTAAACTCAAATTGCAAGAGGTTTGATGCAATTCTCAGATAGGTGGTTGATAATAATGAAGGATTTTAGCCTTCCTTTTATAGATTTTCCAATGGTAGGGGGTGTAGTTGTGTTTAATCATGGTTGAGTTGGAGTTAAGTCTTTGGTTCCACCCTTTGAAGACAAAGCAAAGTTTGTGTCCTCAAAGCTTGGGACAAGTAGACAAGATGGATGGTTAAGATTCCTTTTTACTTTGAGTGAATGAGATTCAATTTGGCTTGATCCATGTGAATGTCTTTCCTCAAATCTCATTGGTTGATTGATTTTCTCTCCTTTTGGTTTGTTGAGAGTAATTGATTTTTATTAATTGATTTAATTGATTTATTTTAGCCATGTACCCCTTAAATGGGTTGAATTTAATTTAATCCAAGACTATACAATTAATTGAATTAATTTTATTTTGATTTGATTACATTTAATTAAAATGCTCTCAATTTTCATTTATCTTGAATTAGGACTTGATTTTAATTTTGATTGGCTAATTGTGTATTGTGATTCAATTGATTCAATTATGTCCTTGAGTTACCTTGATTTGACTCAATTTTCTTTGAATTATCATTAAATTGTCTTTTTCCATTTTTAGGTGATTACAAATGCCCCTCTTTGAGTTGACGTGCGAAGCATGTCGATTCAAAGAATACTTTGATTTGGCTTAATGATAGGTCCTGATTCATTGATGGTCAATCTGTGATGTTCATTTGATGTCTTTTGATGGTCGATCCTCTAATTCTCGATATGAAATTGCTGTAGGTAATGATTGATATGAAACTCTCCTAATTGATGTGGTTCTGATGATCATTCTTGATATGATGATTGACTTGCTAATCGATATGAAACTCTCTTGATGGTCTGATATGATGCCCCTTTTGTTTGATTACAAAAAATTTTTGATAAAAGCTTTCAATTTGATTTGATGATCAGTCTCTGATTTCCATTGATGTTACTAGTAATCAATCAACCAATGAGATTTGAGGAAAGGCATTCACATGGATCAAGCCAAATTAAATCTCATTCACTCAAAGTGAAAAGGAATCTTAACCATCCATCTTGTCTACTTGTCCCAAGATTTGAGGACACAAACTTTGCTTTGTCTTCAAAGGGTGGAACCAAAGACTTAAACCCAACTCAAACATGATTAAACACAACTACACCCCCTACCATTGGAAAATCTATAAAAGGAAGGCCAAAATCCTTCATTATTATCAACCACCTATCTGAGAATTGCATCAAACCTCTTGCAATTTGAGTTTAAAAAGGCATTTAAGAGAAATTTTAGCATTCATCTTGATAATTGTTAGCTTTGTCATATTGTTTAATCTCTATCATTCTCATACTAGGACGGTCATTAGTGAGAGCTTGCTGAGAGCTCATTCATTAACATCTTAGTTAGAGAACCATAGGATGCTCAATTAGTCATTGATTTTGTTAAATAGTTTCTCAATTGTGGTTGTATTTAGTTATTATTTCACTTATTGTTGATGATTAACCCTAATTCTATGAAGATACTTTTATTAGTATACAAAATGGCACCCACCATACCGAAGAGACCGATGGCAAAGAAAAGAAAAAGGAAAAAGTATTCATATCATCATAGTTGAACTAGTGATGGTTGTACTAAAAAATGGGATTCCAAAAACACTCAATGATGATTATAAGCTCTAAATCTTGAATAATGACAGTTAGCTGCATACATGTTAAATTAAGTGAATTGTATATATTTATTTTGCCTTTCTTAGCTTAAATTGCAAGGGAAAAAATGAAATGGGGGGGGTTCAATTCAAACATCACGATTCTAGATTCAAAACAATGAAAAATGAGATTATCTTTTGCATTCATGCATAACATTAATCATTAGTCATTATACATAAATAGACAGAAAACAAAAAGAGAATCATTACTCATACATCATTTGCATACATGTAGTTATGGATAGAATTGCATACATTTGAAAATACAAAAACATAGGATCATCCATATCCATATGACCACAAAACAATTTACATCCATACATTGAAAAATAGAAAACATCTCATAATATTCATACATCAATGCATTCATTTATCTATATCATAAAAATAAGATACATTGCATCCATCACATAATCAAAAGTAAATGCATCATAAACATCATATAGTTGCATATAAAGATAATCTCATAAATCAACCCATCAATAAGAACGAAGGAATAGATCATCATATATCATCCAAAGAATGTTTCTCAAAGGATCTAGTACATCAAAGTATATCCAGATACAATATCATGAAAGTGGTACACCAAAGGTTTTGACCAATCAAATAACATGAAATGTGCAACAGAGGACATCAATGATAAATGAATCTATCATCAATCAATCACGATCCCGTAGCACCAGAACCACCTGGATCTCTATCATCCTGTGGAGGAGGAGCCTGAGAAGTGCTCACTCCACTCGGTCTCTAAACAACCACTATTGAAATAAATTGCTACATCAAGGTAGCAACCTGATCTAAACGCCCAACAACAATGGACATATCTGTCCTCATAGACTACATATCTCAGGCTAAAGAACCAATAGTGGGAGCATCCTGTGAATCTTGTCCATGATCCTGTGGCTATTAAACTGGTGGAGGCATCTATTGTACCGGAACCTACTAAGCATGGACCTACTGAGCATCATCATCCTGCTATGCCAAGACAACTCTTTGTAACTGCACCAAAGGATCTAAACCCCCAGGAACCTATCTAGTAGCCTCAACATGAGCCTGTCTTTGAGCTCTCTGTTGTCGATGAACTCTATCCTGTCTAACTATTTCTCTAGGATGAACTACCTAGACTGCATCAACCTGTCTATCTCTGGCTCTATCTCAACCATGTCCATCCCTCATCCGTCCTCTACATGCAACAACTGGAGGATCTCTATGTCCTCAATGCCTCCGATGTCTACCACCACCACGCCCATCATCACCACCACCACCACCACCACGTCAAGATGGAATAGGCTCCATTGGATCTGTGAAATGAATAAACCTATTCTGAAACCACCAGTCTTAATACTCATGGGACATCCCTGCATCAACCATACTTGTCAACATCTCCCATCTGTAGAAAGGCATACCAGCAATCTGAGTCACATAAAATTGATAATCAATACAAGGGCCCCATAAAGATCTCTCAGCCTATACTCGTGCATTTAATGCATTGCCTAGAGGCATATCCTATATCCTACCATACTATTTGGAAACTCGACCAAAGAAAACCGCTCAATAACATTATAAGATCGGCCAATCATCCAATGAGAAACAAACATATATGGAAACTCATCATCATCCTCTCGCCAGTGATCGCAATCAAGGTATGGACACCATATAACCTGATCAAGATCATTTATCTGACATCTCCAATAATCTAGATGACCTAAATGATGCTGAATCACCATACCCATATATAGAAAAGCATATGGATATCCACGTGGCCGTCTCCTATTAGAAATAGGCCTGGTAATAGGAAGATGCTCCCAAATCCATAACTGAAGAATAATAGCACTAGCACATAAAGAAGAACTCTCTCTGTACACCACCTCATGGAGATCTCGATATAACTATGCTAGCACACAAGAACCCCAATAAAAATGTCAAGGCTGTGCTAGTAAATCCTCTAGAATCCTCCCCTAACCAACAGAAAAATTGTGACCTCGTCGGTCAGGAAGAAGTAGACCACCAATCAATGCACCTAAAACTGCAAGCAATGTAGGGAAAGAAGCAAATTGTGGCCATGTGATCATATCATCATCAATCAGATTGTCCCCGAACACTCATCGAAAGATAGTAGAATCATACACAGAATCATAATAAACAATCTCCCCTCGACAGGGAATCCATAGCAAATGATACACGTCCTCAGGTGTGATCGTCATCTCACCATGTGGAAGATGGAAAGTATTGTGGTTGGAGTGCCAATGCTTCACCACAGCTATCAATAACCCATGGTTCAGCTGGAACCGGGGAAGATCGAGAAGGAAGCTCAAACCACAAAGTTCTATAACATGAAACTTGACATCAGTCAATGTCTACCCGAGGTCAATCACCCATAACAGAACTAATCGGATATATAATACAGGGAAGTCAGCCTGTTTGGCATAAAAAAACCAAAAAAGAGAATCATATTAGCATATTATATCAAGGAACATCTAAAGTCAATCAAGTTATTCTAAAATCCATATGCTCATCATGAGCGCATCAAAACTCCTAACTCTATATCTTGAGGAAGGAAAATCTTTGTTTTATCTCTCTAGATCTTGAGAGTAAAATATCAGACCATCACCCTATCATAACAGATTGACAAATCAAATTCATTGGTATTACTATACTAATATCCTAATCGATTATTTAGTTCAAAGGTAACTGACCTAATCATATCATTCGAATCAGTCATCTTGATGTACTAAATGTTTCATAAATAAAAACAAAAAAAGGTCAAGTACAAGTGAAAATTTTGAGAAAAATGTTGCAAGCATGATTTTATTCATCGCAGGTGACATTTCCCTTAAGCGACATACAATTCTTGTCAGGCAACATTACTTTTGTCTCAACCAACAAATTTCTCACAAGTGACACTGAATTGACCTAAGCGACAGTTAATTCTTCCTACGTGACATCAAAATGCTAGGGTTTCACAAGCATCAAAATATATGGAATATGGTTTTTAAACCCTAAGGCTACGCATAAATATTCTATTCTTAGGTGACAACAAAAATTGGTTAAGCAACATCAAAGTACTCATACGCGACACTAAAAATTGTAGATGCGACACTTAAATGTCCTAAGCGATAGTGAAATTGGTCTAAGCATGACTTAACTATTTCAAAGCAGTGATGGAATTGAAAAATGCAATAAATGCTAACTAATGAGCAATAAATCTAATAACGAGGTTTGAAAAGCACTTACCAGAGGTCCATAATCAGGTGGCCTCGCGTATCTCTTACACTGCTCAAATCAATGCTCTGAAATAGGCACAACCATCTTGAAAAGAAGAAGAGAACCAAAGCAAAATCACAGAAGAGAAAAGTAAAAATGAATAGTAAATCTAGGTTTTTCAACCTATTTAAGCTAAATTGACCTAATTTTGAGGTGAGAATTGACTTTGACCTATATTAATCTATTGCATTAATTGGGGCAAATTGAGAAGTGTGGCATATCATAAAGTGTTTTTCAGAAATGAAAACATATCAATCAATGATTTAAACCTATCTATCAAAAACAACAATATGTTTCATTTCTGAGGGGGCATACCATCAAATAATCAGACCAACATCATTAGTAACATCAACTAAAATCAAGAGACTGATCATCAAATCAAATCAAAAGCTTTTATCAGAAAATTTTTGTAATCAAACGAAAGGGGCATCATATGAAATCATCAAGAGAGTTTCATATAGTTTAGTAAATCAATCATCATATCAAGAATGATCATCAAAACCACATCAATCAGGAGAGTTTCATATCAATCATTACCTGTAGCAATTTCATATCAAGAATCAGAGGATCAACCATCAAAAGACATTAAGAATGAACATCAAAGATCGACCATCAATGAATCAGGACCTATCATCAAGCCAGATCAGAGTATTCTTTGAAATCAACTCAAACTCAAATGGACAAAGACAATTTAATGATAATTCAAAGTAAATCAAGTGAAATCAGAGAAAATCGTGGACATAATTGAATCAATTGACTCACAATGCACAATTAGCCAATCAAAATTAAAATCAAGTCCTAATTCAAGATAAATCAAAATTGAAAGCATTTTAATTAAATGCAATCAAATCAAAATATAATTAATTCAATTAATTGTATAGTCTTGGATTAAATTAACTTCAACCCATTCAAGGGGTACATGGCTAAAATAAATCAATTAAATCAATTAATAAAAATCAATTACTCTCAACAAACCAAAAGGAGAGAAAATAAATCAACCAATGAGATTTGAGGAAAGGCATTCACATGGATCAAGCCAAATTGAATCTCAGTCACTCAAAGTGAAAAGGAATCTTAACCATCCATCTTGTCTACTTGTCCCAAGCTTTGAGGACACAAACTTTTCTTTGTCTTCAAAGGGTGGAACCAAATATTCAACTCCAACTCAACCATGATTAAACACAACTACACCCCCTACCATTGGAAAATCTATAAAAGGAAGGCTAAAATCCTTCATTATTATCAACCACCTATCTAAGAATTGCATCAAACCTCTTGCAATTTGAGTTTAGAAAGGCATTTAAGAGCAATTTTAGCATTCATCTTGATAATTTTTAGCTTTAGCATATTGTTTTATCTCTATCATTCTCATACTAGGACTGTCATTAGTGAGAGCTTGTTGAGAGCTCATTCATTAACATCTTAATTAGAGAGCCATAGGATGCTCAATTAGTCATTGATTTTGTTAACTAGTTTCTCAATTGTGGTTGTATTTAGTTATTATTTCACTTATTGTTGATGATTAACCCTAATTCTATGAAGATACTTTTATTAGTATACAAGATCAACAACATCACCGATAATCACAGGTAACTCAGCAAGAAGCACAAGTTGCTCTATAGGTTTGATGTTGGAATCCACCATCTTAACACCAAAACCAATTTCACATACCTCTTCAACCTCTGAAATGTCATAGGAAACCTTGTCAAGATGTTGTCTCTCATGAACCAGCCTACGAACCGGCCAAACAAATTTCCTCTGGATAAACATACTCCAACTCTAGTAAGCTCTAAAAAGTTCAACAACACTTTCTCTCACAAGGTTCTTAACTCGATTCTCCACACCATTCAACAAATCCACTTCCAATCGAGCAAACCTCTTAGAAATCACATCACCAAGGTCCAATCCTCTCAGAATCATCTCCAAAGATCTTCGAAAACCTTCTACAACAAACCTTAACATCAACCACCTTGTGACAACCTCCAAGCTGTATGCAAGTTAGATCACAACCTGCCACCTCGCATTAACAACTAGGGCACAGTTTCACAAGTTCAATGTCATGGATCTGGAACTCAGATTGCACACAATCTTTTCACCAACAAGATCAACCTTATATTCCAACAAGATCAAACTCTCACTCTAATACCACCTGATGCAATCAAGGATGGAGGATCCAATTAAGAACAGTCCAAACCTTGTAGCCAATAGAATTATACAGCGGAATACTCAACAAGAGACCAGATTTGAAAAAAAATAGATGTCTTTATTCATCAATTAACTCATTACATGCAATGTGCCCGGCTGTAAGGCCTTCCTGGTTATGGCCAATTACAATGCAAGAAACAGTTCTACAAGATCACCAAGGATCCAACACACTTCTCCTTAGCTAGCCCAGGTCTGAAACACCACAGGACACTGGTAGGCACTCCAAGAAAGATCTAAACTTGTACTCAAACTTCCAAGCAATCTTTCTTCTACCTAAGCTTGCAAGCTACTAACTCTTCTTTCATAGATCCACACATTTGCTACTGCCAGCTTCCCCCAAACATCTACTTAAATACCCCAGCCACAAGTTGGCTTTACAAAAAATTAAATCCCAAAAGCCAGTCAGCTCCCAAATATACAAATATTAAATGCCAAACATCAGTTGGCTCACAAATAACTTCACAAAAAATTAATTCACCAAGTTGGCCTCCATATCCACATAGGATAATGCAACACGCCAGATCTAGGTCCCCACATGTCCAACAGTCAATCCATAACTTGAGGAATGTGACCCAGATTAAATGCATTAGTCCACCAAGCCGAATCTCCAAGAACAACCGTCGGTAAGACAAACTACCAAGTATCAGGAAATACACCGAGCATCCACACCAACCGATCTCTCCAAGCATTACCGAGCACCAACAATGCCGAGTCTCCTTCAATGACTGAGCTCCCTTTAGTGACCGAGTCCTCTAGCGACCGAGCCACTTCAACAACCGAGCAATAGGCATAAACAATGAGAACTCATCGATAATCAAGCACCGAGCAACAAATCACCAAGTCACCGAGTGATCATCATCCACAGAGATCCACCCAAACTTCCAATTGAGACTCACCATTAAGACCAAGAAACTCCAGTCTTCTACCGAAATCACCAGCCAAGTAACCAAACTCCACCAGATAGTTATCGAGACTACCAAAATCTTCAGGCACCGAGAAATAAGCCAGGATGCCACTACATCAGTTTTGATCATTCACAGTACTATGAGAAGTAATTAAAGGTGAGGTTGCATGGTTTCTCTTCTCTCAATAGTACTAGATGGAAACATTTCCTTACATAATAATTCACAAATTCATATTTTCTAGGGGGATCACATGACCTTATCTTCCTTCTCTCCTATTGTGAAAAAAATCATTTTATATTGTTATAGGATAATTCCTTGGGGGGTCATCACGAGTCCCTTCTATATCACTTTATTATTTCACCTTTACATTTCATTGTACTTGTATCATCTCTTTTGGAGAGGGGTTTTGTTCCCACTAGGTTTTCTCAATTTTAGTATGTATGTAATAAAACTAGTGTTCTAAGAACATAAAACCTAAGTTAAAGATTCAACATAATAATCTATTACAACATATATGATTAGACAAATAAATAAATTAAAAGAGAGTATAAACCACCCAAAAAGGATCCTTCTCAATGTTTGGATTTGTCCAAAGGATTGGATGTGTTCTCAATGATATTTCTCAAGCTTCAAAGTTTGTCGAAGGATTTTATCATTATGAGGGTATGAATATGATTTTTAGCTCTCAAATGTGCATTATAACTTTTCTTGAATGGTGGATGAAAATGAAGGAGAAGGGGGTTCAATTTATAAACTAGAGGAGGGTAGAATGAATGGTCCAGATATAAACTCGAGGAAGGGTGGAGATGCATTTGAGAGAAAGCGCATGGATTGTTCTTTTTCAAATGCCTCTCATTGTGAGAAGTTTCACAAGGAGAGAGGTTTGGAAAAATAGGGAAATGTGACCATTTTGGTAGATGTGAAAGGGGAAAAAGGTGTAAGAGAAGGGTGGAGTGTGTAAGAGGGATGTAAGAGGATTTAGGGCTGACATGAGGTGAGGGAGTTGGAGAATGTGAGGATGTGACATGAGGATTAACTTGGGTTGGGTTGGGATTTATTAATCCATAGATTATGATTGTGCAAATGTTTAGTGGGTGATTAGGCTTGGATTAGAGGGAAAGTGGGAGAATTAGAAGGATGTGATGGGAGGAGAGAGAATGAGTGGAGGGTTGGATTATCTAGTCATGGGTCATTAGCTACTTAAGAAGGTTTAGTATGTGTGAATGGGTTGGGTTTAGTTGGAACTAGGGGTTTGGTAGTTGGGATAGGTTAGGTTAGGGGTCAAAGTTAGGAGCCATGTGCTCTAATTGGATTAAATGCATTATTTAATTCTAAGTGGACGGAAAAAGAGATTTATGAATTAATTTAAATAGGTGAATGCATTTATTTAAATTAATAGAGGAAAGAGATTTAATTAATTATCAGACAATGAGTTTCCATTTAGATAATTAATTAGACTATAGTTAATTATTTAAATTAATTAACTAGGGGGGTGACATAAATTAAATAAACATTTAATATATAATCGATTAATGTCCTAGGAGAGAAATAAATAGGATTACTTAATTGTGTAATCAAATTTAGGTGTCTACATTTTTCCCCTCTTCGACATAGTGTTAAAATAACACTATTTCAAAGATGTGTTTAAAATAATAGATGACTCAAAAAATTACCAGGTAATGAGGTTTCCCCAGAGTACTGAAAAGGAAGTTAGACTGGGTGATGCACCCTTGAGAGGGTGATAGGGAAGGAAAAAGAGGTCAAGGTGGCATCTCGAAAGGAAGAAGGGGTTTGGTGAAACTGAAGGGAAAGGAGTGATAAGGAGTGAAAATGTGATGATACAGGTAAGAAAATGAGGGTGAGAGGGAAAATGGGAAAAACAAGGATGGTGGGGGGCTATAGGAGGAAATGATAGGTCACAGGATACCCTTAATAAGGGCTAGGAGGGCCATAAAGGGGTTATTTGCGCATATCCAAGCTTAGAGATTTTCTTATATTTCAAGTTTTGATATAGCATAGTGTGATGACAAGATAAGGGCGACTGAGGCATAGGTCAAAGATCATGAGGAGTGTTCGGCAACACCGGGCACCTGATAGACAGCTAGGGTCAAAACCTTAGTTTTATGCTTTGTCATTTTGCATTTATTTCAATTTCTTTATTGCAAAATCGTGAACCCACAAGAAATGTTAGGGGTTGGGGGTTAGGGAAGGGGTGGGGGGAATTTTTGTGAGAACGCCAATTTTGGAGGGATTTGGGGATTTCTCGCAGGAACACGATCTTGTGGTGTATTTTTGGCAAGATCGCATTCCCAAACTAAAAGCTAGCTGGGAGGGTGAATTTATCTGATCCCTCAAGGGATCGATGGGTATGGGAAGAGTCATTATTGGAATGCATTCCTACGATGATAGGGGGAGAATTAGGTTATATGAATCGACGGCTACAGGATCAAAAGAACTGGTAATTTTAGAGGAACGTGGGTTAAAGTTGTGGGATCATGAGAATGGGGCTACGAAAGAAATTTTTAGGAAGGGAAATAGTAGGTGGATGAAGGGTTAGGGTTTATTGGCTAGAATTGGATAGGAAAGGAAATTGACATAGTAGAATTGAATTGGTTGCAGTGGTCTATGGAATGGCTGACATTGAGGGAGAGGCAAGTTGTTGTGTTGTAGGAAACATATCAGTTTACACCCATTGACTCAGTGCAAGTCAATGCTATTGGATTAGGATACTTGGTGTAGATGCCCCATAGGTGGGTGTAAATGGCGATGGTCACCGCACTATGTGATGGATGTCATTCGAATATGACAAGCTTTTATCTTTTGATAGGGGAGATGACGGTGACTTTGGAGGATGTGTACATGATATTTTGCCTCCTGATTTGGGGGACAAATATCATAGTAGGGGGTACTACCCAGTAGCAACCATTGACAACATTGGTGGGGCCTTTTGTGGTTACGATGTTGCGCCATGGACAATTATCATTGGCTCAACATATGGGGGTGGCACTGATAGTGCGCCAAGTATATTTATATGTGTGCAGTCCGATCTTAGAGTATATTGACCCTAACTCAGGATGGATGAGTGTCACATTAGAACTTATCCCAATGATCGAGAGGATTTTGGATTCCAAGGTGCCGGTTTCATGGGGAGCTCTCATACTATCATATTTTTACAATGACCTCCACTAGATAGTTTACCATGGTGGGGAGGTATAGGGGAGGAGCATAGGATTTCCTACTTTTCTCCAGGTATGGGGCTGGGAGCACATTGCAATGTTGAGGCCCATAGGGAGGATATACAAGAAGGTCAATCATCATGTGGTCTACAATCAAGGAGAGTCATTGAAGTATCATGATGTTGATACATACTATTATAGGGAGGTGCTAGATGGTATCAGAGATGAGATTACTAGGAGACTTTATATGGGGGTGGGGCCATGGCTAAAGGACCAGGCATAGATACTATTTTCCACAACCCTGACATACCTAACAGGATGATGGGTTTACATTTTCGAACAATACCGACCAAATCAGGTGGTGAGGAAATTTGGATTCACCCAAGGAGTACCAGATATAGAGCATTGGTACTAGTGCACTACTCGAGAGAGGTACATGGAATACAAGAGTCCATTGGACAAGCAGGAGGTGATTATCGCTTGGAGGACCATTTAGGAGATCCACTAGGATTGAGTAGGAGGAGAAGAATATGTAGGGAACACTATGGAGTACTGAGCTTGGTTTAGGAGGCCATAAGAAGTGGGGAGATCAGGTTTACTATTGGAGGTTGAGACGATTAGGGTGGCAACAACCTAGGTGGTTAAGCGGAGAGGGTGAGGGGCAGCACCCCGAGTGAGGAGAGGAGTAGCTATTGAAGCACCAGATATGCCTTCCGCAAGGAGGCAAGGCATGATGGATGGAGTTGATGAGAGAGGATATGAGATGGATGTGGATGGGGGAAGAGGAGGAGGAGGAGGAGATAGAGGGTTAGGTAGAGGAGATAGAGGAGATGGAGGAGATAGAGGGGTAGGCGGAGGAGATGGAGGGGTAGGATCATCTTCAAGTGGGGGAGGGGTGGATTTGGAATCTCAACTAGTATCCCTAAAGGCCACACATGCCATGATGAGCCAGATGCTACACAACATCTAGGGAAAGATGGATAATCTTATTACTTAGTTGGCACAGGTATTACAGGATGGTTTGTAGATGATAGATGAGAGAGGGATGGACTAGATGACGAGACTGATAGGCTATAGGGGGAGAGGGATGATTTGATGTGGTAGCTAGTTGTGGCTCAGGTGGGGGGAAGAGGGGGTACTATAGGGACATCATTGGAGGTGGTGAGATTACATCAAGAGGTCCCTAATCTTAGAGAGTAGGTAGGGTGGTACAAAGCTATGTACCATGCCTCAGTTCCATAGGATAGGATAGTCCACTATAGATGGGCCAACCGATCAAGGGCTACTAACATAGGGACTGGAATGGGAGGATGGAGAAACCAGAGAAAAGGGGGGGCATATTTTGGGCTGGGCCATCATGGAGGGTAGGTCAAGAGATACACTGGCTCGTTCACACACAAAGCTATCAATGGTTGGTTGGTGGCTTGGTACAGATGGCAGAGGTGGAGGGATCAGGGGTTGGGATGTATGTGGATATTGGGGGACATGATAGGGAGGTGATAGGGCCACCACTAGTACCCACACAGGTTTAGGGTATAGGAATACACAACACAGTGGAGAGGCCACAACCTAGGGTGATGCAAATAGAGATATCAGTTGCACCACCACAAGATCCCTCATAGATTGTTCCAGCCTCAGATGTCAAGATGCAGCCTCCCCCAGGAGAGGCATATAGGCAGTGATATGTTGCATTATTTTTGGCATGATGTATATTATTTTTAAGGGCATTGTCCTATATATGTATATATTCTTTTGATGGACACTTATGGGACATCTATTCATTTATTGATTCATTTTATGTGGGACATTCTTTGATTCTTTTGAGGGATATATATCTGATACTAAGTTGGGAGGATGTGATGTGTTATGAGCCCATTTTTTTATGCAAATGTATGGATGCATGATTTATGATGCACTGACATGTATGATGCAGGATGTGATGGTTTTTAGATATTTATGATATACAACTGATACATTTGTGATGTAAGATGGGATGTGCTTATGTATACTTCATGATATCTATGTGATGTGTGTGATTAGTGAGTGATGGAGGATGCAACTACTGATATTTTGTAGAGGCAAAATGGATATGATGTGTGTGTGTGTGTGTGGTTATGTTTGAAGGCTTACACATGTGTTGGATGTATGATCCATTTATGATGTTTATTTATGTATGGATGTATGACCTATTTTACCATGTCTTAACAATACAAGATAAAAAATGACCTAACAATAATGAAATGAATGCAAACTAAATTCATACTTAACAATGCAAGATAATGAAATCTTTACAATGACTTAAGATGAAAATGATTCTAGGATGATTTACCAATGCAAACTTAGTTTAAATGATTTTTAAAAAAAAATGCAAATTAATTGGATGAAAGTGATAATGCAACTAAATGATTTAGCGGTGAAAGATTGAAATTATTTAACAAATGACTGTAAACTTAAATGATTTTGGAATGCAACTTAAGATGGCTTTAGATAATGCAACTATATGAAAATAATAGTGCAACTAAATGTTTGGGATTTAATGCAACTAAATATAATGAAAATGAAAATGATTTAATGCAACTAAAGGATTGTGATAATGTAATTAAAATGATAATGCAATTAAAATGCCAATGAAACTGATAGTGCAAAAATGTAGCTAAAATGATAATGATAATGCAACTAAATGTAGCTAAGATAAAAATGATTTAATATAAGCTGAATGAACTAAAATAAAAATGATTGATAAGGCGATTTAAATGCCACTAAAATGAAAATGTTGATGCAAATAAAATGATTATGATTTAATGCAAGCTAAATGACTAGGATTTAATGATGTAAGATGGAAATGGAGATGATGTAGTGCAAGCTAGTGGAGACAAACTTATTTAATGTGAGTGTGATTAACTACTTACCTAAAAATGAACGCTTAGGAGGAACTAAATGAATGCAAAAATAATACTAAATGAAACTAAAATGAGGTAGCTAAAGAAAATGCAAATTTGAATGAATGCAAAAAATCAATGAATGTTAGAGATGACATATGAAGGTGAATGCAAGTGAGAAATGAATATGAATGCAAGGGGGGATGGTATATGTAGCATATCATAGCATGAATGAACCCTCACCATGAGAAACTAAATAGGATGGAGATGGGGAAATGTTTACACAATGAAAATCCATGTTATAAGGATTAGGATGGGATGAGTGTGTTTTAGGTTTGCATTAGGATGAGGGATTCCATGTAGAGAGAGGATGGATGATGAGGGTAGGTATGTAGGTGATGATTTGGATCAATGAGGATTTTTGTGGGGAAATTTTGGATTCTTTTTAACTTGCTTTGAATTCATGATGTGATTTTAGCTAGGGATTGATGGGAGGATTTTTCTTGAAGCTTGACAGCAGGGTATTCTGGGACGGAATACCACCATGTAGTTTTCAGCACTTAGTTTGATTTATCACCATTAGAGACCCACCAAGGTTATTAGGAAATCAAGGCTTTGTCACAAGCATTTCTTAGGACTGATACAACAAATAAACAAGGGTTTCCCCAACATCACACATGGACCCAGGAGGAGCCATAGTAGAAACAATGCTAGAGAAACCACAGACAAACAATATTTCCAGAGTGCACCATGTAATCCGAAAGTATTATATGTCGGATGTGCAAGGGTCATATTCGACTGAATCACATGTAGAAAATGAAAAGCTCAAGACGTTTCCCCAGATTGCCCGCATTTGTATCACACCATGATATGAAGGATCGTGGTGACTTTGAGGAGAGGAACAATGAGAAGCCTTGAAAAAATTACCAAGAACCAAAGAAGATAATTAAATATCAATGTGAGAAAATCTAAAAGATTCCCTTTGCCAAGAGAGATCAAAAAATTAGAAGGTGGTGGGATTAGGCCGGACATGAGGAAGGATGCATCCTACAAAGACTTGTTTGGTGGGATTGGCTACAACTTGGGTCTTTAGGATGACCACATAACTGAGAATTTTTGTTGAGGTGCTTATTGATGCACAAGGCTTGATGGGACAATGCAATTGACCATGCTTCTATGAAACAAGTGAAAATATGTACAATGAGACTTGACCATATGGTACAAGTGAGAGATATGATGATATATACAATTAGTATTTACAAAAGCTTGGGAATTAGGATAGGTCAACAAGTGATAGTTACACACAAAGCTCAGGATTTGAGCATAGAACGTGCTTTACAATCAATATATATAGGAAACTCAAGACACTAGATAGTAATTCACCTTCTTAATGGAATGATTGGAACACCCCGGGGATAGGGATTCAAGAAAGGGGTTTTGGTGGGAAGATAGTGGGTGGGCATGTGTTTTGTGATGGAGTGAGATTTTGATAGATAATGATACGATCCACTATGTATGTTGCTTGTTTCTAGCTTTTCACCAACATACCTGTCCAAGGCGCTTGATTTCAAAGTTTTCACCATTGGACGATTATTTCTCTTTAGTTTTAAAAAAAAAAATTGTATTTTTCTACATTTTTTTATGTTTTTGTTATCATCAAGGTGTCTGTTTACTAGGTTTTCACCAAGAGAATGATTTTTTCAGGACATTTTGCACTTTTTTTTTTACTTTTTTAGATACATAGGAGATAGCTCAAGCATAGAACCCTTTAGATGGATGATATTGATGGGATCATTCAGAGGCTACTCTTTGGGTGTGGACAACTGGTATGCTCCTAAGTTGAAAAAGGTCATGACAATATAGGGAACCAACCTAGTAGGTTAAAATTTTCCTTTCCTTTCACGATCTTCTTGCACTTTCTAGTTTTCCTTGAGGACCATGTCTCCCACCTAAAATTGTCTCCAATGGAATTTTTGTTGTATCTTGCCTTAAGTTGATTTTGGTACACAACTAGGTGATCATATTCATGCTGCCTCTTCTCATCTAACAGGTCTAGATGGGTGAGGTGTGTTATGTGGTAGTCCTCATAAGTGATATAGTTCTTCAAGGACATGCACATTGAAGGTAACTTGACCTTAATTGGTAAGACATCCTTGAAACCATATACTAGAGAGTATGGGGTAGTACCTATGGGAGTTTACAAAGAAGTGCAGTATGCCCAAAGGACGAGATTGAATTGGAGGTCCTAGTCATGACCAGAATCATTGACAACCTTTTTAAAGATCTTTAGAATGGTTTTGTTGGTTTCCTAAGCTTGGTCATTCCCTTGGGTAAAATATGGGTTGAAGAAACAGTGATGGATGTGCAATCTAGGTCACATAGATCTTACATGTGTTGGTTTTCAAATGGCATTCCATGATTTGTGAAGATGGTGAAAGGGATGTCATAGCGATAGATGATGTGGTACATGATGAACTTGGATAGCTGAATACTGATAGTAAGGGTGAGCGAAATTGCTTCAACCTATTTCATGAAGTATTCAGTGGTGGTTATGATATACTTATGTTCATCCGAGGAGAGGGGAGTTATCCTACCAATGAGGTCAAAACCCCAACTTGAGAAGGGCCAAGGTGGTGAGATGGGATGTAGGTCATGTTCTAGGGCATGAATCATATTTTCATGCTTTTGATATGGTAGGAATTTCTACACAAACTCACAAGCATCATGTTCCATTCTTGGCCAATAGTACCCTTCTCTAAGCAGCTTCTTTGCAAGGACCATGCCACTCATGTGGGCACCATAGATTCCAGCGTGGACCTCTTGTAAATCAAGGATGGCCTTATTTGAATCTAAACAAAAGAGAGGATGTTATGATATCATCGACGATATAAGGTGTTAGCTACGTGAGTGTAGAGAGAAGATATGCAAATGAATTTTTTGTGCTAGGTGTTTGTGAGGTGATGGGATATCATACCATTTTTTAGATAAGTGTAGATGTCATGGTACCATGTGGATAGGGGACCAACCAAGATGCACACCATTTTTGAATCGACATTCTCGTAAGAGGGCCATATGCCAAAATGTATGCAATAAAACTAGTGTGCTAAGAACATAAAACCTAAGTTAAACATTCAACATACTAATCTATTACAACATATATGATTAGACAAATAAATAAATTAAAAGAGAGTGTAAACCACCCAAAAAGGATCCTTCTTGATGTTTGGATTTGTCCAAAGGATTGGATGTGTGCTCAATTATATTGTTCAAGCTTCAAATTTTGTTGAAGGATTTTAGCATTATGAGGGTATGCATGTGAATTTTAGCTCTCAAATGGGCATTATAACTTCACTTGAATGGTGGATGAAAATGAAGGAGAAGGAGGTTTAATTTATAGGCAAGAGGAGGGTGGAATGAATGGTCCATATGTAAACTTGAGGAAGGGTGGAGATGCATTTGAGAGAGAGCACATAGATTGTGCTTTTTCAAATGCCTCTCATTGTGACAAGTGTCACAAGGAGAGAGGTTTGGAAGAATGGGGGAATGAGACCATTTTGGGAGATGTGAGAGGCGACAAAGGTGTAAGAGAAGGGTGGAGTGTGTAAGAGGGATGTAAGAGCATTTAAGGTTGACATGATGTGAGATGTGACATGATGGTTGACTTGGGTTGGGTTAGAATTTCTTAATCTATGGATTATGATTGTGCAAATATTTAGTAGGTGAGTAGGCTTGGATTAGAAGGAAAGTGGGAGAATTAAGAGGATGTGATGGGAGGAGAGAGAATGAGTGGAGAGTTGGATTAGCTAATCATGGGTAATTAGATAATTAAGAAGGTTTAGCATGTGTGAATGGGTTGGGTTGAGTTGGAACTAGGGGTTTGGTAGTTGGGGTAGGTTAGGTTAGGGGTCAAAGTTAGGAGTCATTTTCTCAAATTAAATTAAATGCATTATTTAATTCCAAGTGGAAGGAAAAATAGTTTTATGAATTAATTTAAATAGTTAAATTTTTATTTATTTAAATTAATGGAGGAAAGAGATTTAATTAATTATCAAACTATGAGTTTCCATTTAGATAATTAATTGGACTATAGTTAATTAATTAAATTAATTAACTAGGGGGTGACATAAATTAAATAAATATTTAATATTTAATCGATTAATGTCCTAGGAGGGAACTAAATAGGATTACTTAATTGTGTAATCAAATTTAGTTGTCTACATAGTCATTTTATAATAAATTTTTACATGAGTACCTAACATGGCCTCAAAGATAAGACGCATCATCATCAATACATTGCTCTCTAGGTTGCACTTAATGGGGGAATTAGTGTACATAGTGTCTTTATATACCTATTTATCTAAGCACATTGGTCATTGAAGTAATTTACTTCAAACACATTCTAGGGTGATGAACATGCATATCTATATAATAAATGCAAGAACATGCATTATAAATTATAGGAACGGTTTGTAAATCATATTTGATGTAATCATATATATCTTGATAGCTATTTGTGATTATTTATTGGAATAGTGTACCTACAATGATATAGTTTATCTTTCTACATTTGTTGGCATGAATATAATGAGGATTTGGTGTATCTGTGATATTGTCTAATTCATTGTAAATCTATTATAATGGTGATTCACTCTTTACATGTGCATCATTTTAGGTCTAATTGTGAACTATATGCATTGCATGAAATGTAATCTTTAGTTTTAATATGCATGTGAATTTAATTCTACTAAGGATTTGCAAGATTTATATCCTTTCTATCTTTTGTTCATGACCTCGTCACTCATGGAATAGCACCAATCCATATTGGTTTGAAGAGTCAAACAAAAAATAGATTAAAAAAACACACTAATGACTGAATCCTAGGCTAAAAGTTAGAGTTGACTAACTTTTTCCATGCTTAATTTGATTCTAACTGTGTGTTGTTTAAGAGATGCCATCAATCAATTTTCATTAAAACATCCTTTCATTTTTATTAGCTATAGTAGTAGAATAGAATTTATATATGTTGTTCATATAATCATAACATACATGTCTACACGTTCTCAGCGTGTATGTAATATCAAATGAAATTATCTATAAGAATTATAATTTTTCTCATATCTATAAAAGTATGTTCAAGGGCCTGTAACCATCTATATTAGAAATCTTATATAACTAGTTAATTTTGGTCAAGAATGTATTTGGACATGGCCATTGATTGTTACATTCGAACTAGATTTTTTTGGTTTAGAACTCTCTAAATAATACCTCTAAGAATATACCACTTTCAAAATTTAAGTTAAACTCAAAATTTAGAAGTAACTACCCACTCTCAATCTATTGATGAACACATATCTTGCCTTCTCGATGACACTACTAATCTTAAAAGTTGAAGAACAATTCTAAGACCAGAGAATAACAAATTTGAAGGCCAAAATCTCCTAGGATACTTCCCCATCTACACTCATTTCAAAAAAAAAGACGTGATGTGTTCTCTCTATCCAAAAATTTTCTTATATATAACCCACTTGTATTTATATGGAAAGCTATCACAAAAGGCGGTACACTTGACTGAATAGTCCAGTTCATAGTAGAACTTCTTCACAGCTATATTGTTTTTAACGAAAACAATGACTCATTCTTTGTTGTCATTCATGAACAATGCAATCCGTGTCACGTACAGAGAACAATCTTGTTTACGTTACGTGAGTGAATATAAATAAAGACAGAGCATGAAGGACAAGATCGTGCTAATAAAGCACACGAGAAGCACACAAGAGCTTGGAGACTTACTGATACTTTTGTTCTCAAATCAATATTTGTCAGCATTACTACTTCCAAAATATGAGTCTTATGAGAACTCAAGGCTCAAGACGAGAAAAAAAGATTGGGTATGATTTGTTATAGAATAGGAAATTACTGTAAACAAAATAGTCAAAATATTATCCCTCTTTAAATATACAGTGAAATAAAAGGATTTGAATATAAGTTTTTTATTTTCTTAGGTGGTAGGAATCAAATTATTTAAACTTTTTAAGTGATCAGTGATGTTGTCACTCATCAATATTATGTGATTAGTAGGTGGGGATTATGAAGCTCTTCCAATAGAACCGTGCCTTCAATCTATGAGTATCTAATTTTTAATCTTATCTTGACTGTTTCTTATTTTCCATTATTTAAGATTGTAGGAATGGACATGACTAATGGTGTGACACACTATTGGATACCATGTGGGCAGGGATGGGGAGACTGAGACTGATGACCTCATGCCTACTACATAAAGTTCTATTTTATGTTGTTTGAAATATGGAGGTAATAATGTATGATGTTGTTATTTGTCAAAATTATTTTAAAGATATTTGAAAAAATGTGTAAGAAGTATAGAGTTTAAGGATAATCACATGTTTCTAACAACCTCGTGCCTACCATATGAAGCACTCAGAAACTAAAACAAAGTCTTTAGCCCATAAGTTTTCTATTTTGAATCTTATATATTTTTTCTTATTTCTAAAATGAAACTATTAATTGTAAAAAGTAAATTCTAGAATCTATGTTTTTTATTAATGCAAAAACAGGTTTTAAAAGGGCCTTGAAACCCTATACATAGAAAAAGCTTAGGATAAAGCATTAAAAGTTCCTTAAACACAACAGACCAGCCAAAACCAAAGGCCAGTTTCCCCAAAGAATACACCAAAGAACGTTGCCAAAGATAATACTTTGAAAATCAACACCCCAAAGATAAAACCAACATTAAGATTTTCCTTTAGTCCCCTTCTTATGGGACCAGAGACTCATGTATCAAAAGAAGGCGGAGATCTTTAAGAGGATTTACTTTTAACTATGATCCATCCTTCTTCCACTTTAGCAACCTCTTCATGCCAGCGCAAGGAATCCAAAATTGAATTCCCAACACCCATTAAGGGTCCAACACATTTCACATGCTAAGCCAATAGAGTCAGATCAATCCCAAAACCAGAAACAACCAAATAGGAAGTTGTAGCTGGGCTAGCAAAAGCTGAATTGCTAGCTAAAACCCTAGCACAATCCATCAAGGAAACAATAATAGTAGTACCAGAAGAAACAACTATAGCTTTATCAGGAACATGGTTTAACCACATTAACCGTATGAGAAGCCACCATTGAATCTGCATGACTAGAACCAACAACTTCAACATCAAGAGATTGAGTCCCTATAATAGAAGCACCCTTCTCAACTATCTAAGAAGAGAGCTTGATTACAATGTAACACTGGAAAGAGGCACCATTTCACCACTAAGAGGGCTTCTTTAATTTCTCTATGTCAATATCACACTTAGCAACAATATGCCTGGTATTAAAGAACCTTTTGCACCTAAAGGAAATTCCTTCATAATCTAAAGGATGGACCCATCTACCCTTAAGAGACGAGAGTTTAATCTCTGCAAGTAGCCCCTTAGAAGTATCAATATCCACTAGCATACGAGCATAGGTTTAATGAAGAAGATAAAATGACTCAACATCCACCATAAAAAGTCTCCGAGTGCCTCACCCAATACCTCCAAAACTAAGTCCAGCCAAATATGAAGTGGGAGATTGGGAAGTCTCACACACAAGGAATCTTACTAAAAGTTCGAGAGGTAGGTTTTAAATCTAGATGCCAAGGTTTCACCATCAATGGGAAATGCTCCTCCCAGCTGAAAAAATGATCATACACAATAATCTTTCTCTCCACTTCTGTATTAAATCTAGCAGTAAAAAGAGCCTTGGCCATGGGGTAAATCTACATTGTACCAGAAATAATGGGTTTCCAATGTTTAAAGATCCAAACATGGAGCTCTGGAAGATTAGGCCAGAAGCACTTAAATCTGCAAATAACAACGTTAGATGAGAGGTCTGAGATGGTCAGGAAAATATCATCAATAGTCTCATCCTCCAAACAAATATCTATGGATTTACACATTGGGAAAGGTTTAATCTCGAGAAAGGGATACTTGGGGCCATAGAGACCATCCTTACCCCCACCAATCCCTCCACAAGCCACACGGGTGGAAAAAAATCACCGTGAGCCATAGAATAAATCTTGAGCCTAGCCGCAGGTGCAACAGACACTGAAGAAACACCCGACACAACCACTGAAGAACCATTAGGTTTCAAAGGGGCACCGAGGTTCTCCAAAAGAGGAGGGCGAGTAGAAATAGGATAAGCTTTAGCAAGAGATTCACCACCATTCG
>BSBK01008459.1:582500-810000 GCA_027943335.1 Chamaecyparis obtusa
ACCATAAAGGGAAACAAAACAAGTTTGTATAGTCCATGTTACTAACCATCTAGTTTTTGGTTTGTATACGGTTATAGTAATATGGGACTACCTTGCATTCCTTTCAAGAGACACTTAACTTTACTACAAACAAGACATACATACCTTACTCCTTGGGTGATTTAAACTTATGGCGTCACTTTCAAGAGACAAGTTATCCACCACTAGACCAACTCATATCAGACATAGAAAAAACCACTTCTCTAAGATTTACCAACATGAATTTTTTGAATACATAAGAAATTTTGAATTACATAAAACCCGACATACAACGTAAAGCCTACACTATACCACACTCCCTCACTGCTCAAAGATTGATCAATTTCAAAGGAAAACTCTTAGAGATTGACAAACTTATGGCAATGACCAACAAAGACTCAGTATCCATAGAACAAAACAAAACAAAAAGAACTTAACTCTTGCTTTGGCATAGTCTAAAGGATAGAAAACTTTCTCCATAAACTTCTTCCCCAAACTTTAGCATAAAACATTAGCTTCACTTATTGCCCAATGACGTCCAAGTGGCTTCACATTGTCACTAGATTTGTCCCTTCATGTTTTCACTTTGTCTTTGCTTCTTGTTTTACCTTCCAACTGTCAAAACTTGCTGACGTTCTCTGGAGATAATTTCGTTCATACGTGAACATCTCAGCCGTCATATTGATATAAATTCTAGAATATCTCTTTCTCTATCGCTTTGCATTCTTTCTATTCACATAGAATATTTCTTTTCTATGGTTTTCATCCACAGTATAAATTGCATTTGATCTCTTTCTGTAGCTTTCCTTAGGATGATACGAAATCTCTTTCACATGTTTTCCAATCACCCATCCCAAAGAAGAAAGCTCTGCTTAACTTAACGTGTGCCCACTTGAGGACCCATCAATTTGTCACTTCTCTACTTATGAAATGATAAATCCTATGATTGTTTTGAATTCCAAAAAATGCTTTTACTTGAATAAATGATAAATGCTATGATTGTTTGAATAACTTTTTTTTAACTGAAATATTTATTTTAATGAGTAGGAGATTTTTTCCATGCATCAAATTAGGTTATTAATATTTGTATTCAATTGAATAGTTTTTAATTGAACATGTGTCCTTATATTACGGAAGAAGTGATTTATAAAATTCATTTCTCATAAGAATAAGTGGTTCATTCATCATTCTTTGTTTTTATAAAATATTCATAGATATGAGATTTTTCTTGTGTGTATCAAATTATGATATAAATATTAAGACTCACATGGGCTATTTTGGAGTGATTTTATTAACTCATATTTCATAAGAAGTGATTCACACAAACTCTCCCAGGAGAATGAATAGTACATTCATTACTCTTTGTTTCTATATAATAAGACCTTGTTAGTTAAGACTTTTTTCACAAACTTGCCTAAAATTATGATATTAATATTAAGATTCATATGGATTATTCATATGGATTATGACATTTTATTCATGGATAAGTAAACACATAAACTAATGATGTGAAGGTTGTAAAAGATAGATAGATATGGTGCACAAATCATAATAATCTAGGAATGCAATATATTATTTGTTAAGAAAATACATAAACTAATAATTTGAAGGTAGAGTTTTTTAGTTAAAAAATAATTAATGAGCATAATCTTGCAAAAATCAATTTTCCCATCTTTCTAAAATCTTTAAGTCAGATTAAGTTTAATGGTATAAATTTTTTTGTCGTCTTAAATTGATTGGTATAAAATTTTATATTAATTTAAATTAAAAATTATGAGGATAATTTTTTTAGATAGGAGTTTATAAAGATGTCATATGTTGTTTACGAGTCATCAACGTTAGTTTTTTGTTTCAAAATATTGTATACTTTTTTAAGATTTTCACTTTTAAATGTCAGTTGGAGAAATTTGTGGAAATTAAAAAGTGTTAGGATAAGTGTTTTGATTTATTTTTTGTTGTATTGCTAGTAAAAGTGAGTTTTTTAAAGGGTGTTTAACTCTTACAAAATTAGGCAGCAATGTAGATAGAACTTCTATCAACAAACTACAAAGAAATCAAACCTCACAAGGAATACAGCTCACCAAGCAAAAACTTTAACCAATGTTAGCGACCAATAGCTAACTTGTAGAAGAAACGAAACAACGACAAAGTACCTTAAAGAATGCTTCTTTGAATCCTTGATCATTTTCTATATTCATACATAGAATTTCATTAGCATTCTTTTCAAGTGTATGACCCTCTTTTTGTAATTGTTGAAAGAAAACTCTTTTACACAAACTTTTGATGACTTCTATACATTTCCTCTTAAGAAATTATTCATGGAGCATGACAACATAGGATATATAAGACTTAATATCTCTCTTACTATTGTTGATCACCTTATCTATGGATGTGATCAAAGAGTTCAGATTTTTCTTGATTTCATCCTATTCTTTCTATTAGATCAATAACATTGAAATAATACCATAAATTTATTGGTTTTGGTTCAATCACTATTCAAAAACCTCACTTTAACATCAAATTTGGGGGAATCGCTATTAACTTTCCTATTTAAAGACCAATTATTCCCATCTTCATCCTCTTATTTTTCTTTTTCAACTTTGAGAATGCTAGTTTATAAACTATAGTTACCTTCAAGAGTTTTTATTTTAGAGTCCAAAAGATCACAAGCTAATGAAAATGTTCACATTATTGATATCTTTATTATTAGTATCGAAACTCGCATTCTTAGCCCAATTAACACAATCCTCGTCCATTTTTTTGAATTTATTCTTAGAGGGATCGCGAACAACCTTTGAGGAACTTTCACTCTCTAAAGCTTTTACCTATTTTTGACAAAGGGGGCATCTTCACAAATAAGGTAGTTAGGAAGAGGGTTTTCAAACACTAGAAAATTGGTGGGGATAGGGGATTTATCAAGGTTGTCCCTATTAGTGGGTCTATTAAAAAGGGGTTTGGGTTAATAGATTTTAAAATAATAAAAGATTTAGTATGTGCAAGTGAGCAATTTAGGTCTTTCTTTAAAGTAGTTTTAATAATAGAGAGGTTAGAAAAATAAATTTTCATTACAAAAACCTTTTAGAGATGAACTAATATTTATTTCAATATGAAAGAGTCTACAAACTAAGAGTCTTATTTTATCATATCCAAAACCACATCAATAATCAATTATTCTAAAGACTAAGGAGGGGAAATTGAAAAATAACCAAGTTCCTCTACTTAACTTGTGTTTCAAAAGTGGGAAAATATATACTTGAATAAACCTTCCCAAATAAAATGTGTAATGCCCCATCGAAAAAGAACAAGGAAAAGCCCAAAAAATAACAGGTTTTTTTTGGAAATAACCAACAACATTAAAGATATGAAAATTACTTGTTGTATTCACAGTATAAGTAGCTTAGACAAGTCTTGCAAGAACACTATGACATAGAAGAATGACTACATGTAATACCTCACTAGTGTACAAGAAAGGTGACACCAGAAGAAAACTAACAAATGTCGATCAATTTCAACATGATGAACCAATGAGAGAGAAAGGATGACACCTCAACAACATTCAATACAAAGAACGACTACATTCTCACACCAAAAATATGTGCTGATAGGATAAAGGACTCATCAACCTCCAATCCACATCAAACCATGATTTCCAAGTCTTGGCTACAACCCTAACAATACATTCAAATGATCAACATCAGTGAAGGGTGCCTAGGTGTAAACATTACTCAACTAGATGATTATCCTACCTACTTATGAGGATAGGATTAGGAAGAGGACAAGTCTCCTCTAGTCCACTCAACAAGAACCAATACGATCCTAAAACAAATGAGAATATGTTAGAATTATTCTTTTTGTTATCATTGATGTCAACCTCTAGTGTGGTATTGATCTCAACTTGCTAAGGATGAAATGTTGTTGAGATTATGACATTGATTATTATAGAAGATTTGTAGACTAGTTGTTGAGGTTGTGACATTGATTGATGAAAAAAAAAAAATTTAGTCATTGAGGGTATGACATTGATTGATGAAGAAGATTTGATGTAAAACAACTTATAAAAATATTGACATATGTTGAAGATAAAAGTATGATAGGAAAGAACATGTATGAAAGAGTATTTGAAGACTTTAAGGGAGAATTCCTTGCATTCCTTTGCATGAGATAATTATGACTTGCAACTTATGTTTTAATGAATGGTTATTGTGGATATTACATTATCATGTTTGCAAGTAGCCAACTAATTATTTGACAAAGATATGATGCATTGTTTGGCTAATAGTAAGGTTGGATCTCAAGAAGTATTGGAAAAATTCAAAGAATGGATTGCATTTCTCCACAATGGGATTTTAGGGTATACAATTTAGTGGACATGGTCAGATGATTCATTTTTTTTGTTTTAGTTCAAATATATTTTGATGGTTTGCTCCACGCGTGAAGATTTGTTGTTGAAAGTATTGTTTTGTTGTCTGTGTTGGCTCATGTTCAACTCAGCTATTTTTGGTGATTGGAATTGCATATTATTAGTCCAGATATAGATTAAGGGAAGAGTTAAAAGACTTAAGATGATTACACTATGGTGTTTTGTGCTTTGGATTTCATTACATGATTTAGAGAGTATTTTTGGTCCAACTAGTAACTTTTGTTTAATGCCCTTTCACACATTACATGTTGACTAGCCTTAGAGGAAGGTGAACTACATGTGGATGAATTATATTATTTTAAGAAATTTTATGATGGATTTAGGTCCCCTTAATCTCTTGAGGTGGATTGTATTGAGTACTTTTTGCTCAAGGTCCCCGACTTTGTGTTACTAATGCTTATATTTCTCTTTCCAACCTTGTTAATATTTCTATATATATATGGGCATAAAAGGATTAGATGAGTATGAGAGTATGTGAGGTTATTGAAAAGATTGATTAAATAAAGTGTGAAGGAGATATTATAGAAAAAGGGAAGAACTAAGTTGCATATTGTTGAATCAGACAAAAAGGTTACTATATTAGATCTGGAGATTCTATTTTCATTCTTTCACTATGATTGGTGGGAAGCAGTGTATTTATTTTGCATATTTGTGAAGATATAATTTTTTTTTTCTTACAGATTACTTGGATCCTTGGTAATGCACCTAAACCAGTAGGGACAATGAGTTTCTTGGCTTCTGGCCTAAAAAACTATATTTGTATATTTGCATATAGTGAGCATATTTCTCACTATAGTTTTCCCATCTTGGGTTTTCCTTGGAAATATGGTGTTCATGTGGATTTTTTGTCATTTCTATATCTTATGTTGGTAGTTAATTGGATCAAAAAATAAGTTCTATGAATTGTAATAAAATTGCTACATTTTTATATGCCTTGATTCACACCCCCTTCTCAGTTCCCTACACCCAATAGTATTCAATAATTGGTATTAGATAAAGGTTTCTCTAATGAATCTTTTACCACTTAAAGTAGATTTGAAATGGTTGGTGAATAGAGCATCAAAATACCTAAGTTTTATGGAACAAACTGTACCTTCAAGAAGGAGAGAATAGAGTCTCATTTTCACTCTATGCCATGTGGTGTTCTTAATGCTATAAAAAATTACTATGTTATATTGGTATCAAGTACTCTTACTACTAAAAAAAAAATTAAGGCACATGAGAACAATGCAAAGGATAGAAATATAATTATCACTAGTTTTGGCAGTTCTATGATGCGCAGGAGCATCCATGAAGACACCTAGGAGAATGAAGACACCTAATGACGATAGCATGAAGAAGGATATGAAGAAAAAATTTATCCAAGTCAATTAGGAGATCTTGAAGCCAATAATAGCTTTGTGTAATGATAAATTTATTTTTAACGGTAAAACTCCTAAAGGGCCTGATAAGGACCTTAGGAGAAATATTGATGTAAAAAGAGTCATTAGAGCTCCATGAGGTTGAAATGAGTGATTAGAGTCCTACATAGGATGTTTGGTCTTATTATGTTGAAATCCATTAAATTGGATAGGATTTAAGGTTTAAAATGCAATAATTTGTGAGTTAGGAATTTGAATTTTCAAATCCTAATGGCTAGTTAGGATTAGGAGGGAAATGGTGTTTTAGTTGTGTTTTGTGAGTTTAATAACTTCCAACTGAATGAGATCAGTTCAGAAAGTTTGTGGACACTTATTAATACTTGTTCCAATTCCTTTTTTGGAGAGAGAAGGAGTTGTATGGCCTGGAAAATACATTAGGGTTGACTGTATAAGGTTTTGCAGCAATAAAAAGAGTTTTCTTGCGAATTTGTTGATTTCTTTAATGTCTCATTGATTCTAACTGTGAGTTATTATTTTTATATGTTTTTTGAACTTTCTTGAATCAATCTTGAGGTATTTTTTATTGAATCTTGAGTCTAAAGGACTGACTGTGCTATGACACTCTAGATTTTGTGTAGTTTTTGGAAGTATGAATTAAGATTCATCCCCATAATGCGGTCCATGTGACTAGGGGATGAATCCTAACCTTGCATCATACTAAACTAACCTTTCATGATGTAATAATAATCATTTGGTTGTAGGGTGATCACCGTAGTTGACTTATTGCAGGGTTAAAAAGGAAGAATATGGAAGCATGGGTATAGCAGTAGACTATCCACCTTCATGAGGGGCAATTTTTATGATTGAAAGTTCCTAGATTTGTTGATTGAATGGTGAATCCATCATTTCATGGGTCTGAAAAGGCTTGGAGGGTGCACATTGAGAAAACCCTTATTTTGAGGGCTTGTTGGAGGCATATTTGAAGTTTTTGTACTTGCATTAATTTGAGGAGAAAACTAACTAGATAATCCTTGTATTGGAACCATTTCAAGAGACTATTGAAATTTTTTTATGGTTAGAGATAAGTGGAACTTGTACTTGCATTGTAAATTGACCAACTTTTATGCTTGGAAGAGGGGCACAGTTTGAGGATGGGTATGTTGGTCTAAAAAACCCACTACTGAGTTTAGGATATGTTAACAAATGCTAAAAAGGGTATCAAAAATTATCATTAGTTTTTCTAGTGTATTGAGAAGTTTGTTAGAAAACTACACTTTTATGTCGATGGAGACCTACTAGGGAAACAATTAGGCCTAGTAGACTATTTTGAGGATTTGGGTGTTGGGTATTTCTTAGGAACCCAAAACTTGTTGAAAAAAGTTGAATATACCTTGAAAAGGTCTAAGAAAACTACCTTGATGATTGGGAAGGTGTTTGAGTCAGTTGTGAAGTATTTTCTATTTGGAAGCCTTGGGGTTAGAGTGCTAGTGAGTGCCTAAACCTCTCAAATCTTAGCTATTAGGAGAAAGAAACTCCACCAACACCCTTAACCTCTACATAAATTGGTATCAAAGCTTAGGAGAATCCTAGATGAGGATGAGGAGTTGAGAAGTATCTTTTGGGGTCTTTGGTGTATTTAATCCTTTGTTGAGGCTTTGGAGTATCTATTTCCTCCTTGAGTGTTCCAGAGTTCATCTTTACATTGGAGATGTCAAAAGGGGAAGATGATGGGATCCCTCAGAGGGTCACTAATGATGATCTTGCAAACCTTGTAAAGGAGAAGATGGAAGAGAATTAAAGAATGAGAGAAACCCTTGAGCAAGAGAGGAGGGAGAAGATTGAGAAGGACAAGGAGATGAGGTCCTTGATTGGAAGGTTGACAATACTAGAGAAGAGAGGAAAGAGAAGGTTAGAAGAAGCTAATGAATATGAAGATTGGGGAGAAGAGGAAATCCATTTGAGAGAATAACCACAAGTAGATCTAGAGGATGTGAGGATGGCTAAGTTTGTAAAATCCATAAAGAGTGGAGATGCAAAAGGAAGATCAAACTTACCCATGTATGGAGGTACAATGGATGATGAAGAACTCATTGATTGGTTTAGTGCTACTGAAAATTACTTCAAGTGTGAAGACATTGAGGATGAACAAATGGTAAATATTGAAAAGTCAAGGTTGAGAGGACATGCCCTATTGTGGTGGGATTGTGTTCAAGTAGAGAGATGGAAGAGTAATAGACCAAAGATTACTTCTTGGTATGCTATGATAGATAAAATGATGACAAAATTTTTACCTAGTGACTACAAGGTGCATATGTATAACAAAATTCAAGGTCTTAGGCAAAGAGACTTATATGTACAAGGGCACACTAAAGAATTCCACAAGCTAGACATTAGAGTTGGCCATGAGGAAGATGTGGAAGAAAAGATGGATAGATATTTGGGGGGAATTAGTTTCAACATCCAAGATGAATTAGGTCTTGCAACCCCTAGATCAATTGAGGAATGTTATAAGTTGGTTGTGGGAGCTGAAGAGAAGTTGAGGACAAAAAAAGACAAAAATGGAGGTGGAAGAGGTAATCCAAACAAAGGAAAGGGAGGCAGATTCAATAATGACAAAGGGTAGCCTAGTGATGACAAAGGCAAAGGCATAGATGATGATGCAAGATAGGGAGGAGGTGGCAGATCTAGTTATGGTAGAGGCAGTGGTGTGTTCAATGGTAAATGCTTCAATTATGGAGGAATTGGGCATCAATCTTATAGGTGCCTTGAAAAAGAGGTAGACTTCAAGAAGGTAGAGAAGAGAGTCAACTTGACACAAGGTGGAGAGTAAGAAGACAAGAAATCAGAGCAAGGACCTAGACAAGCCAACCCATGCACGGAAGGTGACTTCTTAATGGTAAGAAGAGGTATGCAAAGTAAGATTTTTTTTTCATTTTTTAGAACAATTTGTAAGTGTTATGGGAAGATATGAAGCATGATAATAGATTTTAGATCATTTGAAAATTTAGTATCTTATGAGATGGTGAGAAAACTTCATTTGAAAACATTTCCACTTGAGGAACCGTATAGTGTGTCATGGGTGAATAATGATTAGAATTTAGTGATTAGAGAGAAAGAATATGTTTATTTTTGCATTGGAGATTATTATGATAGGGTACTTTGTGATGTTGTACCAATGCAATGTTTCCATATTATCTTGGGTAGGCCTTGACAGTCTTCTAGGAGGACAGTTCATTATGGGTTTGAAAACACTTATCTTGTGTGTCAAAAGGGCAAAAGTTCATTCTAACACCTTTACCTTATGATGGCAAGGTTAGAATTATTTGTTTTGGTAAGAGAGAGTACTTGAAGGAAATAAAAAATCAGTCCTTCGTTGCATATCAGACTATGAGAAAGTCTTTGTTAATGATGAAATAATATGTTGTTGACAACATGAAGGAAGTTGTAGATAATCATAAAAATGGTGTGTTTATTTGAGGAGTATGTTGTCCTCTTGTTGATCAGAGGAAGGGAAATGATTTACAAAGTAACAAAAAAGTTGGTCTGGGCCTTGGAAGGCAAGATAAACCACAGTACAATCAGCATTCTGACTATTCCCAATAGCAATGCAGTAAGGTTCATGATAATGTTTTGTGTTTTGATTTTTCTAACAAGGTGAATGAAAGTGACAAAGAGATGTTACAAATGCCTACAAGGGAAAAATGATGCAGAATTCAATCTAGAAGGATGGGTGGTAAGAAGACAAAGAGCATTGGCTCTTGGGACAAGAGCACTTTTGAAGGTGGGGTGTATGATGAAGGAGCATCCATGAAGATAGCAAGGAGAATAAAGACACCTAATGACCAAAGCATGAAGAAGGATATGAAGACAAAATCTCTTCAAGTAAATTGGGAGATCTTGAAGCCACATAGGATGTTTGGTCCTATGATGTTGAAATCCATTAAATTGGATAGGTTTTAAGGTTTAAAATGCAATAATTTGTGAGTTAGGAATTTGAAATTTCAAATCCTAATGACTAGTTAGGATTAAGAGGGAAATGGTGTTTTAGTTTTGTGAGTTTAAGAACTTCCAATTGGATGGGACTAGTTTGGGAAGTTATTAGACACTTATCAATACTTGTTCCAATTCCTTGTTTGGAGAGAGGAGTTGTACGGCCTGTAAAACACATTGGGGCTGACTGTACAAGGTTTTGCAGCAATAAAAAGAGTTTTCTTGAAAATTTGTTGATTCCTTTAATGTCTCATTTATTATAATAGTGATTTATTATTTTTATATGTTTTGTGAACTTTCTTGAATTAGTCTTAAGGAATTTTTTACTGAATCTTGAGTTTAAAGGACTGACAAGCATGACAGTCTAGATTGTGTATATTTTGGAAGTATGAATTAAGATTCATCCCCATACTGTGGTATTTTTTATTAGGGAATGAATCCTAACCTTTTATCATACTAAAATAACCTTTCATGATGCAAGAATAATCATTTGGTTGTAGGGTGATCACCATAGTTGACTAATTACAAGGTTAAAATAGAAGAATATCGAGGCATGGGTATAGCAGTAGACTATCCACCTTCATGAGGGGTAATTTTTATGATTGAAAATTCCTATGTGTTGAGTGAATGGTGAATCCACCATTGGATGTGTAATTCCCCTGCCAGGGAACCCAAGAGACATTAACCAAAAACATAATACTAAGTTTGCAGAATAATTTTTTTCTTAAATGTTTACAAATAATGATGAATAAACAAGCAGAAGTAAAACATAAATTCCATAAGAAGATAAACATAAATGTAATCTCAAATTAGATTACACATATCAAGAGTCCCTTGACATAAAAACTATGAAATACAACTACAACCATAATTACATATTACATCATAATAACAACTGAATGATAAAAATAAACATACACCTTAACATCCACTACACATGTCACATGGTATGTAACATAATCAACACAAAGTACTATATGATATCTCAAAACTAATTGATACAATGCTACACAAATATAATATAAGAAAGATAAGAATAGACATCCAACAATGGTGAACAATAAGGTACAATTGCTACAAGGATCGTCCAACACTAGTACACGAATGTCAAAATCTCAAATGGTAAAAGAATCACTACCACTAGACCTCATGGAACCTAAATAGTCACTCCCAGTGTGCAAAGGAGATAACAATAGACCCCACTTGGATAAAAAACACCAAAATCAATCACAATACAAACTAAGAAAGGGATCCTAAAATTTTTCTAACTCAAAAGGTACAATAGGATAACAATGTAACACATACACGACTAGAGGAAACCAACACACTTAGGAAACCTAAGATGCATATGGGGAAGTGTCATCACATGAACCAACTCTAGATTTATCTTGGTAGTCTCTCAAGACCCCGACACCCTAGTTACCCTATGTGGTATCAGTAACCTCTCATACAGACAAGGCACCAACAATACTATATCCAAGTCCATGCAGGTGACAAGCATCATCTCACAAACCATCCTTGTCTATACTAGCGCTCAAATCATGGGTGAGGAACAAAGACATCTTATTAATGTTTCTATTCTAGTAGATTTTATTATGTTATCACTTTATTAATTCACTTGCAATAAATTATCCTGGAAGCCACTTACAGGCGCTGACGCCTATTGCAAGTCACTGCCCACCTATACACTTAGTTAACCTACCTAGGCTCATAAGTCATAAATAGATCTCACAAATCATATAAAGCATGATAATCAATTTTAGTTCCATAAAAGATAACATGACCTCACATTGGTCCTCAAACCATAATCCCACAATTACACACTGGTCCTCAAACCATAACATCATAAAAAATATACTCTCAAAGAGTTCACAAGCTAATAACATTATAATGAACAAAGGTTAGGTAAAAAGATCAAAACCATTATCATATTACAAATATTGTAAATATGCATGCCACAGTAAAAAGGTAAAACCACAAGCCTCTGGTAACAATGCTTAAAAGACAACTTAATACTACCCATACCGATAATCAAACACAAAAACCAAAAACTCCAATAATAAACACATCAATACAAAATTTTCATCAAATGATAGTTAATTATATAGCATTATTATTTTTATTTTTGTATTTTTAAAACAATTCTCATATATGAATTTTATTTATTTATTTATTTCTAAAAATAAAATTTCTAAAAATAGAATACCACTAAATGCAAATAAATATATATCTTTCTCAAATAACATGCAAGTGATTATATCTTTCATAAATAACATGCAACTTAGTATATCTTCCTTAAATAACATGCAACTGAATATATCTTCTTTAAATAACCTGCATCTGAAAATATGTTTTCTAAATGATGTGCAACTAAATATATCTTTCATAAATAACATGCAACTAAAGATATCTTCATTAAATAATATGCAACTAAATATATCTTCATTAAATAATATGCAACTGAATATATCATTCCTAACTAACATGTAACTAAATATATCTTCCTTAAATAACATGCAACTAAATATACCATTCCTAACTAACATACAATTGAATATATCTTCCTTAAATAATATGCAACTAAATATATCATTCTTTACTAACATCCAATTGAATATATCTTCCTTAAATAACATGCAACTGAATATACCATTCCTAACTAACATGCAACTGAATATATCTTCCTTAAATAAAATGTAATTGAATATACCATTTCTAACTAAGATGCACCTAATTATATCTTCCTTAAATAACATGCAACTAAATATGCCATTCATAACTAACATGCAACTAAATATTTCTTCATTAAATAACATGTAATTGAATAATTCTTCATTAAGTAACATGCAACTAAACATATCTTCATTAAATAACATGCAACTGAATATATCTTCCTTAAATATTGTGCAACTAAATATATTTTCATTAAATAACATGCAACTGAATATATCTTCCTTAACTATTGTGCAACTAAATATATCTTCATTAAATAACATGCAACTAAATATATCTTCATTAAATAACATGAAACTAAATATATCATTCCTAACTAACATGCAATTGAATATATCTTCCTTCAATATCATGCAACTGAATATACCATTCATAACTAACATGCAACTGAATATATCTTTCTTAAATAATATGCAATTGAATATATCATTCCTAACTAACATGCAGCTGAATATACTTTCATTACATAACCTGAAACTAAATTTATCTTCATTAAATAATATGCAACTAAATATATCATTCCTAACTAACATGTAACTGAATATATCTTCCCTAAATAACATGCAACTGAATATATCATTTACATGCATATATCTATATTTCTATTTTAAAAGCATGCATTTTCTCTAAAAACTAACTCTTTCAAAACCCTCAAAAACATAGAAGGCCATAATTGAAAACAAATCAAAGAAAAATTTTTAAAGAAAACTCTAATCAAATTTTCCTTCCAAACAATTCCCTAACATTCCCAATTACCAAATAAACACATCTTTTAACAAACACTTATTATTTACACACGAGATCTAATCAAACATGAAGAAGAAAATGATTTCAATGGAGAGCTTTTAAGGATTTTAAAACCTTACCTTAGTGCACAAAGCTGAATCAAAAATCAATTCCAAATATTGAAAAACATCAAAGCTTTAATCCTCCAAAAATTTTCCAATAGAGAATTCTTTAAAACTTGATTGAATAATGATCTCAAATGGTCTCCTTGCTCTCTTATATAGAAAACTCAAATACCAAAGTTGAAAGAATGCAACTCCAAAATAATAAAATAGAACTCAAGTGTTAAAAATAATAAAGTAGTTAATTCCAAATCACAAAAATAAGAACTCAACTCCAATATTATTTTTTTCAACTTTAATTTATTAAAAAAGTTATTTATTTAATTTTCTCAACTTTAAGTCACTTTAACTCAACTTGATTTTAAAAGGTTAAGTTCGAATTTTATAACAAAGTACTTTTTAAGTTGCATTATTTAATTTTATTTAATTTAAAATATGCAACTCAACTAATAACCACATAACTCAAATTGCATATTTAAATTTAATTTTTATTTAATAATTATGAAATCTTTCAATTAATTAATTTTGACTTTATAATTAAATTATTTATTAAATATAGATAATCAATTAATTCTCATTAATTAATTAACCTTATATTTAATATTTTAATGTATCATAAGGTGCAACTATTTAATCTCATTTAATTAATCCTAATTAATTCCTCAATCCATCTTAACACGAAAACCACATCAAACAACATGACATGCAACCATGAAACAAAATTGAATAAACCAAAATACACCAATCAAGCCTAAAGGAAGGGCTCATGAATTTACATCATTTTGACGAATTCGAATAGGTAGAAAATCAGATACTTGTCCACTATTTCAGAATAATTAATGGCTTAAGTTTGGATTGGACCTGCATGTTATTCCCCTCTCTTACCATTGAGATATTGCAATAGGGAACGCTCATCCCGACAATTCAGGGAAGTTGATTCCCAGTACCTGAAATCCTGCATAAAATATGAGCATGTAAATATATGTATAGATATATTTAACAGACAATGATGGGGATCAACTGATCGTGTGGATCTCACAATCAAGTAACTATGACTCTGTCCCTCAACCATATCAGGAACATCAAACAGAAATATAAAATATACACTCCAACCATACACATGCAATTATGGGGTCAGTAAACCATAAGCATCAATAATATCCTAACATATAATTCATCATCCTAAAATAACAATAACATATATAAAGTCAGACTATGGGAGGGGTATTACCTCCACCTCCCCTAAAATTAGGCTTACTCATGGAAGCCTACAAACAGATAAGGATATGCATCCATCAAACATGAAACATTTTACTAAAACAAAAGATAAAATGACATGTAAAAATAAGCCATAAAATAAGGACATGATATACAGTCATCAAGAGCAATATAATTCTAGTTTAAGAGTAAACCAAAAATCATATTGATCAATCATTCATTATTTAACAATTTAAATAGCTCTAAATCTTTATTCATTCATCATTATAGAAAATATCTAGTAATCAATTATATAAAGCACATATTTATATTTACATCAAATAATAACTTAAGAGGTTCATGCAAACCTATTTACTGTTGTTAGAATAACTGAGAGGGGGGTGAATTAGTTAAATCAGTTATCCTACAGTCCCAAACCCCTAGATGTACTTTATAAAATAATTTCAACAATTTATGTAGCTTGATAACATAAAATATCAATATGTCTGTTCACTTTACCGAATACCAGTAATTATCCAAATTGTGATTATTGATTAAATCAACTATGGAGTATGTAAAGTATGATAGAAAAATAATCATAACAAATAACACATAACATAATGATTTAACGTGGAAACCCTACTAAGGGAAAAACCACCTGGGACCGGTAACCCAAAATAATTCACTCTTCTAAAGTGAGCTCGGTTAGGAGCCAACCCTGTTAAATGTTACAATGTACACTATTAGGTGTGACCTAGTTAGAGGATTTATCAATAACAATTAAATCTTGACTAGCATTCACTATGGGGTCAAAAAGATAACAATTAACATTCATTGAATGTCATATGGAAATACAATAAGACTGTTAAGTCCACTCGATTAAGATATTTTGTTGAATGAATGGTTAAATTGATACAATTCTGATTTGATTCAAACACAACTCAATTGCAAATTTATAGATCTATGCTATGCTCATAAAACTCATTTGATCATTAATAAATTTACTTCCTCAATATTTTCCCAACTTACTTCACTCAGTAAATAGTTCTCTGATGCTCAGTAATGTTTGCAATTTGGTTATTTCTGTAACCAATATGATTAGGAATGCATGAATAGAATATTCACACAAAATCTCTATAGTCTCAATTTGTCTAGCATGTTTCAACAATGAAACTCATATCTCTTAAATAGATAAGTAAAGTGTTTTCATATCAGCCATTAGATTTTGACTCTTAATCTCCTTTGTCCATTTTGCCGCTTAAACCTTCCTCGGCAGACATGTTCTTAACATGTTTCAATCTCATCCTTTATATCATCTCTAAATTATGTCACCCATGGATCTCATAACCAACTTCATCCTTTACCTCGAAATCATAACAATATCCAGCTCATCAATTTTAGTTGGCTGACCTTAGCATTTAATGTTTTCATCCACACTCAGTTAATAATGAATGTGTTGGTGATAACTAACTTAGTTATTATTGTCACTCAGTATACACTCCATGGGCTCGGTGTATACATTAGTCTTCAACTATCGACCACATTAACTTGTTCAAATCAAATCTCTTCTTCATAATAGATTAATGTAACATGCTCAACACAACAATATAGAGCCATTGACTCATCAATAAGTTACCCAATGTTTACCTTATCCTTATCTATCATATCTATCTTTTCATTATGTAGATATCTCATTTCTTCATCTTTTCTTCCTTCTACAGATGTTCAGATGTTTGTAACTATCATGATAAGTATTGTCAAAACTAGTTGACATCAATGACAACAAATTGATGAATTTAATCATCTTAGATATCACTTAAGTAGCTTAGTGATTTCTAATCACTGTTCCTTCAGTTCATCTAGATATTCAATTAGTTTTAGATCATCAACTGCAACACTCATATAAAATCCAATATGAACATACAAGTCTAATTTCATACCTCTAGGTTCATAAACAATAGTCTGAAATACAAAAGAGTTAAATGTCTAAGTTTTGTTTCAATTTTTAACTATTTAGACATATAATGGGCATACAAATTCCTAGAGTTTTCAGTGTAGAAACTTGGGCTCTGATACTAGGTGTAATGCCCCCACCAGGGAACCCAAAAGACATTAACCTAAAACATAATACTAAGTTTACAGAATAATTTTTTTCTTAAATGTTTACAAATAATGATGAATAAATAAGCGGAAGTAAAACATAAAGTCCATAAGAATATAAACATAAATGTAATCTGAAAGTAGATTACGCATCTCAAGAGTCCCTTGACGTAGAAACTATGAAATACAACTACAACTATAATTACATATTACATCATAATTACAACTGAATGATAAAAATACACATACTCCTCAACATCCACTACACATGTCACAGGGTATGTAACATAATCAACACAAAGTAAAATATGATATCTCCAAACTAACTGATACAATGATACAAGAATATAATATAAGAAAGATAAGAATACACATCCAACAATGGTGAATAAGAAGGTACAAATGCTACAAGGATCATCCAACACTGGTACACAAACTTCAAAATCTCAAATGGTAAAAGAATCACTTCCACCTGACCTCATGGATCCTAAATAGTCCACTCCTACCATGCTGAGGATATAATAATAGACCCCACTCGGATAACAAACACCAAAATTAATGACAATACAAACTAAGAAAGGGATCCTAAAATTTTTCTAACTCAAAAGGTACAATAGGATAATAATGTAACACATACATGACCAGAGGCAACCAAAACATGTAGGAAACCTAAGATGCATATAGGGAAATGTCATCACATGAGCCAACTCTAGATTTATCCTGGTAGTCTCTCAATACCATGGTGCCCTAGTGACCCTATGCAGTATTGATAACCTCTCATACAAACAAGGAACCAACAATACTATATCCAAGTCCATGCAGGTGGCAAGCATCATCTCAAAAACCATCCTAGCATGTACTAGCACTCAAGGCATAGGTAAGGATCACACACATCTTATTAATGTTTTTATCCTAGTAGATTTTACTATGTTATCACTTTATTAATTCACTTGCAATAAGTTATCCTGGCAACTACTTGCGGGCCCCAATGCCTATTGCAAGCCACTCCCCACCTATACACTTAGTTAACCTACCTAGGTTCATAAGACATAAATAGATCTCACAAATCATATATAAATCATGATAATCAATTTCAGTTCCATAAAAGATAACTGGAACTCACATTGGTCCTCAAACCATAATCCCACAATTACACACTCGTCCTCAAACCATAACATCATAAAAATATACTCATGATCAAAGAGTTCACAAGCTAATAAGATTAAAATGAACAAAGGTTTGGTAAAAATATCGACACCATTATCATATTACAAATATTGTAAATATCTATGCCATAGTAAAAAGGTAAACCCTCAAGCCTCTGGTAACAATTCTTAAAAGACAACTTAATACTACCCATACCGATAATCAAACACAAAAACCAAAAACTCCAATAATAAACACATCAATACGAAATTCTCATGAAATGATATTTAATTATATAGCATTATTGTTATTATTTTTGTATTTTAAAACAATTCTCGTGTATGAATTTTATTTATTTATTTATTTATAAAAATAAAATTTCTAAAAGTAGAATACCACTACATGCAAATAAATATATATCTTTCTCAAATAACATGCAAGCGAATATATCTTTCATAAATAACATGAAACTAAATATATCTTCATTAAATAACATGCAACCGATTATATCTTTTTTAAATAACATGCATCTAAAAATATATTTTCTAAATAACATGCAACTGAATATATCTTTCCTAAATAACATGCAACTGAATATATCTTCATTAGATAATATGCAACTAAATATATCTTCATTAAATAATATGCAACTAAATATATCATTCCTAACTAACATGTAACTAAATATATCTTCCTTAAATAACATGCAACTTAATATTCCATTCCTAACTAACATGCAACTGAATATATCTTCCTTAAATAACATGCAACTGAATATATCATTATTAACTAACATGCAACTGAATATATCTTCCTTAAATAACATGCAACTGAATATATCTTTCCTAATTAACATGCAACTGAATATATCTTCCTTATATAACATGCAACTGAATATACCATTTCTAACTAACATGCAACTGAATATATCTTCCTTAAATAATATGCAACTGAATATATCTTCATTAAATAACCTGTAATAGAATATATCTTCATTAAATAACATGCAACTAAATATATATTTTTTAAATAATATGAAACTAAATATATCATTCTTGGCTAACATGCAACTGAATATATCTTCTTTAAATAACATGTAACTGAATATACCATTCATAACTAACATGCAAGTTAATATATCTTCCTTAAATAATATGAAGCTAAATATATCTTTATTAAATAACATACAACTAAATATATCTTCATTAAATAACATGCAACTAAATATACCATTCCTAACTAACATGCAATTGAATATATCTTCCTTAAATAACATGCAACTGAATATACTATTCATAACTAACATGCAACTAAATATATCTTCCTTAAATAACATGCAACTGAATATATCATTTCAAACTAACATGCAACTGAATATACCTTCATTAAATAACATGAAACTAAATTTATCTTTATTAAATAACATGCAACTGAATATATCATCCCTAACTAACATGCAACTGAATATATCTTCCCTAAATAACATGCAACTGAATATATCATTTACATGCACATATCTATATTTCTATTTCAAAAGCATGCATTTTCTCTAAAAACTAACTCTTTCAAAACCCTCAAAAACATAGAAGGTCATAATTGAAAATAAACCAAAGAAAAACTTTTAAAGAAAACTCTAATCAAATTTTCCTTCCAAACGATTCCCTAACATTCCTGATTACCAAATAAACACATCTTTTTAAAAAACACTCATTATTTACACACAAGATCTAATCAAACATGAAGAAGATAATGATTTCAATGGACAACTTTTAAGGATTTCAAAACCTTACATTAATGCACAAAGCTGAATCAAAAATTAATTCCACATCTTGAAAACCCAAAGCTTTCGAAAACACCAAAACTTTAATCCTCCAAAAATTTGCCATGATAGAATTCTTTAAAACCTAATTGAATAATGATCTCAAATGGTCTCCTAGCTCTCTTATATGGAAAACTCAGATACCGGAGTTAAAAGAATGCAACTCCAAAATAATAAAATAGAACTCGATTGTTAAAAATAATAAAGTAGTGAGTTCAGCAAAATCGATGGAGGGTATGGCAGATAGCGATATTCATATGGAGCCAGGCAGCAACTTCTAACTCAAAAGCAGTTGTTTACACAGTACCAAATGCAACAAGATCTGACGAATAATGGTAAGGTTTCCCATGAGCCATCTAGTTCTCCACAGTTTCAATCAGTCCCGTTTGTTCAAAAAAATTGGGTGAAGGGCAACACTACGACCTATTCTGACCCTAATGACATAATGAAAATATTTAGTGGGAAAGTAACAGTCCAACCGGCCAAGCCCTTTTTTATTAACCCCAGATTCATTAACGCATTAGTAAAGCCCCAACCTGGGTCGTAGAGGAAGGAGGGTTTCAATAAATCAGTATAGCATCTCAAATCCTCTATTAACAATGCATACTCTATTTATGAGGTGGGTGAATCATCTTGGCAAGCGAGCAAGAGGCAAGCGACAAATTTCCAACACTCTCGAGGTTCATTTCAGAAAAAAATTATGAGCGGGAAAATAAAAATTCAAAAATCTATCGATCAGGAGGTAATATCTTTCGTCATTTGCCAAGACATAGAGTTCAGGGTAGAGATCGGCTTTTCCAAAAGCAGGAAATATTGGACATTTGCAAATGCACGCCACCAGGCTCGCCTGTAGCCATCCGATATAATCAGGGTCCTGGAAAAAAATAGGGAGATCCAAGGGTTTTGAAGCAGATATCAAATCACCACACTGGGCAACACCATCAGGCCAAAACAAATAGAGCCCCCTTCAATCCAAATCATTCTATTCAAGTTTGGCAGATCAAGCAGAGCAATCTTCACAAGGCATCTCAACAAGGGACCGAGATACGTGATCCTGCAACAATTTCCTTTCTAGATCATCTACTTCAAGACCAAATTCATCATCTCTAGAATACAGCATTAATAGGTACATTTTCAAGACCAGGCTTATGTATTGATGATATTAAAATTTGGGCCTTTGACAATTGGCCAAGGTTAATAGATGTTTTTTGGTTAAATATTGAGTTGGGTTATTTTCTTGCCAAATTTGAAAACTTTGTTACGAGAGATGGGATACACAAGATCAAGAGTTGGTTTTGCAAAGGAGCTGGACTCTTTACAGTAGTATGGACCCCTAATCTAAAGCTACAAGATAGAGCACCACTTTATTTTCCCATTTGGATTTCCTTGCCAAACTTGTCATTAGAATTCAGAGATCTAGACATTGTAGAAATCATCGCCAACCATCTTGGTATCTTTGCTAAACATGATCTAATACCATTTGAGGTGCCGCACTAAGAAGTTAGAGTGTGTATCCTTCATGATGGGACTAGTGAATTACCAAAATGTATTTCCCTAAAATCCAAATGGGGGAAGTGGGATCAAAAAATTCTTCTTCAAAATGAGGAGACTATCATGTTATATCAACATCAACTAGGGCATTTCACAACGCATTGTCAGTCCCAGTCATTAACCCCATTGAGGGTATGTGATAAATTTTTTACAAAATCTCTCCAGTGCTCCATATCACATATGCCTCAGCAAGCGGAAGTTAAATCTCCTTCACCACGCTCTGTCAAAGTGCTACCTAACAAAATTTACTCATATGAAGCTTCTATCTACTTTTACTGGGCTATAAGTATCATCATGTCGATCTTGACTGCTTCCAAGCAGCCTATCTTATTAGAATGGAATCAATCAGAAGCTCCAAGTCTCTGTGAGGATGACATAGTATAGCATCTAATGTTTTCAGATTCTCTTGCTACAAATCCAATCACACATGAGGTGTTTGATAAAGAGATTTTTGTAAATCTTCGAGCTAGGCAAATTTCAAAAGAGTTATTGATAGACCTAGCTACCAAAATCATATATGAGATAGCAGAAGAAGAAGGGATCCTTTAGTATGAAGGTGTGTGCAACAATCAAGATCAACATAAATGTCTGAGTGATGGCATTACCACTATTCCAGTAGAAGATAATATGCAACCACATAAAGAACATCAGATGCTAAGTATTTATCAGCAATGTGACAACAATAAGACACAAGTGTTAAATGAGTTCAGTACAGATTTTCAAGGCTCATCTCCTTCAAACACTGCTAGTCAAACTGAGGGGAGAGTTAGTGTGCAAAGTGAAGCTATGACCTTCGATCACAACAAAGACTATAGGAATGAGGCAAGTCTATTGGTGCCTCCATTTGAATTAGAAGAGATTGCTCACTTCCACATTGTAGAATGGATACAAAGTAACACATTTCCCTCAACAGAGGAAAACCAAGCAGGATATGACCAGGAAATGTATGCTGATCTAGAAATTGCTATTGGTGGGACTAATCAAGAAATGTGTGATGACCCAGATTCTACCACTTGTGTAGTAGGTGCAGGTCATTTGGCTTTTGACCCTAATATGTCGCTATCAATTGAGCAATCACCATTACAACAAGTTCAAGCCAAGGCTCCACCAAAAAAAAGAGGAAGAAAGCCCAAAAGTACTATAATCAAAGAAGAAATTGAAGCTAGAATTCAATCAACATTGGATGGGAATTTCACACCTTCCAAAAGATTGATGAGGAGAACTAAAGGTTCTCCTTGTCAGCAATGAAGATAGCCTCTTGGAATGTCAGCGGACTCAATGCCTCTGACAAAAGAAATAGAATCAAGCTAGAAATTGATTCTTTAAAAGTGGATATTATATTACTTCAAGAAACAAAGATGTCAGATGAGGTTTTTAACAAACCAATTGGGAAATGGACAAAATGGAAAGCTATACATAGTCCTGCGTTAGGTGCTTCAGGCGGGCTGGCTATTCTTTGGGATACTAAACTTTTCCAAGTTCAAATCATTGAGAAGAAAGATAATTGGCAAGCCATTAGGTTGGAATGTTTTGATATTAAAATATTATTGTTTAATGTTTACGGGCCCACAAAAACCCAAGATAAATTGAGATTATGGACAGATATAACTTAGTTTTTACAACTTCAATCAAACGTGCATATCATAATGGGGGGGGATTTTAATGCCATTTTAAAATTATCAAAAAAAATTGGTGGAATATGTCCACCATTGAGGACAATTTAGGAATTTGCAAAATTTGTTGAAGATAATGGCCTAATGGATGTTGTGCCATTAAATGGGTCATTTACATGGACCAACAAAAGGGTAGACTTCTCACAAATAGCGATCAGATTAGACAGATTTCTCATCTCTCAATGCTGGAAATTAGCAAATGTTACATTTCACTCAGAAATTTTGTCGCAACCAGGTTCAAATCATTTCCCAATTTATCTGCATTTGCTCTCGTCAGTAGCAAAACAAGATTTCCAACATAGACCATCATTCAAGTTTGAAAGAATGTGGTTACGCCACCCAAGCTTTTTGAACTCACTTAAGCATTCCTAGAATTCAGTACCTGGGATAGATGGAACTAAAATGTTCCAGTTTGCACACAAGATGAAGCACACCAAAAAGTGGATCAAGAAATGGAATGAGATGATATTTAAGAATTTTTTTAAAGAAAAAGAAATAGTCAAGGCCAAATTAGAGGACATATATAACACTATTATTAAAAAAGGGATGAATAATGATTCCTTTGCTATTCAGAAAAGCCTAGTACATGAGTGGGAGGAAATATGCAGTAGAGAAGAGGAATACTGGAGACAAAAGTCAAGAGAACTTTGGCTAAAAGAAGGGGACAAAAATACAAAATATTTTCATGCGTCAGCTAAACTAAAAATAGTGAGCAATCGTATTCTCTCTATAACCAATGCTGATAATGGCATCTTATTGTCTAAGCCTCAAAGCATACAAGATGAAGGGGTCAAATTTTTCCAAAATTTGTTAGCCCCTACTACCATTTCTTGTCCATAGCCACCACCAATGGAGGAACTACTAGAGGCAATCCCCAACATGATATCAAAAGTGGAAAATTCAAAACTCATGGCTCCACTTACTATTCAGGAACTTAAAAAAGTGGTCTTCTCTTTGCCTCCGGACAAAGCCCTAGGCCCAGGTGGCTTTACCACTTTATTCTTTCAAGTGTGCTGGGACTAGATTGGATGGGAATTATTGGATGTTATAGAAGAATCAAGGTCCAGTAAGACCATGTTGAAAAACTTCAACACTACTAATATAGCCATTATTCCAAAAGTGCAAACTCCAAAGACATTTGCAGACTTCCAACCGATATCCTTATGCAATACTATCTATAAGATCATCACAAAGGCTATTTATTTAAGGATGCAGCACCTTATCCCTAAGATTGTCTCACAACCACAAGGGGGCTTCATTCCAGGAAGGGAAACAATGGAAGGAGCTTTAGTGGCACATGAAGTTCTTCATTCTATTCACAATAGTAAATCAGCACATTTTGTTATTAAATTGGACATGATGAAAGCGTATGACAGAGTTAGCTGGGATTTCCTCATTAAGGTCCTACAGAAATTTGGATTTTCAAGAAGTTGGTGTAAATGGGTAAAGGCTTGTATTTTGGGTGCATCATTCTTAGTTTTGATAAATGGTGTCCCAGCGGGATTTTTCACATATACACAAGGAGTTAGGAAGGGGGATCCTTTATCACCTGTATTATTCATCTTGATGGCAGAGGCATTTAGTAGGCTCATACTTCGGAAGCAAGCATCAGGTAAGTGGGTAGGAGTGCAAATTGGTTAATCAAATATTTCAGTGACACACTCACTTTTCACTGATGATACATTATTATTTGGAACATCAAATATCAGGGAGGCCAGGTAAATCAAAGAAACCTTGGACTTGTATACAGCAGCATCAAACCAGAGAGGAAATCCTCTCAAATCCAAGATATATTTGTTTAATACAAACCAAATTGTATCTAATAAAATTGTCAACCTCCTTGGATTTTCAGTGGATTTTCTTCCATCAGTCTACCTTGGTATCCCATTTTTCATGGGGGCAAACAAAATTAGTTATTGGACACCAATCATCGAAAGGATTAAAACTAGGGTGGTTGCATGGAAAGCAAGGTGGCTATCACTTTCAGGTAGAATACTTCTAATCAAAATAGTTCTCTCAGCAATCCCAAATTATTACTTATCAGTTCTCAAGGCACCTATGTCAGTCTTACATAAAATTCAGAAATTGATTAGAGATTTTCTATGGACTGGGAACATGAACGGGGTAAAGAAAATTCCTTTAGTCTCAATAGAGAAATTGGCACAAGTTAAGTAGCTTGGTGGGGCAGGGATTCATGATCTACAAAAGTGGAACATTGCATTTGGGGGCAAATTAGTATGGCAAATGTACTCTAAACCACATAATTTATGGTGCCAAATTATGCAAACCAAGTACCTAGATGATTCTAACCCAACTAGAATTATATCAGTATCTGACCCCCCTAAAGGGCCAGCCATTTGGGACTTCATGATCTCTTCCAAAGATATAATATGCAAGTATATTACATGGGAAGTCAATAATGGTCAATCAGTCAAGTTTTGGCATGACTCATGGAGTGGAGCACCACCTTTGATTAGTAAGAATGATATTGGAATGGAGGCTATTATCTCTGTAGTAGAAAATGTTTGGGGTATTCACTTAAGTGGCTATGTATTAGCTATATGCCTACACTTAAGGAAAGTAATTTGGAAAGACGCCCATGAGCTGCCTCTGTCACCACAAGAGATTCAACTATTTCAAAAAAATTTATCTCAAAGACTGATCTACTTATCAAATTCAGAGGATAAACTGATATGGGCTCTGGGGGCAGATGGGAAATTTAACATTAAGGATGGATATAAGCTTATTCAGTAGAGAGAAGCAAGCAAGAAACCATCCCGAGCTTATTCCTTCTGCTGGAACCATCTAACATTACCAAAAGTAGGATGCTTTGCTTGGCTAGCATTGAATAATAGGGTATTAACAAGTGAGCGGCTTCAGAGACTTAATATAGCTCAACCTTTTACTTGTCTGCATTGTGATAACCACCAAGAAGATTCAGACCATCTATTCTTAAACTGTGAATTTGCTCAAGAATGTTGGCTTTTTGTTCTTAGAAAGTTACAATATTTTACTCCTCTTCCATGCAAGCTAAGGGACCTATTTGAATCATGGCCACAATTATACTCATCCTCCCTTTTTTCAGCAATTTGGAAGTGGACTCCAGCAATAGTCATTTGGGCAATTTGGTGGGAGAGAAATAAAAGAATCTTCCACAGACACTTCTCGACAATCCAAGTGGTCACAGCTCAAATAGAAAGATCGATATCGGAACTAGTTAATGCTAGTCATAGTAAACTTAAACATAATCTAATTATGATAGCATGGGATTCATTTATGCTGTGAGAGTGGAAACAAATACATGCTCCTTTTGGTTGGTGTTATCAACCAAAACCAAATAAAATGCTGGACATAGAAGGGATTAAGTGGATGCCACCATCCAAAGGGTTTAGCAAGATTAACTTCGACAATTCTTCAAGAGGGAATCCAGGTAAATCAGGGGTGGGAATTTGTATTCGGGATTTTCAAGTATTATTATTAGCAATAAAATGTTGCACACTTCCTAATGGGTCAAACAATATGGCTGAGGCCAAGGCATTATTAGAAGGACTAATACTACCAAAAAAAAGTGGCTTTTGATAGATTCAAATAGAGGGAGACTCAATAGTTATTATTTTAGCATGTATAAGCAGAATATCCCATAACTGGAAACTATCATATATCCTTCAGCAGATATGGTAGTTACTAGATTCATTTCAAGAAGTTCAGGTCTCTCGTACACTTAGAGAGGGCAATAGACTAGCAGACCATTTGGCAAACAAAGGATGTGATGGGTATGAATTGGTGGCTATTAATGATGATACAATTATAAAACAAGATGCCAAATTGAAGGAAATCTATAGTCGAGAAATAGTGTCATGTGCAGTTGGTGCTTCAAGTGTGCGGTAGTGAAGTTTGTTCTTGAATAGATGTGTGCATAAATGATTTATGTATTTTCCTCAAGTACAATTCCACTTGTGTGTCTAATGGGAGGCACAGATAGTTTTCCTATGTCACAGTACTCGGCATGTCCAGAGTAGGCATATCCTATAATAACTTCTCAAAACTTGCTTGCGTATCATTTGTGCCATCATTTCTATTTCTCCATCTGCAAGATCATTGCAACACATGTTTATGTGGTGGAGAATGGTTAATCAAAGTACTTCTGGTAGAATCCCAAGTTCCAACAATGACATTAAAATTTATGCAGAATCTTGCTCACACTTGGGATATCCTGATATTATTTCAGGTGTACTTGGCAACTTACTACAACTATAAATATATGGGCCTTTTATCACTTTCACCATTCACTGATAAGTTAGAAGTTTGGACTCAATGGAATCATGGGTTATACAGGGTATGAAATGCAGATAGTGCGCCTGTTATCACCATGAAGTCATGCCCATAAATTATAGAGTTATGCTGTGAATGGGGCATATGGAAGAGGCTCTGCCATCTCACATCGATGAGGGCTTGTTCTCATCAATGATCATATGTCAATCAAAAACAATAAGGGCTGCAATTCAGATGGTTGTTGGGGAAGAAATTTTGGATTCTCATTCGAGGAGCATCATCTTTCCTTCACAGATTATATCCATCTTTCTGTCCAACATGATGGACCTATCCCAATCAATGTCATTGGTGACTTCGCTGGCTCACAAAGTGGTCAATCCCACTTTTCTTCAACACAATGCACTCTTGTGGGCTATACAACAGTATGATTTATGGGATGGTTTGGCACTGGTTAGAGGATTATTCTCACATCAAGAGTTGATCACAAATCATGACTGCTTCCTAATCTATGAAAGTATTAAACGCTCCCTCTATTCACAAGATGCTCGATTCGCAAAAAATGCCCTTCAAATTTCGGGTAGGAGATTGGGGTTTCACTTGGCAAAAAGAGTTAGAATTCAGGTAAATGCTTTGTTGGATATCATTGAGCTTCCAAATCCACATCTTCCCTATGATACCAATGCGCTCCTCTTGCTAGATAGTGCTTGCCCGCGAGCTCTACTACGGGTCCTTGACCTTAATGCACAACCGGTTGGCTTGGAGATGGGTGATGGGTTGCATCAAGCACATGGTGTTGTGGGTCTGGATACTAACAAGGAAATGTCCCAGTTCTTAGATATGCCGATGTCACTGGTTCGTGAATCCTCTCCGTCAGACACACATCAAGTCCCTTCCAGATTGCCAGACGATATGGGCAATTAGATTTTAGGTCCTTTTTTTTATTATATTTTTTGAGATGTTATGCTTTCCAAATATGTAATCTAATGTACAAAATGATGTTGGCATAGTCAAAATATACGTATAATCGACTTATTGTAGAAGTGGGGCTGCTTCACTAGGGCTTTTTTGTGGTGCGATTTGGAGTATGATTTAGATTTGGATTAGAGATATTGGCATATAGTTTGAAATATGTAATAAACATGTATTTATATATCCTTGAATATATGCTTGTATATAACTACGATCCTGGGGTTTCTTACTGGTTCTTCCACAGGGGAGTTATTGAATCAAATTAATAAAATATGGTGGATAAACCACTTTTGCTTTAAAAAAAATAATAATAATAAAGTAGTTAACTCCAAATCACAAAAATAAGAACTCAACTCCAACATTATTTTTATCAACTTTAATTTATTAAAAGAGTTATTTATTTAATTTTCTCAACTTTAAGTCACTTTGACTCAACTTGATTTTAAAAGGTTAAGTTCTAATTTTATAACAAAGTACTTTTTAAGTTGCATTATTTAATTTTAATTAATTTAAAATATGCAACTCAACTAATAACCACTTAACTCAAATTGCACATTTAAATTTAATTTTTTATTTAATAATTATATAATTTTTCAATTAATTAATTTTGAATTTGTAATTAAATTATTTATTAAATATAGATAATCAATTAGTCCTAATTAATTCCTCAATTCATTTTAACACCAAAACTACATCAAACCACATGACATGCAACCATGAAACAAAACTGACTAAACCAAAATACAACAATCAAGCCTAAAGGAAGGGTTCATGAATTTACATCATTTTGACGAATCCGAATAGGTAGAAAATCATATACTTGTCTACTATTTCAAAATAATTAATGGATTAGGTTGGGATTGGACCTGTATGTTATCTTCCCTCTCTTACCATTGAGATATTGTGATAGGGCATGCTCATTTTGACAATTTAGTGAAGTCGATGCCCGGTACCTAAAATCCTGCATAAAAGATGAGCATGTACATATGTGTATAAATATATTTAACAAACAATGAAGGGGATCAGCTAATCATGTGGATCTTGCAAGAAAGTAACTACGACTTCATCCCTCAACCATATCAAGCACATCAAACAGAAATATAAAATATACGCACTAACCATACACATGGAAGTATGGGGTCAATAAACCATAATTAGCAATGATATCCTAACATATAATTCATCATCCTAAAATAACCATAACATATACAAAATTAGACTATGGGAGGGATATTACAAGATGGGTCTGGAAAGGCTTGGAGGGTGCACATTGAGAAAACCCTTGTTTTGAGGGTTTGTTGGAGGCCTATTTGGGGTTTTTGTACTTGAATTGATCTGAGGATCAAATTAACTTGATAATCCTTGTATTGGAACCATTTCAAGAAATTTTTAAAAGTCTTGATGGTTGGGGATAAGTGGAACTTGTACTTTCTTTGTAAATTGACCAACTTTTGTGCTTGGAAGAGGGGCATAGTCTGAGGATGGGTATGTTGGTCCAAAACAACCACTACTAAGTTTGGGATATGTTATCAAATATTGAAAATAGTATCATAAAATATCATTAGTTTGTCTGGTGTTTTGAGAATTTTGTGAGAAAACTACACTTTTCTATCATTGGAGACCTACTAGGGAAACAATTAGGCCTAGTAGACTATTTTGAGGATTTGGGTGTTGGGTATTTCTTAGGAACCCAAAACTTGTTGAAACTAGTTGAACCTACCTTGGAAAGGTCTAAGACAACTACCTTGGTAATTGGGAAGGTGTTTGAGTCAGTTGTGAAGTATTTTCTATTTGGAAGCCTTGGGGTTAGAGGGCTAGTGAGTGCCTAAACCTCTCAAATCTTAGCCATTTGGAGAAAAAAACTCCACCAAAATTCTTACCCTCTGCATATATAATTGTTCAAAGTCATGGGTTTTCAAATCTACATTTGATGTATATGAAAATCTTGGAAATATTTATGGAGACAAAGTTTTCAAGTAGATCAATTTGTAGAATGTGAAATACAAGTTCACACCCTAACGATGTCAAAAGATGATAACATTGAAGGTTACTTACATCAAGTAATTGAAATTGTTAACTCTATTAGAGGCTTAGATGGATCTCTTAAAGACAATGAGGTGGTGTTGAAAGTAATGCATACAATTACTAAGACCTATGAAATAATGTTGATTACTATAAAAAAAATTTCAGATATAGAGAAGTACACTTTGGAGGAGCTATATAGTGAAATCATTGTGTTTGAGCTATTATAACTTAAGGAGAACTAGTGTGAGAAGAAAGATGATGCCTTCAGAGCCACTCAAAGCATTGAAGATGATTTTGATTCACATGAAGATGAAAAAATTGTTAGAAAATTGAAGAAAGGATCCAACAAATATAAAAGTAAGTTACCATTAAAATATTTCAATTGTGGAAGAGTAGGACACTATGCTTCTAAATGTCATTTTAGATAAGATAGTAAGAAGCTTGATGCTGATGATAGGAAATATATGTATAGAAGATATGACACGAATGATAATTCCTATGATAGACATAAGGGAAATATAAAAAATTATACAAAGGATTCTCATTCATTAGAGGATGAAAGATAAAATGAATCAAATGATGAAGTACTATTTTTGGCTATCAACGATGACTAAAATGTCTAAATAGAAGGATAGAATATCACTCTACATGCAATAGATGAATCTAGATCCTAGATTGTTATTCTAGTTGTTCAAATGATATGGCTGGTGATAGAAAGGTGTTGGTACATCTTGAGAACTATGATGAAGGATCAATTTCATTTATTCAAAAGGTCTCTACACCTATTGATGTAGGAGCATCTCAGGTCCTTGGAAATCCTGTCAGCAAAAACATATTTGAGTTTGTCTGTGTTGCTCGGTTCCTACTTTGACTAAGGGTGTTTGGTGTTGCTCAATTTCCTTTGTTCATCGGTGTTGGTCGGTTATCTCTCTAGCGCTTGGTGAATTTCCCTGGCACTCGGTGATGCTTGTCTGGTGCTTGGTTTTCTTTCTTACCAAGTTGTTTGTTTTAGATTTCTTTTGAGACCAACTTGTGCATTTAATTTGGGTCATGGATTTAAAGTTGGTATCCATAATTGGGAAGTGTGTGGACCTAGATCTGGTCATCCATCCCATTGATTGTGGATATGAAGGCCGAATTGGCTTGGTAGCCTCTTGTATAAATGTAGTTGTTTGGTTAGAGTTTTAGAGGAAGTTCTGGATAGAACATAGAAGATAGAAAATTAGAGATTGTTGGCAGATCCTCACATGTTGGAGGACTTCTATACTTGATTGTAATATATGGCCTAAATCAGGAAGGCCTTACAGCCCGACATGTATCAATCAATTTGAAGATAATACAACAAAGTATCTCCATTCTCTCTCTAACTATTTTTTTGTTGTTGCTTCCGCATGTTGTTATACAAGGTGCATCTGGTTAGGGTGTTCCTTTGGCCCCTCTCCCCATCCTCCCTTGCATCAGGTGGTATCAGAGTGAGGTGAGATCTGGATCTAGGTTTTTGAATCTAGATTTGAAGGCTCCTTCTTGTGAAGCCCTAGTTGAATTGTTGTGGGGTAACAGATTGTGATTTGACCTACAATTGTAGAGGGTTTTCAAGATGGTTAATGGGATGTGAGATATGGATCCAAGATTGGAAGACATGTTGAGACAACTTGCTGCTAGATTAGAAGTTGTTGAAATAGCCCAAAAAAGAGGAAGACATCTTGAAGATGTTAGTGATGATGAAATTGAGGTAGAACAAGGTGATGTAGAACCTGCACCTGTGATGGATCAGGGAAAGGAAATATTTATGAAGGCTTTGACAAGTCTGAAGTCTACACCACACTTTAATCCTCCTGAGTATGGTGGAAAATTGGATTCTAATGAATTGGTGGATTGGATCACTGAGATGGAAAAGTACTTTGAGTATGAAAATGTACCTGAGGAAAAGAATGTGAAAATTGCAAGCACAAAGTTGAAAAGTTATGCATTCTTGTAATGGGAACATCTGCAGCTGGACACAAAGAGGAAAGAAAAAGAAAAAATAAAGGTATGGATTAAAATGGTGAATAAATTGAAAGGAATGTTCTTACCTTGTGATTATAAGATTAACCTAGTTAGGTGAATGCAAAGTTTAAGGAAGAAAGATATTGGACTACAACTGATTTGGAATCTGATTGAAGGATCTATGATTACAGGATCACTGAGAAGTTGCTGATTAGATATGTAATATGATTAAATCAGTATTATGTTGTCATTGATGTCAACTATTTTGACAACACTTATCTTGTAAGTTACTACACTGAGACATCTGAAGAAAAGTGGAAAAGAGATGAAGAATAGAGAAATCTACATGATGAAAGATGTACATGATAGATGAGGATAAGGAACACATTGAGTAACTTTTTGATGAGTCTATGACTTGATGATACTAACTTCATTATGTTGCATTCATCTATAATGGAATATAGAGCTGAAAGACACAAAGCAGTGTTGTCGATAAATGAAGCCTTTCTAGTATACACCAACGGAGTGTAGTATACCGACCACAATATTAACTAAGTAGTGTTCACCGATGCATTTCTTTGTTAACCGAGCGAAATAGAATGGATTAAATATTTAGTTTAGCTGATAAGATTGATGAGCTGGCAAGAGTATAACATTGAGGTAACAGATAATGTTTGTTACGCAGATCAACAACTGACAAAATTCAAAGAAGATCTAACGAAGCAGATTGAAATGTGTTATTGACACAAGTACCGAGAAAGTTTAAGTGGAAAAATCTATGAATATGATTAAGTGGCAAAATTTGATGGTGGAGAATAAAATGATTTACTCGTCTATATAAGAGAACATAATCTCTTTATGAAAATGTCAGGAAGAAGAAGAAGCTGCAGGACTATCGCGTGAATAAGGATTCATGCATTCTAATCATACTGGTTAGTGAGAACCGAGCTGCAGAGCAATTACCAAGCTACAAAGATCAGTTACCGATGGATAGTAAGTTGATACAATATTGAATCTGAAGTGAATTATTGATCAGAAGGATTTGAATGAACTAAATATTGATCTATAATCTGCAATTTAAGTTGTATTAAGGAAGGTCATTTTACTGTTACATATTTAACCATTGTATACAGTCTAAATCTCTTAACCGAGTGGACTCTGAAAGTCTTATCATGTATCATTCATAGAATGAACATTGTTATCCTGTCAACCCCATAGTGAATGCTGGTTGGATGATAACTTCTAGTCTACAATCCTCTAACAAGGTCACACCTGATAGTGTGTTTGTAACCTTTAACAGGGTTGGGTCTTAACTGACCTCACTTCAGAAGAGTGAACAATTTTGGGTTGCCGGTCCTAGGTGGTTTTTCCCTTTATAGGGTTTCCATGTTAAATCTTGTGTGTTATGTGTTGATTGTGATATTTGTTTGTTATCATACTTTGTATGTTACATATTAGATTTGATCAGTAAATATTTATAAGTATTAGACTGGTAATTGGTAAAAGCACAAACAGTAAGAGTTATTTTTGCTTACCGACGAGCAGAAATAGAAGAAATTTGTTTTGGATTATACATTTTGTATTGGGACACTGGATAACTGATTCACCCCCCTCTCAGTTATTCTAAAAAAAGATAGGTTGATAAACAAATATATTAAGGAATTCTATAGATTAGATATCAGATCTGGATATGATAAAGATGATGTGGAAAGAATTGCAAGATACTTGAATGGTTTGAGAGTTTCCATCCAAGAGGAAATTAGTTTGGTCAAATCGGAGAACATTGAAGAGGCTTATCAATTTTCATTGAAAGTTGAGGAGAAATTGAATAAGAGACATGAGAAAAGACAAAGAGGTAGAGGTGGTAGATTCCCTAGAGGAAGAGGTAGATCTCATGGTGAAAACAATAGATCTGAACCTGAAAAGACAACTGTGGATAAAAGAAAAACTGAGTGGAAAGGTGAAAGTTCATCAAGAGGCAAGGGCAGTAACTACCGAGGTGGTTATAATAGAGGTGATTTCTGAGGAACTTGTTACAATTATGGAGAATAAGGACATAGATCATTTGAGTGTACACATGCAAGTAAGAAGGCTAGTAGTAGTAGAAATGCTTTGGTGCAAGAAGAGTCACTGAATGAACTTGAGAAGGAAAATAACTTGATGGTAAGGAGAGCACTTTGGAGTGAAAGTAATAAAGAAGATCCAGTAAGGAAAAGTTTGTTCAAGACCAGATGTAGAGTTTTTGAAAAAGTTTGGAAGGTAATCATTGATAGTGGTAGATCATAGAAACTGACATCTGAGAAAATGGTTGCAAAGTTGTTGTTGAAAAGGTTAGAACATCCAGAGCCCTATCATATTTCATGGATCAAAGATGAGCATACACTCTTGGTAAATGAATAATGTTATGTGAATTTGAAAATTGGAAAGTACTATGATAAGGTGTTATGTGATATCATGCTTATGGATTGTTGTCATATTTTGTTGGGTAGACCTTGGCAATATGATAGACATGCTATATATGATGGGAGATTGCATAAGTATACTATTTGGGCTGATGGGAGAAGAAAAATCTTGTTACCTTTGATGGAAGAACCTATTAGTAATGTTTGCACATCTATGAAAGTTTTCTTGATGGAAGGAAGAAATTTTGTTAAGGATTTAAAGAAGAATGATGTATGTTTTACTGTGATTCCTAACAAACCGAGCAAGAAAATAGATGATAGTGTCCCTGAGGAGATTGATAAGTTACTCACCAAGTATAGTGAAATTATTTTTGATAACGTACCTCATGGTATTCTACCAAAGAGAAGCATTGATCATTGCATGGATCTTATTCCTAGATCTAGTTTATCGAATAAGGCACCTCATTGGTTGACACCTACCGAGAATCAGGAATTGAACCAACAGATTCAAGAATTGTTGTAGAAAGGTTTGATTAGAGAAAGTTTGAGTCCTTGTGTAGTACCTATGGTATTGACACCTAAGAAGAATGGAGAATGGTGAATGTGTACTGATTCTAGAGAAATCAACAAGATAACAGTGAAGTATAAGTTTCCTATACCAAGAATGGATGATATAATAGATAGTTTGACTGGAGCAAAGTATTTTACTAAAATTGATTTGAAAAGTGGGTATCATCAGATTAGGATCAGAGAAGGTGATGAATGGAAGACTGCTTTCAAGACAAAAGAAGGTTTGTATGAGTGGTTGGTTATGCCTTTTGGTTTAACTAATTCACCAAGTACTTTTATGAGGTTGATGAATGAAGTTTTGAAAAAATTATTGGGTAAGTTTGTGATTGTATATCTTGATGATATTTTGAAATTCAGTAAGACTAGAGAAGAACATTTGTTGCATGTTAGACAAGTTTTGCAGAGATTAAAAGAAGAAAAGTTGCTGATAAATCTGAAAAAGTGATCATTCATGAAAGAGGAGATTGTGTATTTGGGATTTGTGATTTCAGTTGATGGTTTGAAAATGGATCCTGAAAAGGTTGAAGCTATTTTGAATTGGCCTACACCTTAGAATTATAGTGACATAAGATCATTTCATGGTTTGGCAAGTTTTCACCAAAATTTTATTAGGAATTTCAGTTCAATTTGTAATGCTATTACTGAGACTATGAGAGGAGATAAAAGAGAGTTCAAGTGGACACATGGAGCTGATAAAAGTTTTGAGACTCTGAAAAAAAAGGTTGCTAAATTTCCTATTTTGGCATTGCCTAATTTCAATAAGGTATTTCAAGTGGAATGTGATGCAAGTGGAAGTGCAATTGGAGCTGTGTTGAGTCAAGAAGGTAAACCTGTTGCTTTCTTTAGTGAAAAGTTAAATGATGCAAAAAGGAAATATTCTATGTATGATCAAGAATTCTATGCTATTTTTCAAGCACTAAAGAAATGGAGACATTATTTGATACCAAGTGAATTTCTATTGTATACCGATCATAAGGCTTTACAGTATTTGGGTAGTTAGAATAAGTTGAATCAGCGACATATGAAATGGGTTGAATATTTATAGAGTTATACATTTTTTATAAAGCATAAGAGTGGAGTCACTAACTGAGTTGCTGATGCATTGAGTAGAAGAAAATCTTTGATGACCAAGATGAAAATTGAAGTTCTAGGCTTTGGTGACATGAGAGATTCTTATGAATTTGATCCTAATTTTTTGGAGCCATGGAGAAAGCGTAGAGCACCTATTCAAGATCAACTAAGTACTAAATGGGATGAATATTTACGCAAGGAGGTATGTTGTTTAAAGGTATTCAGTTGTGTATACCGAGAGGAGCAATGAGAACTAATTTGATAAAGGAGAAACATAGCAGTGGTTTGGCTGGACATTTTGGTGTTGATAAGACATTGAGTTTGCTTAAGGAGAAATAATTTTGGCCATAGTTGTATAAAGATGTTTGAAAATTTGTGAAAAGTTGTAGAGTTTGTCAAGTTGCAAAAGGAGTAAGTTAGGATACTGGATTGTATACACCAATTGTTGTACTTGAGAAACCTTGGATTGACATCAGTATGGATTTTGTTCTTGGCTTACCGAAGACAATAAGAGGTAATGATTCTATATTTGTTGTTGAGTATAGATTTTTTAAAATGGCACATTTTATACCTTATAGAAAGACATCAGATGCAGTACATGTAGAAGATATTTTCTTTAAGGAAATTGTCAGATTGCATGGATTACCGAGGAGTATTATCTCTGACCAAGACAGTAAATTTGTTGGATACTTTTGGAAGACTCTTTGGAGAAAGTTTGGTACTAAGTTGAAATATAGTTCTACATTTCACCCACAAACCGATGGATAGACATAAGTTGTGAATAAAAGTTTGGGAAATATTTTGAGATGTTTAGTTGTAGACACACCGAGTAATTGGGATTCTGTGTTGGCACAAACAGAGTTTGCATACAATAATTCAGTGAATAGGAGTACTGAAAAAACACCTTTTGAGATTGTAAATGGCATACAACTGAGAGTTATATCAGATTTGAGAGACATTGGTGATGAAAGAAAGAGAAGTGCTGAAGGAGTAAAATTTATTGAGTACATGAAGACATTGCATGAAGATGTGAAGCTTAAGCTAAAAAAGAGAAATCATAAATACAAAGACAGAGCTAATAGATCAAGAAGACATAAGAATTTTGATGTTGGTGATGAAGTGATGGTTCATTTGAAGAAAGGTTGATTTCCTGTTGGAACATATGGGAAGCTGAAGATGAAGAAGTTTGGACCTTGCAAGATTTTGAGAAAAGTTGACAGTGGAAATGCATATGAGATTGACTTACCTGATGACATGGATATATCACCTATATTCAACATTGCTGATTTGTATGAGTTTTATGAACTTCATGAAGACATGACAGTACTGATGGATTATCTTAAGAAGTAGATGGAAGAAGTTGAGCGGATTTTGTACCAAAGAATTGGTAGAAGTACAAGAGGAAAATAGTATATGGAATATCTAGTAAAGTGAAAGAATAGATCGATCGAAGATAGTTCATGGATTTCATAGTCTGAGTTGGATGTAGCTCAGATTGTACCCACTTTATGATTTAGAGAGTCATTCCAAATAAGCCCAGGTGTTTGATGTAGGAGAATCTCAGGTCCTTGGCAATCATGAGTCACCAAAAACATATTTGAGTTTATCTGTGTTGCTCGATTCTTGCTTTGACCGAGTTGGTTCGGTCTTGCTCGGTTTCCTTTGTTCACCGATGTTGGTCAGTTATCTCTCTCGCACTCGATGAATTTCCCTAGCACTCGGTGATGCTTGTTTGGTGCTTAATTTCCTTTCTTACCGAGTTGTTTGTTTTAGATTTATTTTGAGGCCGACTTGCGCATTTAATTTGGGTCATAGATTTAATGTTGGTATCCATCATTGGGAAGTGTGTGGACCTAGATCTAATCATCCCTTCTCTTGATTGTGGATCTAAAGGCAGAATTAGCTCGGTAGTGTATGCACCCTAAAATGGTCACCTAGACTTTGGGCCCCTATTTAGCAATTTGTCAAATCCCTGAATCAATATTTTCAAATATCAACAATATCAATTATATCAATTTCCTTGATCAAATCATAATCAATTCAATATTTCTTAAGGTTTGAGCCTTATTTAATTTAAAAGAGAAAAAAATAAAAATCTCATTTAATTAAGAGAACATGCTCCCTTTTAATTAATTAAAAATCTCTTTTAATTAAATAATAAAATCACTTTATCCTAAGCCTTTATTTAATTAAAAGGAATTTCCTCCCCTTTTATTTAAATAAAAAGCCCCCACCTTTTCTTCTTATCCTATGTTGCACAAATAAAGCATTATTCTTATTTTATAAAAATAGAAAAAATACTTTTTGTCTCATATGGACACTAAAGTCAACTCCTATTTTCCTATTGCAGGATATTTGTGCACAAGGATCAAGCTTCTATTTTTCTCCACCGTTGATTAAATTTTTTCCCTCTTAATCTCAATGGTCCATTTTCATCTCATTTCTTATAAAAGGAGAGCTCTCTTCTTCATTTTCATATCTTAAGTTTTTATGCTAATGTTATGCTGCAAGTTTTCTAGGTCATTTGGAGCTCTTTGAAGACATTCTTGCATTCAAGCTTTGAAGACATTGTTGTTGCATTTCATTTAGCTTGTTTTCTTACATCATAGTTGCATAATAATGGAATTTTTAGTATAGATTTCCTTTATGCAATAGATTAATCTCACATAGCTTAATAGGAAAATTTGTAACACTTGTATTTTCTTTTCATAGCATAGCTTGCATCTTTCATTCTTATAGATTAGTTTGCATTGCATTGCATCCATATTGATTTCATTGAAGATATTGGCATTGTTGCCCTTGTCTTTGATTTGGAATCTCTCATTGTGTGGTTGACTAGCAAGGTCATGAGTTTATAGCTCTAGCTGAGAGCAATTTTACAAATCTTGCAACTCCATGCATAGAGAGCTATGGATTGATTTGTGAGGGCTCATTGTTGAGTTTTCTTGCATGTAAGGATTCATAGAAGTGTGGTCACATTTTCACCATACATTTTTGGCACCCATCATGGGGCAACCCACTTTTACATGCTAGTTTTTTATTATTTTTTGGAGCTAACCCTTGTGCAGATTTGTTTGGAGACAGAAAACCCTAGATTTGAAAGATTTGATCATATCTCCCAAACGGCTTGGTGTTTTGGTCTGAAATTTTTTTTCCTGGTTGGTGACATATCAGAGAAGCTTCAAAAACATTTTAAAATTTTTTGGAGGTAATTTGTATTTTTTATAATTTTTTATTTTTATTTTCATAAAAAATTGATTTTTGATGTAAATCAGCATATTTTTCATAAATTTTTACATTTCTAGAAAGGTCTTGAAATTATACAGGGGGTCCCTTTATTGTGTTTTTAATTTGGAGATCATATCATAGCTCATTTGGTTGGTTTATAAAAACTAGTCTATTTTGGGAAAATGGCTCTCTAGGGCACAAATGAAGAGATTTTTCTGAAATTTTTACATTTTTAGAAATCTCTCTATTTTTTAATAGGGGTCTCTATTTTTCATTTTTATTTTTTTTGCCAAAATCATACCAAAAAAATTAGATCTTGTTGACTAGGTCAAATGCAAAAAAACTAAAATTTTGTGATGGGTATGCACTTATTTTTCATTGTTCAATGCATGATATGAGTTATCATTTGGATTATTTGCTGGCTATTATTGCTCCTAAAAATTCATTTTCAGATCTAACCCTAGGGTTTGCATAAGTTGGATATACATTGCATATCTTGTTTGCTTGTTTTCTTGTCTTGTTCATTTGAAGGTGCTCTTGCTTTCATGGAAAATACTTAAAACAAAGCATTGGACTTGAGGTACTTTGTTCCATCTCTACAAAATTTGAATTTTGGGATTAAAATTGAACCTCTCATGTGTTTGGCTTGAGTATTTACATGCTTTCATATAACACATTTCAATTGATGCTCTTAATGGGAAATGAATGAACATAGATTTGCTTTCATACAAGTTTGTGTAAGTGAATGCTTGTGTTTAAACCTTAAGTAATTTTTTGTTCCAATATCAAATATCTCATTGAGTGATTGAGGGTATGGATTCATTCCTTGTTTACATAGGGAGTTAAATGCACCACTTTGTGGACTCACTCTATGTTTGCTTGGAAAGTTAAATATTCCATTGATTCAACCCTTTGTCATTTGTGAGTAGTATTGATAAGCAACTTTAGACTACTTTTGATTGATCTTGTTAGCTAAATTGGGTGTTGGACTCACTTATTTCTAATTGCCCCTCATTACTGCCCTTTGGATGCAAGGTCAGCATTCATACATAAGGGAGGGGTCTACTTGAAAAGAGCGTTAAGTGTTCCAAAAAGTTTCTCCCTTTTTATGCTTTCTTGATCTCATTAGTTTTCTAAGGTGTGGACTCACTTTTAGTTTGAGTGAGGAGTTCAATGTTCCACTTTTGGACTCACTTTGAGTTTGTGTGAGGAGTTAAATGTTTCACTTTTGGACTCACTTTAAGTTTGTGTGAGGAGTTAAATGTTTCACCTTGTGGACTCACTTCACATTCACTTGAAGAGTTAAATGTTCCACTTTTGGACTCACTTCACATTCACTTGAAGAGTTAAATGTTCCACTTTTGGACTCGCTTCACATTCACTTAAAGAGTTAAATGTTCCACTTTTGGACTCACTTCACATTTACTTGAAGAGTTAAGTGTTCCACCTTTAGTGCTTTAAATACTTTTGATAGTGAATTACTTAATTTTATTTTTAGAAGGTTTGCTTGGGGACACACCACCTCAAGGGATGACCTTAACTCTCATGTTTTGACGGAGTATAAATAGTGGGTGGTGAATCGAAAGACACCTCTCTTGGGAATTGAGTTTGATATTACTCTTGGCTAAGCCTCAAAGAACTTTATACCTTTGATAAGTGAAGGAGGAGATTTGGGTTACCGTCTCCCCCTGGCTGTGTGATTTTAGATTCTTCTCATCTACAGATTTGGGTCTCACATACCTTGCATATATCAAGGACTCCTTTTAGAAAGCCACATATATCCTTGTAGACAGCTTGTTAAGGTGTTGTTGTGTTCTATGTGCCTACTAAAACATTTTCAAGAACATACACAAGTAGAACCTTTAAGGAGTAGAAATACTAAGTCACTATACTTGTTCATGTGCAAGGTTGCTTTGCCCCTTGCTCATTGTTTGAAGACAATTGCTTGCTTGAACTCCTTGATTGCTGTCTTATGTGCTTGACAAAATGCTGAAAATCTGTTAATGTGTCTGATTAAACTACAAAACAACTGAATTCCTAAGTTGAAACACCCAACTTTTTTACAGCTTGCTCAATTTTCTATCCTATCATTAGAGACTTGTTTTGACTTTAAATCTCTGGTTTTTACCCTCTAGGAATAGCATCAATTAGTTTACAAGGCCACTTTGGAAATAGTTGTCAGGATAGAAGGTTATTCTTGGTAAGAAAGCTTATCTCTAGAATTGTTAGCTACATTCTTGGAGAATTTTAGTGCTCTTATTGTCCAAATCACTTTCATTTAATCAATTTCAATTATATTTTGGCCTAGTCCAACCTCCTGATTCAAAAGTGCAAAGATATTCATCCTTTGATTTTAGCACCTCTTTGACAGTGTTGGTAAAGCCCCTTTATTTCTATCTTTTCATTTTATTTTGGACAATAGAGAACTTTGATTATCCTAGTTTGGTGTTGACACTTTGCGAGGTCACCCTATCATTAAGAATCTCTTTCTTTCATGTCAATTACAACAAGGTACCAATTCAATCAAGGGAAGTGACCCCCTGTTGTCTTTAGCCAATTACCACTAGTTAAGACTCGTCAACAGCATAAGGGAAAAGAACCCCTTTTTTATCAATCTCCTAAGAGTGAATCTAAGATTTTTTTTAATTTGAAAAGTAATCCTAGTGAAGTGAGTACCTCTTTAGCACCTATTTCATCAAGTATGGACATGAGTTACACCTTCACTCGACAACAAAGAGAAGCAATGAACCAGACTCTTGATGACATATTTCAACGGCATAGGGATAACATGATGTCTGCTGGGTCTGCATATGCTAGTCCACCTGGATCACCCCTGATCAACACAAGGTATCTTGATGCTCACCAATGAGCTGAGAAACATCACCAACAAACTCACTCAGATTCAGGGTCACAACATGAAGACCAAAGCAACAAGTCTAGTGACCACCACATCAATGCAGCCAATGCAATCAGACAGTCAAGGCAACCTTCTCCACTTATAGATACCTCTCGATATGAAAATACAAGATTGAAGAGCATTGAAAGGGAGAAGCAAGCCTATCTAGATGAACAAGCTACTAAAAAGGAGAAATTTAGACAACTAGAGGAAGAGGAACGTGCATTATTGGACATAAGGAAAAGAGTCCCTCAAGAAGAAGAAGATAGACTCTATGCACAAAAACTCCAAAACTGATTCAATGGCAGGGGTACTAATAGTGGGACCCACTCACCCCCATCTACTCCCTCACCAAGTCCTAGAAGAAGGTCAAGGATGCCCTCAACATCCCCAAGTCCTAGAGGTAGAAGGACTTCAAGATATGATCACCATAGGAGACAGTCACCTCCTAGACTTTCAAAGAAACCCTCCCAATGAGCACATCATGGCTCACAACATGGAGGAAGTTATGCCAACTTTGATCATATAGATTTTATGACTATGCAACAAGAACCATCCTTTCAAGCATATGTAGAAAGGTATGTGGAACAAAACAAGGATCAGTTCCTAGAAAGTCTCATCAACAAAGGTGCTAAGGTCCCATATAATTTTGATGTGGACTGAAAGGTAAAGAAGAAAGATCCATCAACTAATGAAGTGATCAAACAACTTCAAAAGGATATAGAAAGGATGAGGGCTCCTAAGAGCACATTTAATTTGGACTCCATATGTCCCAACCCAATTGACAAGAGTGTGCTGTTGGTTGAGTTTCCTAAGAAAGTTGAGTTTCCAACCTATGAAAAATATTATGGCGTTGGTGACCCTCATGACCATGTTAGACAGTTCTACATAATGAGCTTTTCTTTTCACCATGAAGACTCCTACTTGATGAGATTATTCCCAAGGAGTCTCAAGGGTCAAGCCATGGAGTGGTTTACTAACCTTACTCCTCCAGTTAAGACATTTAGAGAGCTTGTGGAAAGATTTGTTCAACATTTTGCTTACAACTTATCAAGGTCGGTCACCATGCTTGATTTGTGCAAACTCAAGTAGAATCAAGGGGAATCCTTTGTTACCTTTCTACAAAGATGGAAACGTTTGTGCTTGAAATATCCAAGGACAATTCCTGAGGAGGAAAGAATAGACATCATTGTGAGCAACTTGATACTGGAATTAAGGTATGAAGTAAGGAAGATCCCATTTAATTCTTTTGATACCATGGTAGAAGTGGCGTGTCGCATAGAGGATGTCCTAAAAGAACAAGGAATTTTGGCCAAAACAACTAATAACAACAATGGCCAAAACAACAATAATAATGGTAATAAGGACAAAAAGAACTCCTATTGGAATAAGAATAAGCAATTGGTCAATGATGGAGTTATTGACTCATCACAACCTAAGAATGAAGGAGTTCTTAATCTCTCTAATGTAGTCCAAGCCATGAAGTTGCAAACATCTTCAACACAACAAGAAAATAAACCCAAGTATCAAGGGAGACCTGAAATAGAAAAGAGACAATTTACCAAACTTGGGGACTCCTATGCAGACATTTTCAAAATGTTAATTGCTCATAATTTGGCACAACCTCAAGATCCTACAAATTTATCCATATCAAATCCTAAACCTCATTGGTGGGATGAGAAGGCTTTCTGTGTCTTTCACAATGGAATTGGACATGATATAGAAAATTGTTTTAAACTTAAGCATCTTGTCCAAGATCTTATTGAAAGTGGAAGATTACAAGTTGATGGTTTCACCACTAATGCGGACCACAAATCTTTTAAAGAACCCTTGCCCAAATATGAGAAAGGAGAGAATTCTAACAACAAGAATGGCAAGGCTGCTATCAACTACACCTACACAAATGCTGAAAATGTTATTAATATGCTTGAAGGTGTTGATGATAATGTCAACATGATGAGAGGGAAAGACCCTTATGGATATGATGTGGATTCAAATCCTATGCCTGATGAAGGACCCGTTGTGGTACTAAGAGGTCCTCACTCATGAAGGATGTCTGAACCCCTCAATGCAGTCACTAGGAGTTAGTCTCAAGCTCCCATTGTTATTAGAGGTCCTAACTCTAGTAAGTCTAAGTAGCCAGTGTCAAAAGGTGTTCTTCCTAAATCTGTTGTTGGTCCTGAGTTGAATTATAATCTTGTTGACCAATTACAACGTACACCAGTGCAGATTTCAATCTTTGAGCTTTTGGAATTGTCCCCTAAGCATAAGCGTGTCCTTGAGGATGCCTTGCGAGTGGCTAATGACCCTAATGATATAGATGTAGATCAATTCTAGAATATGGTCAACCACTTGGCTAGCCCTCACTACCTTACATTCTCAGAAGAAGATGACAAGTCATTAAGCCACCCACACAATTTGGCCCTTCATATAGAGGTTATGATCCACAAGACCTGTGTCAGGCATGTGTTGATAGATGGGGGTGTTGGGCTTAATATTTGTTCTTTGAGCTTATTGAAGGCCTTGGGTTATTCAGAATAAGTCATTGATGTGTGTGTGAAAATTGTACCTGATCTGTAGACACAACACTCAGTAAAACATTAGAGGTTAGTGATAATCAAAATCGTGCAAAATTGAAAGCTATCTAACCAAGCGATTTACTGCCTTCTAATAGGTGCGAGATTAATGTTCTCAGACTGTAATCGAGATCAGTGACCTAGACGACACCTAAATGAAGGATTTGAATGCAATTCTAGATATGGAATAAATGCAATTAATCTATATTTTTGATATTTTCTATGCAATAAGAATGATAAAAACTGATATGATATGAATGCTATTGAAAACTGATATGCTATGAATCTAACAATGATATGTAATATGAATGCAAAAATAAGATTGATCTCACAAAGATGTCGATTCGCAAGAGCTTTGATTCTTCAATTCCAATTCTCCAACGTGATTGTGCAAAATATGAGATGATTTGTGAAGAGCTAAAGCCTTTAATTTATAGAAATCCAAGGCTTGGGATGTGCATGGGAAAAAGCCATAAATCACTCAAATAAACTCATCTTAATTTTTGAGTTATCTGATCATAAAAGATAGTTAATTCTCAAAATCATGCAAAAACAGCTTTTTAACTCAAATTAGAGTTTAGATCAGCTTTTTGAACTCCAAAAGGATGTTGAGTTCCAAAAAGTCAATAACTTGCATTGATTTTCTGATTTGGAGTTTAACTGTTTCTTTTGAATATGCATAATAATTAAGAATTAAATAAATAAATAAAGTGATTTATCCTCAACTCAACTGATTTTTGAAAATAAATAATTAATTTATGGGTTAATTAACTATTTATTCAAACTTTTATTAAAAATTATACTATTAAATAATGACAACATGCTTTAATTAATTAAATAAGAATTTAATCAATTAAAGATAGGAATTTTGATTTATTGTCAAAATTAAATAATACAATTAATAATAGATAGAATTAAATTTAATTACATAATTAAGTGGCAAATATTAAATCTAATTAATTAAATATGAAAATATTCAATTAATCAAACTTAGGGTAAATGTGATTTATCGCCAAATAATCATTAAATTAAAGATAATTAAGATAATTAGGAATATTACTAGGAATATTCCCCGATGCAAAATTTAAGATAATCAATTATGATTCGATGATGTTTAGATGTGCCTTAGGTTAGGACTTTGATGTCGATTTCGTTCGAATTGTCGATGTAGGAGGTTAATGAACTTATAGCCCATTTTTGGGGTATTACAATTGACACAAGGAAGAAGATAACTATCAAGGCTTATGATGAAGCAGAACATAGTTCTAAAGGATTGGCTATTCTTCCCATCCAAATTGGTCCTGTAGAGAAAGATATTTTGTTTCAGATTGTTGATGCTGGTCCTTTGGCTTACAATATTTTTTTGGGTAGACCTTGGATACATGAGATGCAAGTAGTCCCATCTACTTATCATTAGTGTGTGAAGTTCCCTTACAATGGAGTAGAAGTTTGCATACTCGGGGATAGCACATTGTCAGTCAACACAATTTCAGCAGGGTCGCACATTTCTTTGAATCGGGAGGCTGACACTTTTGATACTACATTTGAACAATCCAAAGACAAATTCAAAGCCATGGATCTTGGCATGGGGGATTACAAAATTGATTCATTCACAAAATTGCCAATTTCCCCTAGGTCTTATGGCAAACCTTCTCAAGATATGAAACCCTCATCTTCAGCCATGACATTGTTCAACAAGTTTGTAGAATCCTCAGTTTTGATTCAGGAGGAAAAAGAAGAGGTTGTCGTTAGGGACTAGATTTACCAAGAGGAGAAATATCGACATAATGAGGATTTTGTACCTTCTCCTTGAGCTTATGGGAGAGGGTATACATCGGTCAAGAATATGGGTTATCTAGGACATGGTCCCCTTAGTCATCAGTTGGATGCCAAAGCTGAACCTCTTAACCATGCCCTTTTTGGATGAAGGAATAAGTCAACAGTTGGCTTAGGTTTTGAAAATAAGAAATAGAAAAGTGTCCCGATCTTAGCTGTGATGGACAATGACAATGACTCAGACTACACACCTAATCTCTCTAATCAGCAAGACATATCTGATGATTGGGTGCCTTCAACAAATCTCCTTTGGGGAGATTCAAAATATTTGACAATTGACATTCCTACTATCCCAGCTGCGACAGATAGTGACTATATGAATGCTAGATTGATAATGGAAAGTGTTTCTATCCTAGCTGTGACAGATAGTAACAATTCTAGTGCTAGAGAAAGGGAAACCTTTCCTAACCTTGAGGCTTCTACATCATGAGGCCCAAATAATGATTCAGAGACAGACTCACATGAGTTCAAATGGGACTCACTTTCAGATGCAACAATTGATTTGGACATGGATGTTGTCCATACTTATAGTACTCAACCAGATGTGACCAATGAGCCTAGTGTAGGACTAGAGGATTGGACTCCTCGAATTGCCTTAGTGGACGATGCTTTGTTTGGTAGGACAAATCCTGATTCGGGTATCTTAGAAGGAGACTTGATGAATCCCAATTGTATGGTCACCAGAGATAACACCTTCCACATACACAATGTTGAACCAGTCATTGACCTACCCCTTGTTCATTTCCACCTAATTGATTGGTCTCAACGTCACCAAGAGCCTCAGCTCTTAAACTTTCAAAATGACTATGAAATTGCCTATTATCTAAATGCTCTTGAACCCATAGTCTCTTCCACCAGTGAACCAACAACAAGTATGATGGAGCCTGATATTAAGTACCTCAGTCTAAAAATAAAAGAAAAAGAAAAAAATAAAGATGGTTATGATGGCGAAAACCATTTTGTGGCGGTGTCAGAACCCAAAATAGTAAAAATAAATGATGTATCTGAGGGTGAAAACCTCTTTGAGGCACCTAAGGATGGGGTACTTAATAACTTGCCAAGTTAATTCCAAGATAGGTCATCAGTTCTCATTGAGCCCACACAACCAGTGAATTTGAATATAGAAGAGGCTCCCCAAATAGTGCACCTAGCTCAGTCTCTATCAGTTGAAAAAAAGAGGCATATACAAAGTTTTTGCAAAAGAAGAAAATCAACTTTGCTTGGACATATTCTGATATGCTAGGACTTGACACTGATCTTATTATGCATCATCTATCTATAGCTCCAGGAATAAAATTGATCAAACAAAGGTTGAGGAAAATGCACCCTCACTTAGCTCTTCTTGCTAAAGCTGAATTAGAAAAGCTCTTACGCGTAGGATTCATTCGAGCTATTGACTATGCTGAGTGGATCTCCAATATTGTTCTAGTTTCAAAACATGATGGCTCCATTCACATTTGCATAGACTTTAGAGACCTCAACAAAGCATGCCCAAAGGATGACTTTCCACTCCCAAACATAGACATGATAGTGGATATGACGGCGGGTTATGAGATATACTTCTTAATGGATGGGTTTTCCGGATATAACCAGATAAAAATAGCTCCCGAAGATCAAGAGAAAATAGCTTTCACATGTGCATGGGGAACCTATTGTTGGAATGTCATGCCATTTGGCCTAAAGAATGTAGGAGCAACATACCAATGAGCTATGACCACAATTTTTCATGATATGATGCATAAGAACATGGAAGATTATGTGGATGATACCTTGGCTAAATCTAGGAAATGGGATACACACCTCGATGATTTGCAAGTGATTCTAGATCGCATGGAACAGTTTCAACTTTGATTGAATCCAAAAAAGTGTGCATTTGGAGTTACCTTAGGTAAACTTCTAGGATTCATAATTTCAGCAAAAGGAATAGAGGTTGATCCTAAAAAGGTCCAAGCTATCTTAGATATGCCACCTCCAAAGAACATAAGTCAAATGAGAAGTCTTCAAGGATGACTCCAAGCTATATGGAGGTTTATTTCACAACTTACAGATAGAGCACAACCTTTCAATAAAACATTGCATAAGGGAGTCACATGTGTGTGGAATGAGGATTGCCAAAAGAGCCTTGATCAAATAAAATAGTATTTGGCTAATCCTCCAATTTTGATGCCTCCTATTCCAGGGAAATATACCATTGATTTTGTACATTTCAGCAACAGTGTCTTCCTTGGGGGCATTGTTGGCTCAACTAGATGACACTGGGAAAGAAAGGGCCATATACTACATCAGTCATACTCTAGTATCTTATGAGATCAATTATAATAACATTGACAAGTTTTGTCTTGCAATAGTGTTTGCTTCCCAAAAGTTGCGACACTATATGCTTGCTCATACTATACATTTGGTTGCAAAAATTGATCCCCTTAAGTACTTGCTTAGTAAGGCTTCCCTCACGGGTAGACTTGCTAAGTGGATGATGGTTTTATCTGAGTTTGATATAAAGTACATTGAGAGAAAGGCCATAAAAGGGCAAGCTATTGCTGATCAGTTAGCTGATTTTCCAGTTAAGGATAGTGTGTCTATTCAGGTAGAGTTTCCAGATGAACACATTCTATACATGACCACTCGCACTTGGAAGATGTTCTTTGATGGTTCCAACATGCAAAATGGATCAGGTGCGGGAGTATTGTTTGTTTCTCCTCATGGGTATAATATACCAAAATCCTACAAACTTTTATTCCCATGTACAAACAATATTGTAGAATATGAAGCATTAACCAATGGATTAAAACTAGCTATAGAATGGAACATAACAGAGTTGCATGTCTTTGGGGATTCATAATTAATTATCAACCAAGTCAATAAGGAGTATCAAACCAAAGATGATAAATTGATACCTTACAAAAAGATGGTTGATTCATTGAGACATTAATTTTCCTTTGTGACATTTCAACAGATCCCTAGAGCAGAAAACAAACATGCAGATGCTATGGCTACATTAGCTTCACTCCTACAGTTGGAACAACATGAATCCAGATTTGAATTCCTGGTGGAAGAGCTACACCACCCCATATTTGACTCATCTGAAAGCAATGTCATTTGTACCCTTGTCACACATGAGTCTTCACGCTATGGTGCTATCTATTCATATCTACATGATGGCATCATCCCTGACACTTTCAACCATTCTGAACACCGAAACCTCATCCGTAACACCTCTCACCACACCCTTATCTCTGGTGATTTATATAGGAGGGGTTTAGATGGGACACTTCTTAGGTGCTTGGAAAAGGAGGAATCCGACCAAGCGTTAGTTGACATTCACAAGGGCATTTGTGGTGGACACTCTAATGGTCTTTCCATGGCCCGAAGGTTGCTTAGGGCAGGGTATTACTAGCCCACAATGCAAACTAATGCAGTAGCTTTCTCTAAATCTTGTGAGAAATGTCAAAAACATGGAAACTTGATTCACGCTCCAGGGAGGGAGCTAATTCCTTCTATTTCTCATTGGCCATTTTAGCACTGGGCCTTTGACCTTGTTGGGAAAATTCACCCCAACTCATCAGGTGGACATAAGTTTATCATCACAGCTACTGATTATTTCACAAAATGGGTAGAGGCAATCCCTCTTTCTGTTGCCTCAGGCAAAAAAGTTTCGCTATTTATTCTGAGTCATATTATTTGTTGATTTGGAGTGCCTTCTGAGATTATTATTGATAATGGAGGTCAATTCAAGAACAAGGACCTAAAGAATTTATGCAAGAAGTTTAAAATTAAGCAACATTGGTCCTCCATCTATTTTCCACAGGGAAACGGACAGGCAGAAGCCTCTAATAAAACCATTCTTAAAATCCTTCATAGAATAGTACACAAGAGTGGTAGGGATTGGCACTTACAAATCAATCTAGCACTATGGGCCTATAGAACTAGCATTCATACACCTACAGGAGCTACTCCTTTTGCTCTTACCTATGGCGCTGAAGCAGTGTTGCCTTTAGAAGTAGAGATACCTTCACTTAGAATCTCTCTCAAAGGTTTGATTACAGATGAGGATTACCATGCCATGAGGTTACAAGAACTAGAACTTCTAGATGAGAAGCGTAAGGCTTCCTTTGATCACATGAGAGTATATCAGAAGCGTATGTCCAAAGCATTCAACAAGAAGGTTCACCCTAGGGAATTTCAGATAGGTGATCTTGTTTTGAGAGAGAACCCTAAGAATCAATAGAACAGAGAACAAAAGGGCAAGTTCAAACCTAATTGGCTTGGACCATACATTATTATAGCAGCTTTTGGTACAGGTGCATATTTACTGTCGAATGAAGATGGAGAACAGCTCCCTGAGCCCATCAACATTTTGCACCTAAAGAAGTTCTATCCTTGATGCCCATTTCTATCTGGGGGCATCCTTTGTACATATTTTATGATCCTGAAAAAATACCAAAAAAATTCATATATGATGCTGAAAAAATCCTAAAAAGCATATACAGTCCTGCAAAAAAATACAAAAAAATTGAAAAAATTGAAAAAATACAAAAAAAGAAAAAAAGAAAAAGTGCCCTAGTGAAAACCTTGAAACAGGCGCCTTGGTAGCAAAAATACAAAAAAAGAAAAAATTGCAATAAATCCAAGTGGTGAAAACCTGGAAATGGGTGCTACTTGAGGCCTTTGCACTCCTATTTGTTACGCATACATCCTCAACACTGAGCCTTTCTCCATCATGTCTTGACCTTATTTGGCGTAGTCTAGAATTGGTCTTTATCTTTGTCTAGGGGGCATAACTATTAGCATTGGTCTTTTAGGTGTGTGTGTCTCTTGGGGCATTTCACAAACTGGTATTTTTCAACACCACCCCAAATAGTGTTTCTCAACACTACCCTTGCGTCGAGCGTTTCTTAACACTTATCAGATGTCTTACCCAACAGTCTAGTATGATGCAACATTGCTCATTTGCAAATGTGATACTCAAAGTTTGACTCTATGACCAACACACATGCACTTAAACAATCAACTTGCTTGAGATATGTTGACTTTATTTTTCTTTGTGTGCTATCTATGAGGATTTCTTTGATGACTGGTCTCTCCCTGAGAAGTTTTCGATGATGCATAGCTAGAAGACTAAGGGTATGAGAACATGTTTTCTTTCTTTATCTTCTTGTGGGTATATTTCATTGATCCTAACTGTCATGAGCATTTATGCAGGTCTTACTTGACACTATGGATTGACAAGGTATTATCCTTGACTATTTTGCGAGTGCATGCTTCTAGTTATCCTGACTTTCATGTGTCTTGATACAAGCATAATCTCACCATATCAAACTTAGGTAAGCTCACTGCACTAGTCATCTGGACCTACATGTCTTTGATGCCTAGGTGAGATTCCCACATTTCTATCAGATAAAGATCATATTCATATCCACATAGTTATGCTAGTGTGCATTGTATGATCTTACGGTGCTACCTAATGCTCAATGATGATAATTAGATGTCTATAGGTGTTGTGACCTTGCAAGTCAACCACTTTCATAGTAGCTTGCATTCTTAGGTTCATCATAGTTTAGTTTCTATATCTTGCATATGGAGAGAGCTCTTCTTTTTATCATCTATGGACTAGTTGGTCAACTATGCTCATTTTTTGATTCTTCTTGATCATATCTTTCATTTCTGGTATTTCATATCACATCATTTTCTATCCATTTTTGAACTCGAAATTGAAATCCAAGTCGCATTTCCAAGATTTCTCATTCTTCTATGCAGTTGACTAACCTTTTGAGGCATAATTCTTCAATCTTTGATGGAATTTCTTCCTTTCCATGTCTTCCAAACTTCTAGTCTTTCATTCACCCCTTTCGCTTCCTCTCTCTAAGGTTTGACTTAATCTTTATCCTATATCTTTTTTAGTCAAACCTCATCAACTTGGGGCATATCTTCACTATTTGATGGTTATCCTATCATGCTCCATCCTTCGATAATGATTTATTGTGACTTGATTAGGTTTATCAATTTGTTGTTCTCCTCTATTTGATTTCGATTTCGATTCCAAGGGAGCAGTACCTATTAGCTTTAATCCTTGATTTAGCTTTATCATTCAGCTCAGCTTGAGATTCTTATTTTTAGACTTGATTATCACCTAGCAGCGACGGTGGTGATTTTTTCTTTCAATTTTTATCTCCTATTTTTCAGACTTGATTATTGCCTAGCAGTGATGTCGATAATTTTGTCTAAGGCTTGATTTGCACCTAGCAGCGACGGTGTTGGTCTTGTCTTTCAACTGTTGTTTATGCTTGCCCCGATGTGTTATCATCCGTCAAACACACATATGAGTTGTTTTGTGATCCCAAATCGATCTCACATTTCAATTCTTCTTTGACTGCATGTGTTCCTAAAATGATCACACATTAGTCAAAGAGGGGCAAATGCATGCACCCTAAAATGGTCGCCTAGACTTTGGGCCCCTATTCAGCAATTTTTCAAATCCCTGAATCAATATTTTCAAATATCAACAATATCAATTATATCAATTTCCTTGATCAAATCATAATCAATTCAATATTTCCTAAGATTTGAGCCTTATTTAATTTAAAAGAGAAAAAAATAAAAATCTCATTTAATTAAGAGAACATGCTCCCTTTTAATTAATTAAAAATCTCTTTTAATTAATTAAAAATCTTTTTTAATTAAATAATAAAATCACTTTATCCTAAGCCTTTATTTAATTAAAAAGAATTTCCTCCCCTTTTATTTAAACTAAAAGCTGCCACCTTTTCTTCTTATCCTATGTTGCACAAATAAAGCATTATTCTTATTTTATAAAAAGAGAAAAAGTACTTTTTGTCTCATATAGACACTAAAGTCAACTCTTATTTTCCTATTGGAGGATATTTGTGCACAAGGATCAAGCTTCTATTTTTCTCCACCATTGATTAATTTTTTTGCCTCTTAATCTCAATGGTCCATTTTCATCTCATTTCTTATAAAAGGAGAGCTCTCTTCTTCATTTTCATATCTTAGGTTTTTATGCTAATGTTATGCTATAGGTTTTCTAGGTCATTTGGAGCTCTTTGAAGACATTCTTGCATTCAAGCTTTGAAGACATTGTTGTTGCATTTCATTTAGCTTGTTTTCTTACATCATAGTTTCATAATAATGGCATTTTTAGTATAGATTTCCTTTATGAAATAGATTAATCTCACATAGCTTAATAGGAGGATTTGTAACACTTGTATTTTCTTTTCATAGCATAACTTGCATCTTTTATTCTCATAGATTAGTTTGCATTGCATTGCATCCATATTGATTTCATTGGAGATATTGGCATTGTTGCCGTTGTCTTTGATTTGGAATCTCTCATTGTGTGGTTGACTAACAAGGTCATGAGTTTATAGCTCTAGCTGAGAGCAATTTTACAAATCTTGCAACTCCATGCATAGAGAGCTATGGATTGATTTGTGAGGGCTCATTGTTGATTTTTCTTGCATGTAAGGATTCATAGAAGTGTGGTCACATTTTCACCATACAGGTAGCCTCTTGTATAAATGTAGTTGTTTGGTTAGCATTTTAGAGGAAGTTATGGATAGAAGATAGAAGATAGAAAATTAGAGATTATTGGAAGATCCTTACATGTTGGAGGACTTATGTACTTGATTGTAATATATGGCCTAAACCGGGAAGGCCTTACAGCCCAGCATGTATCAATCAATTTGAAGATAATATAACAAAGTATCTGCATTCTCTCTCTCACTGTTTGTTTTTTGTTGCTTCCACCTGTTGTTATGCAAGGTGGATCTAGTTAGGGTGTGCCTTTGGCCCCTCTCCCCATCCTCCCTTGCATCACCTATATGTTATAAGAGAACTATTTAAATTTATGATATGCGTAAAGATATTGATTTCTATTGTGTAAAAGGAATAAGGAAAAGTCTTTAAGTGTTAGTTAGTTGCACGATAAAGTTTTTCAAGTCAGTTTTATTGGAGGAAAATGTGAAATTAGAAAAGGATTTAAAAATATTTTTGTATATGGCATAAGGAATGGTAATGTCTACAATATCAAGGAAAATGAAAGTAGTTATTATTTGGCACTAAATAATGAATTTTGGATATGCAAAAAATGAATTAGACACATCAAAATTAAAAATTTGATGAATATCAATTCCTCTAATGTTGTGAGACACATGCAAAGAGTTATGAGACCTACCAATAGAATTTGCAAAGAATTTCAAATTGGAAAGGAAACTAGAAACACATTCAAGAACAAGAAGTATTCAACTACAAGTCCTTTCAAAATATACACACTAATCTATATGGACTTGAAAGGAAAAAAGTTCTCAATGATGAAAGGTACTTCATGTTTGTTATTGATGATTATACTAGAATGACATGGGCATTATCTTTATGAGAAAAAATGAAATATCTAGATAGTTAGACCTTGCAAGGAACATTGATGTAGATAAGCCTAAAGAAGAGGCTAAGGAAATGGAGGCATCCAAAGAAGGGTTGAAGAGTGCAGATCAATCAAATTCATATGTAACAAAGGATAATGACGTTACTAGGAACCTCACAAGGAGGAAAAAATTATAGTCACTTCTCTATTGTTGGAAAGTGGGACTAAGTCCCTAACAGATATTGAGAATATGGAAGCTAATGAACTCATGAAATTATCATTGTTTTCCTATCAGAAAGCCAAAGAGAGTTCTGTGAAGAAGGAAGTGATGCAGCCAAGGGATGGTGGATCCAATTAAGGACAATCTAAACCTTGCATCTTCAAAACAACACAGTGGAATAATACAACACCACACAACTAGATATGTTTCAAAACATGTTTTCCATTAACATGCCCGACTGTAAGGCCTTCCAGGTTAGGGCCAATTACAATCAAGAAGTAATTCTACAAGATCATCAAGATCCAACACAACTCCAGTTGGTTCAGCTCTAAAAACTATCAGCAACTGATGGAAACCCTAAGGAGGATCTGAACTTGAGCTCGCACACCTCCAAGAAATCTCTTGGTCTCCAAGTATGCAAACCACTAGCTCTGCTACTATAGACTATCAGATAACAATCTGATCTGCAAGATCTCACAAGATTTTTTCCACAACTTCACTTATCTTCTACCCTCTGATCTTCTTTCATGATCTCCTTTCGTCTCTTAAAAAACTACCCCAAACATCCCTTAAATACTAATCATATGCCAGAAGTTGGCTAGATGAAACCATTAACTCCTCCTAACAAATATTAAATACAATACAAGTCAGCTCTCAAATAGCCTTACAATTATTAAATTCAACATGTTGGCCTATAATAACAGCTACCAACAATAAATGCACCAAGTCGGCCAAGTAAATCTTCAAGAACTCTAGTCAGTAAACCAGAACTACCAAGCACCAGAAAAACAACTGAGCATCAGTGAAACAACCGACCAAGCCAAGAAACACCGAGCAACATAGGCATTACCGAGCACCAGTTCCCCCAAGCAACAGAAGTCTCACCGAGTTCCTTTAGTGACCGAGCTTCCTTCAATAATTGAGACCATCAGTTAAGGATGCAACTGAGTAACACTGGCCAAGTAACACACCACCATGAAGATTCACTGAGGACCCAAGAATGCCCCTGCATCAGGAAGACAAGATAAACAAAATTTTGGAGAAATCTATAACAATTTTAAGTAATGTTTTGTCATCGCAACCAAGCAGTAGCTATGGAGATCCTACAGATCATTTGGATTAGATTTTGGACAACGTTGCAAGGACTTTTAGGACTCTTGAAGAAGCTACTCAAGTAAAATTTGTAAGAGAATTTGAGGATAAGAGGCTTTCAAAAATGATAGAAGGCATCAACAATTATGTGAATATCTTGCAATAGATAGATAAAGAACTAAAGGAATGTATAAAGGAAAGTAAAGAAATGTACAACATTTGTGTAAATTCATTCAAACATGTACATGATATTGTTGATCTGATAAGGAAAGAAGAAGATTCATTGAGAAAGATGTCACAAGATAATATAGATAAGGTAATTACTGATGTAAATAAAGAGGTCAGTAATAGTTTTGACAAAATTAGTATACTTGTGTTGGAGAAGTGCATAACGCTTAGTAGGTTTAGTGAGCCTAGGAACCTTCTTGTTCCTAAAATTTGTTGTTTTGGAGACCACATTAGCAGACTTAGACCTTGGTCTTAGTTCTTATATTGGATTTGATCCAAATAACTTTCCGAGTGCAGATACTATCTCACACACAATTGATGGAATGTCAATGTTATTGAGACTATAAAGAAGAATTGAGAGGCATAATTCCAAGTATTAAAGGGGAACTTTAATGATGTACTTAAAACAATCAGTACATGATTTTTTAATTCAAAATTTTGTTTGTACACTCAAATTTGGGTACCTTTGACATTGATGTCAAAGGGGAAGTATAGGAAGTGAAAAATATGCACAAATAGGGAGTCATAAACATAATTGAAAGGGGGAGTTATATACTTTGACAAAAAAAATTTGGGTTGATATTCTACACTTAGTCAACATTGGATTACATGTATGTTGTCATTTATGGAAATACTTATCTCCATGATCACCACAAGGCACAAGGACATAGTCTTGCTAGGCCACAATGTGAAAAATGCCTAAGTCCACAGTCAGTCACAGGATGATAGGTACAATATTATGGATTGCAAAGATGCTACAAGATGAAATATGACATGAAAAGTTATAGGATGATGTATTAATGTATGGAAAGGCTATATGTGTGAGTGCACATTTTTTGGATGTGTGGTTTCAGAGATACATCTCTTTGAGTATAGTTAAAGGCAAAGAATAGAGCATCAGGGCTTGCGAAGTTGCATAGGGATTGGCTGACCTATGTTAGGTTATTTTATGTATTGATCATGTATGTATGGCCAACATAATCCCATTGTAATCTATGTAAGGTTGCATGCTATAATATTATGTAGCCAACCTTGAAATATATTTTGTTATTGCCTATAGAGGTCGACCTAGTTACTTTATTCTTATACAAGTATAAGTAAATGATGTAATTGGTAAATGTAGTGTTTCAAGGAGCATAGAGAATATGTATGTGTGAATATAAGAAGAGCACAAAATTCAATGAAGTGAATGATAAAAGTGATACATGGAGTTGCAAGAGTTTGTTCTCATGTCTTGATATAATACTCACTGTAATAGCATGACATCAGTCCAGATTTTGAGAGTGCATGTTGTACAATTATAATACCCTTAAGAGGGCCTTGTAGACTCTTAACAGGGTCTATCCTTTAACATGGACACTTTCCTATTGTATTAATTATCTCCTAACAGGGCTAAGAATCCTAACAGGGTCTCTTTTATATAGTGCTAATAATTATGGGTGTCATCCCCACATGGATCTTTCCATTAACAAGGTTTCCTTGAGAACAAAATAATGGTGTCATGAGTTATCTTGTGTATGCATTTTTTCATGGTTATTTTCTTAAAGTTTTATATTTTTCAAGTGGTTGAATAAATCATATAAGTGATGTAATACTGATTCACCCCCCCTCTTAGTATTACCAAATCCTAATAGGAGATTGCAGATCAAAGGAGAAGACAAGTCTATTTCAAAGTAGGAGACAAAGTGTGGAAATATCTCACAAAAGGTAGGTTACCCAAGGGTAAACACTCAAATTTTTCGATGAGGAAGATATGGTCTTGCACTATTATCCTCAAATTTGGTGAAAATGTCTATAAAATTTATCTCCCTCCATCCATTGGTATATCACCCATGTTTAATGTTTCTGATCTAACCCCATATAAAGTTGTTGCAGGTTCTAATATTGTGCAGGATGAAGAAGAGGTTGAATGGCTTAAGAATTTTCCTCCTAGACAACCATTGGAGTTAGAAGAAATTATAGATGCCAAGGTGGTTAAAAAAACTAGGAGGAATACATATAAACACTACCTTGTCAAATGAAAAGGGCTACCTGATGTGGATGCAACATGGATGGGTGAAAATACTATTGAGAAGCATGGGAAAACATTGGAGAAACTCCTCTCGATTAGGAACTTGAGTTATAATCGACTAGGGGAGTATGGTTGAGGAGAACCTCAAGGATGAAGCATACAAGTTTTATCTCATACATCCTAGTTTTGTTTTGGGTCCTTTGGACAAATTGATTGTAATAAATTCCTAATTGTAATGCCTCTTTTCCATGAGGTAACCCTTATAAACCCATGGTCAAAGTTGGTCAAAGAGTCTAATTTGAATAAAATTAGTATTTTTAGGGTTCTAGGGTCTAAGTGTGTTGGGATGAACCTATTTGACATGTTTGTTACACAATTGGAGTAAAATTGTAAAAGTTATCAATATTGATTTGCAAAAGTTGCTAAATTGACCCACGAACCTCTCCAATAGTCCCTAAACCCCAAATTCAATTGGAAATGTTGGTTTGGGTCTATTTAAGACCATTTGAATTCAAATCAAATGGTGTTGAGCGATTTTGTAAATTTTTGGTGGTTGGAGTAATAAAAACATACAATTTTCCTACAAACTTCTTTATTTTCCATAATGTAGCATTTCATGGTAGAAGTGCAATGGTCTAAATTTGTTTGGATTGAAGTTTGCAATTTTTTAGGAATCTAATACAATTGGTAGTTTTAAATTTGGTGGTGTCTGAAGAGTTGAGTAGATCAAAATGGACAAGTCTGAAAGTGCTTATTTTGTAGGGGTCCTATGAACAAATGCCTTTGTATTAGTTTACACACTTAGAATTCAATGACCTTTGGGGGAAAACTAGTAGAGGTAATGTATTTTAGGAATTCTAAAACCTTTTGTAGGGAAACCTCGAGGGTGAATTTTTCTACTAAGCCCTAGTCGGGCATCTCAATGTGACTGGCTTGTCTCAGAATAATAAAGACTTGGTAGGGAGTGACAAGGGATGAATCCAAGCATCGGATGCTGAATTTGATGTTTTCTTAGGTAGGTCAGGCCTTTTGAACTATTGCCCATTTGGGAAAAACCAATTCGAAGCACTCATAGTGTAACCATCCTCAATTAGGCCTAATTAACCCAATCAATCCTAGTTGAGTTTTGGACATCAAAGTATGTGATCTTTTATTATTATTCTAAAGATGTATAGACCTTGTGTATAAGGTCACGTGGCTTAATATGATGATTTGAGCGAGTTACAATTGTTTTGATAAAGACTAGTTCCAATTAGTTCAATCTAATCCTATTAAGGTCAAGATGACTAGTCAACATTGTGGCATTGAATGACTATATCAAATGGTTTGGTTGGTTTATTGAGAACATATTAATGGTATTTGGTTCATCCCTAAACCAAGGAAGTTAGTTTGATGAGCTTTCCCATATCCATTCCTTCAAGGAGTGTGGATCTATAAGGGGGTATATGGATTTTTTTAACACAAGTTGTGATGTTCATTTCTTGTTAATTACTGAATGTTTCTAGACATATTAAAGTCTCATGAGACCATATAGGGTGAAGCACTAGTTTGACTGAACAATCCAAGAGAAGTATTATCTTTTCTATGTGAAAATCCTTAGATCAAGCCTTCCATGTTTCACTCTGCATCAATCTCTCATGTTTCTCTTGGGTAAGTGAGTGCTACTACAAAGGTTTTTTGATCATTTAATAATGTTGAAGGGTAAATTGGTAGAAAAAGTTCTCTAGTTGTTGGCTGGAAGAATGCTTTGCATTCCTCCACATCTGATTCTATAGTCTTGTAGTTTGGCACATAGACTATATGCACTATGAATGTTTGACTACCATCTTTTAAATATTCTAGTGTTTCCATAGATGTTTCTAGTCCATGAAATTTGTTGGTTGTTTGGGTTTCCATTAGGACTAGTCCAAAAAATGCTTTGTGTTTCTTCACATCATGTTTCCAATGTTACAATTTGTAAAAATATTTATAACATATATGTAATGTCTTAAATAATGTTTTTGCTAATGAAGTGTACTGCAAGTACATTTATAATAATGTATTTTATAACTATGTTTCTTGGCATTCTGGTTATGAAGAAACATGTATCAAAATGGATGTAGTGGTTTCAATCAACATGAAAACATAGTAGATGTATATAGAATTAATGATGATTGATGAATGAATATCTCTATGATGTCCCCATGGAAGTGGTTGTTTTATTTGGTGTTTCATTATTATTGAAGCTATGTTTTTTTGTAACTTGAGGATGTCTAGCCAACGGGGTTTGTTCTTGCTTGCACTTTGCATTTGGGGCTTGTACCAACATTATATATTGTAATGATCCTTTTTGGGGTCATGCTATTGATCAGAGTGATTCACATTGAGTAATTACATATTGATGTCATGTTTTAGGGCCGACTAGTGAAGTCTTCCATGCTACATCTATATGTTGCCTTTTTGTCAACTTTAGAGGATGTCTTCCAATGTATTTAACATTTTTAATAAGGCATTTTTGGGTCCACTCTTTCTTTTGCTTTGTACTACTTTCAGCACATTATTATTGTTGAGGTCTTGTTGCTGAGGTCATTTCTTAAGGCTAACCTAGTTGATTTTTTTATTGACGGGATGTAAATCTAGAAGATTAAATTAGTTACAAAGAGTGTGTGTTGTCGAAGAAGTCAACCCTGAAGGAAGAATATGTATGTGGTGGAAGTTGAGGACCTGAGTGAATTAATAATTTCTTGATACATTATGCCAAAAGCACTCTAATGAGACTACTAGAAGCTAATGTTGAAGGATTATACATTGTAATTATTTACATGTATCTTGAACAAAGATAGTGATTATCTTTAGCAGATCCTTATTTGTATCTTGCTCTAAGATGGTGAATCTTGGTTGTAAGTATATTAGTGAGCTTCAATGTAATACTTTTCATATATTATGTGATATTCTTAGCAAGACTTTCCCTTCATTGGGTTTTCTGCGTAAATCTAGTGTTCTCTTGTTCATTGGTGTTAACTACTATATCTTTTATTGTTGTTGATTAAATATAAATATTTTAGAATTAAAGTAAAAAAATTAAATTGTTAAAGACCATTTCACCCCCGCCCCCCTCTCAATCTCTAGAAGTAATCAACACTCTCTAGGTAGAAAATTGTATCACATGCCCTCTTTGAATCCAGACACAAAGAGAGAGTGGAATTCTGTAGTAAGATGGATGATATGTGTTTAATAGTTTAAGTTATACCATAGCCTCATAAATAGACCTACAACTATATTACTTGCAACTCCTAGTTTAAATCTAAAAGAACTATGATGCCTATGGGAGGATGAAGAATTATATTGCATGCACCATGAAGCATGAACCTCACAATGAAAATATATCGGTTGATTATTCTAAAGAGCATGATGGAATAATTATTGTAAACCAAAGATTAATCACACAACAAATGAGAACAATTGGATCTCATAGAGTGCCTCAACAAGTCAAGAAAGATGGATCATTCTTGCATGGTGGTTATGATATGAAAAATATCTCTAATAAGCCAACGCAAGATCCTAATTTGATAGAAAATATTTATCTTTCGGCATTTTCTTTAAACCATTCAATTAAGTTTCAAAAGAATCACAAAAAGCCACATGTAACTCTTGTAAATCTTCCAAAATAACTCATGATCAAAGTGAGTAGAGGGAAAATCTAGTTAAAGTAAATGTTAACCTTTTTGCAAATTCATCTCATCTTTGATTTCAAAATATGTGGTAAGCATATGTAAGCCCCTTTGAAATAACCTACAATGAACTTTGAGTTAAAACTAGTGTGTCAAGACTTGACTATCAAAACCTTGAGATTAAAAAAGAATTATTTTAAATTTTGAATATCTTTCAAGGGGGTTTGAATTCATTGTGGATTTTATTTATATTTGTACATGCATACAAAACATGTCAACAAGAATCATCGGCCTTAAACATAACCAACAAACCAACCCAAGAAACCGATATGAAAAGTTTGCATATGCTTGTTAAGAAGGTCAAGGCAAACCACATTCCATAAAACTATAAAATTCAGAAAAAAAGCCTTTGCAACCAACATCATTGCCATTGACAGTAGAGGGAAAAAGAAAGGATTTTTTATAGTCTATGTATCAGCCATCTATTTTTAGGTTTACAGATGGTTATAGTAATATATGACTACCACCGTACCACGTATTTCTTGTATAGACACCTAACTGTGCTACAAACAAAATATACATACCTTACCTCTTGTGAAATTTTAACTGATGAACTCACTTTCAAAAACACAATTTCTCTAATGCCAAGCCAACTTATATTGTACATAGAGTAAAGCCACTTCTCTGGAATCCACCAAAGTTTATATTAGATTACATAAGAAAACAGTATAAAGTCACGCCCACAAACTGCTAAAAGATTGAATCAATTTCAAAGGAAAACTCTTGAGATTGAAAAACTTGTGGCAATCACCAACAAAGACATAGAAAGCATAAAACAAAACAAAATAATAAAAAGAACTTTACTTGCTTTAGCATAGTCGAAAGGATATGAAACTTTGTCCATGAACTTCTTCCCCAAATGACGTCCAAGTGGCTTCACATTATCACTAGATTTGTCCCTTCATGTTTTCACTTTGTCTTTGCTTCTTGTTTTACCTTCCAACTGTCAAAATTTGCTGACATTCCCTGGACTAGATAATATCGTTCAAACGTGAACATCTCAGCTGTCATATTGATATAAATACTGGAATATCTCTTTTTCTATCACTTTGCATTCTTTTCCATCCATAGCATTTGGTCTCTTTCTGTAGTTTTCTTAACTTAACGTGTGCCCACTTCAGTGCTTTTGAGATTTGAACTTGCGACCTGTTGTATTGAAAAGAGATTACGTACTTGTGAAATGATAAATGCCATCATTGTTTTGAATTCCAAAATATGCTTTTACTGTTGCTTTGAATGCATGTTACAAAGGCTGCTTAAAGAGCAGGCACATTGTACTTTTGAAGTTATATACAGACCTAAAACTTTCACATTTTGTAATATATGAGTTTTCCAGAGTTTTGTATTTCTGGAAAAGTTGCAGAAATCTTTACAATAGGACGATTGAAAGGCTACATGCTATCTAATACAACTGATTAGCATAAAAATGGATTGCTAGAAGTCAAGCAAGAAGTTGAGAGAGATAAACTAATGATTATCATAATTCACCTTTTAGCTTCTCGTTCAAGGTATTTGAATGTCACTCTTATAGTTGCAGGGATGGTGAATAATTTTTCTTTGCGTGAAATATCTATTTTAACATGCATCAAATGACAATATTAATATTAAGATTCAATTGGATAGTTTTGAATTGGATTCATATACTCATATTACAGAAGAAGTGATTTGTAAAATTCAGCTCTTATAAGAATAAGTGGTCCATTCACTATTTCTTGCTTTTTTAAAAATCTTGGTAGGTGGGAGGTTTTGCTCGTGTGTCAAATTATAATATTAATATTAGGATTCACGTGGGCTATTTTGGAATTGATTTTATCAGCTCATATTTCATGAGAAGTGATTCATGCAAACTCATCTCCCACGAGAATGAATAGCACATTCATTATTCCTTTACTTCTATAATAAGACCTTAATAAGTAGGACTTTTTTCACATACTTGCATAAAATTATGATATTAATATTAGGATTCGTATGGGTTATTTTGGGGCAATTTCATTGACTTATATTTGGTTAATAGCAATCTATATGAACTAGTTTCTTACAATAATAAACAACCCACTTAGCATTCATTGCTTCTACAATAAATTCTTAAGCAATGTACAAGGAATAATCTCAAAGTCTTAATTTACTATTGTCGATTGGCAAATTCATTATATGGATTAAATAATACATCTCATTAGTAGAAATCAATAGACATCAACGCCTCTATAAATTATTTTCACCTTTTCAATGAATATGAGATAACACACGCAACATTTTTATGACTGATAAAAATACTAAATCTATTGTGGTCAATAGTTCTAGTTATTCATATGTATGCCTTAATCTTTATATAAATAACTACACACTATGAATGTAATGCACTCAAAACTAAACTCTTGTTTAAGAAAATTGGAAAATAATTTACATTACATTAATGATACAAGATGTATATTTAATGTTATTATCATTTAGCTCTTCATTTAAGAATGAAAAATATATTGATAAGGAGTTATTTTTCATTATGTGTCAAATTATGATATTAATATCATGGTTTAATTGGGTAGTTTTGAGTCAAACTTGTTCACCTATATTTCATGAGAAGTGACTCACATGTACCCATCTCTCATGAAAATGAGTGGTCTGATTTTCCCTTATTGATTCTAATATAAGATTTTTACATATATACTAGAAACAAGATACAAGATTTAAATTACTAGTGTCAATTGATAAATTTATTGTATAAATTAAAGAAAACATCCCATTAAAAATACACATTATTTTCACTTTTTAATAAATATGAAGTAATTTGTAATATTTTGATGCCTAATAAAGATACCTTTATTACGGTGTGATCAATACATCATTTATTTATATTTTAATCTAAACAACTAATAGATTGAATATAATGTACTATTGGGATTAAGGTGTCTCAACCTTAGAGTTCTAACATGTTGAATTATTTAATTAATTGATTTGTCTTAAGTTATTAACTTCCTAAGTTGTCATTCACTTTGTGAGACTTCTTGGTGAGGTGGCATCCTACATGGAAGGTGATGAGATGACATATTGTTACTTTCTAGGAGTTGTCACCCTTTTGGAAAATACTAAGTTTTGAAAAGATATTACATCATATAATGTACTATTAGGATTAAGATGTCTCAACCTTAGAGTCCTAACATGTTGAATTGTTTAATTAACTGATTTATCTTAAGTTATTAACTTCCTAAGTTGGCATTCACTTTGTCGGACCTCTTTGTGATGTGGCATCCTACATGGCAAGTGATGAGATGACATATTGTTATTTTATAGGAATTTGTCACCCACTTGGAAGATACTAATTTTTAGAAAGATATTGTCATATATAATTGCCAATTTGAAGTGGAAATTGATTTGGCAATTTCCTATGTTGACTAAAGAGTCTTGGTTTACAATTTATATTATACATTAGAGTTGTATTTTAGCAATTAACATTTATTATTGAGTTTACTTCTGACAAGTGGTGTGAGGTAAGGAAGGTGTCTATTCCTATTCATAGTAATTTATATATTTTACTTACATTGCATTTGGCAAGATGATCATTATGTACAAGATAGGTGATGTTTCATTGGAATTTTATGAGCACCATGTCATGGAATTAGGAAATTGTGTACATTATGACATCACAACTTACCTCTTAGGTGTTGAAGATGGTTTTGGAAACTATGGGAACCTACCTATTTGTGTTGAGCTCTATGTATGTTGATGCCTTAGCTAGTTTAAGAAGAGAGGACAGGAGTTCATTTCATAGGGTTATGTGGTCAAATATTCTCCAAGATGGAACAAGATGTAAATATCCATGTAAAGGCTTAGAGACTGAAAATATATTGTAACTTGTTGAATAATATATTGGCTTGATCTTTTGGAGTGTGGGGTATTTTACCCGAAAGGTCATTTCCCCATGTATAGACATGTATTTTTCTCTTCTATCTCATTCTTCTAATCTCATCATTTTGAAGTATTAAATCTATATGTCATAATGCTATTGAAATATCTTAGATCTATAAATTGCAATAACTCTCTGTTAACATTTTAATTGTGGGAAACCAAATATGTATGTTTCCTCTTTTATGGCATAGTTGTATGTTCTTGTATTATTTTGTTTAAAGCTATTGAAGAAATTATTAGATACTAGATGTGCATACTAATCTTAGATAGCTTTCTAGGATTCCCTCATTTTTCTTCAATTGGTATCAAAGCTCACTTTTGTTATTTGCTTGTTTCTTGCAATTGAGGATTCATGATGTTTCTAGTTTTGGTATTTCCTCTATTAAGATTTCTTATATTGCAAAGATTGAAGAAATTTGTTTTGAAGGAATTGGTTGATGATTAATCCTTTGATGAGTGGAAATTTTGAAATTGATTTAGTTTATAGGATAAATCAAGCATTTTTTGAAGGATGGTGAAGACAAAGAAAATTGATTTGATCATGTAACTTGTCTCTCTCAAATGCATATGTACTAGTGGTGGTCAAGGAATTGGCCTACAAATGGTCTTGAATTTCTTGAACTAATTTTTCCTTATGGGTGGTTGTAATTTCATGGCTTAGATTCATGTTCCTTGGATCTAAGGGGTTTATATATTTTCCTTAAAAATCTATGGTAATGTTCATCTATGATAATCCATTATTTTGGGTTAAGTTGTTTAGTGCCTTTTCAAACTTTTGAGTCATCTAGATGTGAAGTGGGTATGGATGTGCATGCACATTCTCAAACATAGATATTTTACATGATCGAGGAAAAACCTGTAGTTTTATGGATCTACTGAATAGGTATTTTCTAGACCCTAGTTCCTTCATGGTGTTACTAGATCAGATTGTTTGGAAACTAGTCAACACTCCCCTTGGGATACGTGACATGTCTTAACAGCCTCTTGTATCTTCTATAAGTCTAGTGGTTGTATCGGGCATTAATAGGTCGATCTTTTGGTGCAACAACAACCACTACTTGTAACAAGTGGTATCAAAGCTTGGTCACAGATTTGAATCTCCTCAAGTAGTGTTGAGGGGGAGATTGTTGGAAAAATGTCCAGTGCTCCCCTTGGGATTCATGACATGGCTTAGCCACCTCTTGTGTCTTCTATAAGTTTAGTGGTTATATCAGGAATTAATAGGTTGATCTTTTGGTGCAATGACAACCACTACTTGTAACAGAGATAGTTGTAGTTATTAGAGTAATAAAGTGTTTACTTATTAATTAAATCATATTAATTTAATTACTAAGTGACTTATTATCTCTTTCTTCTTAAGCTAAACTTTAGGCATATAATAATTAATTTCTTTATTAATTATTATCTTGAAACCTAGGTTTTTTCACCCTTTTAGGTTTTGATATCCTTTTATAAGGATTGATCTCCTTTGTCTTCCTTACATCATTCAACACAATAATATTTCATTGTGATTTCTGCAACTTTTTCTTTTGCACATCAAGGATGTCTCCTCTCTCATGGACCCATGTGTATAGGCCTCTCCAGCTTCTTGATTCTCTCTTTCTGTGACAAGTGTTTGCATCCAGGTATTCTTGGGAGCTATGGGTTGTTTACCCATCAACTTCAATATGGTATCAGAGCTTCAGATCTATTCACCCTTGTCCTCTTCCTGAGAGATTTAGCTGTGTTCGTCAGATCTATTTTTCAGAGGGTTTTTTGTTGAATCTGGGGGGCTCTATTTCTAGTTATCTTGACTTCAAACGGACCTCAGGGTTGCATTTAGAGCATCCAAGAACCCCTAGATCCATATAAATTTTGTCCATTTTGGACAAAGTTGGAATCTTTTGCAAAAAACTTTTACAACCGACCCCAACACAGATCCAAGATGGTCACTAGTATTTTGGAGCAATTTTGGCTCAAATGGACCTCATTGTTGAGCTCATAGTGGCCAAGAACCCCCAGATCCATATAGGGAACATTCGATTCAGACGTCATTGCATTATGAGGCCAAAAACATATGCGTACCAAGGGCATACAACTTTGGCACACAAACCTAGGCAAGTATGATGATCTTCAACAAAAAAATTGAAGCGAGCACCACCGAGCAGTCACCCGGGCAGCCCCACAAGTGGGAACCACCAGTGGTGATCACCATTAGGGACCGCCAAACTACTGACTAACAGCCAAAAACTTAGTCCCTTCCATGGAGCTAGTAGTCACATGGGGGACCAGACCCCAGTCTTTTAGCCCCTAGCCAGGCTTAGTGGCCCCAGGTCATGTGGTGACCAGGGGCCCAATTTTTTAAGCCCCAGGGGCCTATTAATCTTTTTCAGTGACAGGAAGATGACTATCAAATTTAGGCCCTTATTCTACTAATGTCAACACTGCATCAACATCTTCTACACCATTTTTGGGCCCTCTAGTGCAGAAAATGGTTTTTTGCTCATAACTTGAGCATACAATGTTGAAATTGGGAAAACGAGATATCGTCAGAATGCTGGTTCCAAGCTCTATCTAGATCTGGAGGTTTTAATTTTTTATCTTTTTGTTAGATAGTGTTTTTTACTTTCAAATCCAAATGTTAATTTTTCCACTCTGGGAGCTCTATCTTGCACATCCGAACTCCATTTTGGGTAAACGATATATCATTAGAAATATTGTTCTAAGCTCTTTCCAGTGCTATGAGTAATTTTTATAGATTCTTCTCGAGATATATTTTATTTAGTTTCTTTCATTTTTACAATCTGATGGATATCTTGGATGTTACAGATCTTGGGATCTTTTCCTTTTTTGGAATGGTTCATCTTAGGGTGTCCTTTTATTTCAATATCCTTCTCTCTTCTTTGAGCAGTGTATACTTCACTTTTGTAGAATTATTTTATACACACGCACTATGATAAAGTGTCATTCTATTGCATGTATGGGATCTTTCACATGTTCATTCTCTATGTACTCGCACTCCATTATAAAGTGCTAGGGGGGATCATTTTTTTCCTTTGTTTGCCATCTAATTTTTTCATGTGAGTGTTCTTCCAACAACATTAGCCTCAAGTATCTCTATTTGTGTCTGTAATCTCTTTGCATCTTCGATGTTTTTTGTATCATGCAATTCATATTAGAGGTTCTTTTCGGTGTACCTATCATTACTCCCTTGTCAACATTATAGGGGAGTTTCTACTTTTGGTTCTACTACTTCCTTGGTTTAATATTGTGAGCTAAGTATTCATTATTTTATTCTATGTACTAGGTAGATGCAGTGGCTAGGTATCTATGCATTCTAGTGAGATGGATCATTTACCATATGGATTGTTGGAAATATAATTGGGAAAAGTGATACTGAGAGGGGGGGTGAATTAGAAATCACCTACTAAACCATTCACATATGAATAAAAATTTTGTATAGCATCACCCATTTTGAACATAATCAAATGACTAACAAGCTAAAACATTATCCATGAAAACATTCAAAACAAAAAGATTTTGGTTACCCAGAAACCCTTGAAAGGTAAAATTGGGGTGGGGATGACACCCACAAATCTTCACTACTACAGTAATAAATTTGCCTATTAGGGCTTACAAAATTTGATCAAAATTTGATCTACTCTGTGAGGGGTCTGCTCTATTAAAAGCTAAAAGACTTATACAGTCTACCTTGTAAAAGGATTTGAAGCTTACAATAAAGTAAGCACTCAGTTAAGAGATTACAAAAATTTTGTTAGGACTACTCGGTTAAGATATTTACCTTGATACACTGGCTAGAATGCCTTAGTACCTGATCCTTCAGTTTACACTATATGCAGATAACATATCTTCTCTTTACTAGGTGATGTTGATCGCATTTATCAGATCTATCTCTTTTATGTACTTTCATTGCTTAGCTCGGTCACTGAACTCTGTCTCTGTATGCATCCCTTTTCTGAAATATACCTTTTTCCTTACACCCTTCTAATTCACTGTCCCTTTCTACTACATTTTAGGGTTTAGATCTTGACCTTATATAATCAACAAAAACATTTTACTTGTTCAAGATCTATGACTTAGATTAATTCCTTTTGCTGCTTAAGTCTTACTAATTTTTTATTGGTTCTAGGTATAGCATAGGGATCAATGATTACTAAGTAGATGCATAATTACCTCCGTAATTATCTCAATAGAAAAAATACAAAACATAGATGTTGGCCAAAACTATTTACCTCGATCACTGTGCCAAAACAAACTCTTATGTCATTCTCTGGCTAACTTGGCAAATGCAATTTTTGATACTCGACATCCACTGTACTTGGCATATGTTGATAACTCTGATGCTCGGTAATCATTTTATATAAGACTCAGTAGAACTAGACTCGGTATACTACTACAATACATAGTGACCATAAGTTTACTCGGTAGAACTACTGCTCAGTAAGTAAACATTACATAGCTCGGCCTTTACATAATGACTCGGTCGTAGTGATGACCGACCATCATTGCCTAGATATATGACTAAGTGTGAGTCACTCATAGTCAACAAAACTATAGAGATCTACAATCTCCCCCTTTGACATTAGTGGCAAAAACACTTTGTCATGACATTACATTTCCTTTACAAAAATATGTAGTATACGCAAAAATACTCAAATACTCCCCCTAAGATATAAAAAATTTACAATTGTTACCTTCCTCTTTGTCATGTCATGATTTAACTTCCCCCTTGATTTTGACACGCCGAATGTCATCTGGAGTGGGGATCTCAAAATGTTTCTCCAAAAATGGTTTGTGGAGCATCATAACCATGTGTAGTGCAGTTTCCCATCCTCCAGCAGCAACAATTAACACTTCAGACTGCACTTCTAGCTCGGCAGCTAGATTTATTAGACTCTCGGTAGTAGATAGATTCAGATCCCTTTTGGTTAATTCTTTAATTCTTTAGCCTTGACCAACTTTCTTTGTAATGCCTCTAGGTGAGGTGCTAGAATTGTTTGCATAGAAAGTAGGTGAGATCTAATCTTTCCATCATTAGCCATCATCTCAGCTATCTTTCCTTGAGTATGCATTATCTTGACATAATGATTGGAACTGTGGTCCAGATCAACACTTAAAAACTGACTTGTGGTTTTAAGTTCTTGTTGTAGTTGATCAATCAAATGTTGATTCTCCTCAGTGAATTATTCAATATTACACAATTTGGTGAGAAGAGAGTTGGCATTGATAATGACTTCTTCGGTCTCCGCTACCAAAGTAGAAAGTGCAACCTATTTAATTGCAATCTCAGCAGATACTTTCTCCATCATTTTGGTCTCAAACTTTCTTTCTAACCACTCAAACAATTTATCACTGGCATAGCAAGCATCATTATTTACCTTTTGAACAATGCGAACAAGTTGTTCCAATATGGGAATGGAACTATTTACATCTGATAATTCATAAACATCATTAAATATATCTTTGATTTCATACAGAACCTATTTCTACTGATGTTCTCTTCTCAATTCTTCTTGTCTTCTTTTCCTCGACAATAAATCTTTCAAAATGTGTATTTGCTCATAAGATAAGTTATCAGTATCCCATTTAGGAATAGTAATAACTTCATCAATGGTTACCTTAGGTGAGAAGAATTTCATTTTATGCTTGTGTGCTCTCTTCGGTGTGCTCCCAATCGGCATCTATACAAGAGCTTGTATTGCTTCTTATTTTGTAGGCTCTTGCACCTCATTAAATTTGTCTTTTCCTTGGTTTCCCTTAGTTCCCTTATCCTCCACATAAGAACTAGTAACTTTTTCTGCTGTCTTTTCCTCTTTCTCCTGGTGAATCTCCTCGGAAGATGTAGGTTGAGTAACTGGTGCTGGCTTCTCTAGTTCCTTGGTAGTACTGGTGTCAGCTAACAGATGAACTGTAACAACTTCAGATTTGGTGGGGGTAGTGTTATCAATTGGTGTCCCATCAATTTCTAGATAAGCTTTGACTTGCAAGAGTACTGGGTTACTATCGGGCAAAGATGTATCTTTTGCTATCTCGGCCTATATATCTTCCTCAGTTAATACAGGATTCTTAACTGGTGTATCCTCTATGATATCTATAATGTGCACTTTAGATTCCTTTTGAGTTTCTTCTACCTTAGGAGCTTTTGTCTCTGGAATGGATGATTCCATTACACTTTGTTCTATTTCAGGCTTGGCATCCTTAGATGTACTAGCACCTTCAGTTTTGTCAATCAACAATACATATATTATTTTCCAAATTTTGATACTTTCATGTACTACATCCTCAACCTTGTGTTGAAGGATTAGATAAGCTCTAAGCTTAGGATCAAATTTGTCTCTGTATTTCTCCACAGTTTTTCTGATGTTGGCAGGGGTGAGACTTGAGTCCACTTGTGCTAGAGTGCTCTCCCTTATTTTTTTTTCGGTATTCAAGGCATATTCCCATTTTTGTGCAATCTTGTTGCTTAGCTCCTTTGGGATTCGATTCTCCAACTGAATGGGTAACATCTTGAAAGTACAAAGCATTTCAAGAATAGCATCTTCTACTTTCTCTTTCTCTCCTATACTCAAACTTCAAAATTTCAACTCTTTCAAGTCATCCACTCCTGCAGAGTTTTTGATCTTGTGGCATATTTCATCCACAATGGATTTATCATCTTGTAGTGCAATCTCCTTCTTCACCTCTTCATCGCTTTCAGTTTCCTCATCATCTTCTTGTACCAATACAAGTTTCCTTCTCGATCTTTTGTTCCCTTTACTCGGCATGACCTTAGGTTGTGTAGGTTTTCGCTTATTGAAAATAGGGGATACCTTACGAGTTTCAGTAGTTTTTCCCCTTGTTCTAGGTCTCAGCATAGGTGTCGAAGACACTCTAGGTTTTAGTATTCTTTTCTTGGTTGGAGGCTCGACAATTATTGGTTTCTTTCCTTTCTTCTATTCTACTTGAGTTTCTTTTTCTTCTTCTTCACTATCACTTGATTCGCTCAGTTCATCTTCTCCCAAACCTTGGGTCAATTCTAGTGGAGCATCCCTGTCTGATTCTTTCACATACTTCTCTACATTCTTTACTATCTTGTTTCTCTTCCTCTCTAAGGTTGCAGCAGTTAAACCTAAATAGATTTTTTATTTGGCTTCCTCAAATGTCCCAAAATAGGGTGCCTTGCTATTAATTTCTTCAGCTAAGAGGGCTGCAATGGCAGTAGTAGCTTCATCTATATTAATTTCATAGGGTAGTGGCATGAGCCATGAAACCTTAGGAAGGACTGCTTGTGCATAAGTGAAATCTGTGTCCACTAGAAAACATATATCATTACTGTACTTCTCAACTAATGACACAGGGATTCTACTCCTCTTCCTCATTTTCTTTTTAAACTCAACAAAATAATTATCCATTAATCCATTAAAACTATCTCCTATCTGACCTATGAACTCTTATTTGCACAGTAATGGGTTTCTTCTTATCCCATATCACACCTCCATGAGTAGGAAAACTCTTCTTTACATAAAAGAATAGGAAGATTAGCAAAGAGCCAAACTTACACATTGAGTTCTTTGCAGTCCGGATTGAGTTGAGGTTCTCGGCAAGCTAAGTCAGCTGGAGCTTGGCAAGATCATACGTGTGCCCTTTCTTAATGATTTTACATGCCTGGTCCACTACCATATAGGGGACATTGTCCAACTGACTAGATTGGTAGAACTTGTGCAAGATAACCCTAACAGCAAAGTCAATCTTTGGAACCATAATGGTAGAGATTGTCATACCTCATTTTTTCCATACAGCTTGTGTGTTTTCCTGTATCTCCTCTTTTCTCAAACACTTCATTGTTTGTTTCCCTTGAATCGAAGGGTAACCAGTGACTTGTTGGATCATTTCCTTCATTATCTTCACTAGTCCATCTTCCAGCCATAGTCGCATGTCGTGTACTCAACTCAACACATTTTTTATCCATTCAACCATAAAATTATGTGGGAAATCTAGGGCATGCACTAACCCTTGCTCAGCAACTGATTTATACTCTGGCTTCAACACTCCATTGACACATAACTTGTCATATGCCTCCCTGATCTCGTAGTCTCTAATTTCCCCAATTTTACACATATAACATGACCTAATGTCATTCATCATCAGCACATTTTCCAGAATCAAAGATAGGGCTCCATTCAAATCTCCTTTAATCATGGATTCTGAAATTGTCTTAAAGATTCATGGCTTGCAGACCTCATTCCTTACCAATTGCACATTGAAAACCTCCATCCCTTGTTTCTTCATTGTAGCAGATGATGATGCCATTTCAAAGTATAAAATTTCGCAAAGAAATGTTTGCTCAATATGTACCTTTTTTTCTCACAAGTATCCTGCAAATGATTTTTGCTGACGGCACACTGTAGAGATTTGAAATCGGCTAGATAAATTGATTGATCGTGCTTGCAATCGCTCAAAGAAATCTCAAATCGCTAGGTGAAATGAAATGAATGACAACTTTCCGCTTTATAGATTCTAAAAAGTGAAGTTACAACCTCATAAATGCTTCGTACAATATTTTTGAAAGTGGAATATAGTTGTCTCGGCTAACTCATGCTAGCCTCGGTTAACATAAACTCAGTCAAAATAACTGTTACAACATAGTTCAATACCTATAGCATCTTGGCCATAATAGGTGCTCAGCATACACTGATATCTCAGTCAAAATACTGTCACTTGGCATCAAAAGAAATTTTATGTTTTTCTCAGATGTGTCCTAATGCATCTTTAATTATGCAGATTGGACTTCTACTCAGTTTTTATGTTAGGAACTGATGTAAAATAATGCTTTGTAATGTTCAGTTCCAAACATACCTTTTATGCTTAATTAGAAGAAGTATGATCACTTGATCCATCAAATTGGGTGACCTCGAATGTGCCAGTTTCACTAGTGCTTCCTTCTTTTTTCTTCTTCCATGTCTTGTCCATCTGGTTTTTCAATTTTTTGTGGATACCTTCATTTTGATTCTAATTATTGCTCGGCATAGGTGATCTATAGTCTTTCTTAAGATGACCTATCTTATTACATTTGTAACACATCATGCTTGCAGTCATCCAGCTTTTGGATCTTCCTCTGAAATGAGTCTTCATGCAATTTGCTCCAATGTGTCCATACTTTCCACAATAATGACAACTATACCATGTGTTGTAATCCTAGTTGTATGATTTGTTCTTCACAAGTGACTTAGTTTTCTCATTTGATGACCATGTTGGTTTAGACCTGCATTCAAATGCTCTATGCCCATACTTCTGACAGTTGAAACAATTGCCTTGAAACTTAGGTGAAGTAGGTGGGTAACTGACCTTAGACCTACATTCATGTGCTTGATGTCCATGTTTCTTATAGTTAAAGCAATTTCCATTGAACTTTGGTTTGGATTCAAACTTACCATGTTTACTTCTACATATGTTGGCTGTATGTCCTGGCTTTCCACAGTGATGGCATGTGGGCTTGTTTTTCTTTGGTTTTGCATTCTTTTGTTCTCCATTCTTTGATGATTCTCCTTCTACAGTAGATGAAGTGTGTTCATTTATTCCAAGTCTAGATCTATCATCAGATCTTCTAGGTGACCAAAACAGTTCTTCAAAATATTTTGCAGCTTCATTAGGTTTGTTCATCCTTTCATTGATTTCCTTTTCAGTTCTAAGTTCATGCTTTAATTGATCATTCTCAGATCTTAGTTGGTTGGTTTCCATATCTTTTTTGCCCAACTCTTGATTAACCAGCAGTAGTTGATCTACCATATCCAGTTATTATTTTTCAACCTCTGCATGTCACTTGTCCTTTCATCTAGTCTCATTGCCATTTGTCTTTTGTCTTCTTCAACCATTACCTTGTCATCTTCAGCTTTCTTTTTCTGTTCGACAACTTCACAAAGTCTGACAGATTGAATCTCTTGTTCTCTCTTTAGATTCTTGATGTCATCATTCACTGTGGTATTCTTCTCCAGTAGCTCTTTTATGGCTTTGTCAGTTTCTACAGGATTTCCATTGTCAAACAATCCAGTGGTATCTTCTTCTTAATAGTGTGATTCATTTTTCTGAATAGCAATTTCTCTCCTTTTGCTCAAGGATTTCTTTAGTTCGCCTCTAGCTACTTCTAGTTGTTGTAATGCCAGTTGTACATCAATCTTTTGATTCTCTATGACCTTTCCCAGTTTATAAACTTCCATCTCAAGATCTTTTTCTTCAAGTGGTTAGACTTCTTATGAGAAACCTTGCAGCTCTGATACCAATTGTTGGAAATATAATTGGGAAAAGTGATATTGAGAGGGGGGGGTGAATCAAAAATCGCCTACTAAACCATTCACATATGAATAAAACTTTTGTATAGAATCACCCATTTTGAACATAATCAAATGACTAACAAGATAAAATATTATCCATGAAAACATTCAAAACACAAATATTTTGGTTACCCAGAAACCCTTGAAAGGTAAAACTAGGGTGGGGATGACACCAACAAATCTTCACTACTGCAGTAATAAATTTGCCTATTAGGGCTTACAAAATTTGATAAAAAATGGATCTACCCTGTGAGGGATCTTCTTTGTTAAAAGCTAAAAGACTTATACAGTCTACCTTGTAAAAGGATTTGAAGCTTACAATAAAGTAAGCACTCAGTTAAGAGATTACAAAAAGTCTGTTAGGACTACTCGGTTAAGAGATTTACCCTGATACACTGGCTAGAATCTCTCAGTACCTGATCCTTCAGTTTGCACTATATGCAGATAACAGATCTTCTCTTTACTGTGTGATATTGATCTCATTTATCAGATCTATCTCTTTTCTATACTTTCACTACTTATCTCGGTCATTGAACTTTGTCTCTGTATGCTTCCCTTTTCTGAAATATACCTTTCTGCTTACACCCTTCTCATTCACTATCCCTTTCTACTACGTTTTAGGGTTTAGATCTTGACCTTATATAATCAACAAAAATATTTTACTTATTCAAGATCTACGGCTTAGATTAATTCCTTTTGCCGCTTAAGTCTTACTAATTTTTGATTGGTTCTAGGTATAGCATAGGGATCAATGATTACTAAGTAGATGTGTAATTACCTCCGTAATTATCTCAATAGACAAAATACAAAACATAGATGTCGGCCAAAATTATTTACCTCGATTACTATGCCAAAACAAACTCTTATGTCATTCTCTAGTTAACTCAACAAATGTAGTTTCTGATACTCGGCATCCAATGTACTTGGCATATGTTGATAACTCTAACACTCGGTAATCATTGTATACAAGACTCAGTAGAACTAGACTTGTTATACTACTACAATACATAGTGACCATAAGTTTACTTGGTAGTACTACTACTCTATAAGTAAACATTACATAGCTCGGCCTTTACATAATGACTCAGTCACAATGATGACTGACCATCATTGCCTAGATATATGACTAAGTGTGAGTCACTAATAGTCAAGAAAACTATAGAGATCTACAATGGATACTCTTCTCTTTCCTATTTTTGGAAGCACTCTTCTAGCTTTGATTGATCAGCTCTTCAGACTTTGGTGTTTTTATGCCATCTGTATCTTTGAGTTCAGGTGTTTTCCTTTGTTTGTCTCCTGATTCAAGTAGTGTCATTTGAGGGCACTCATGCAGATTACAATATTCTATATCTTTGACTTCAGTTGTTTTCCTTTGTTTGCCTCCTAATTTGAGTAGTGTCATTTGAGGGAACTCATGCATATTATAGTCTTCTCTACCTAGTCATATTTTAGTGGAGGATCTTTAGATCATCAGTTACTTCTTGATAGAGTTTGCAGCTTCTTTCTTCAGTGATGTTCTACATGTTCATCCTTGTTCCTATTTTCTGGAACATTCCTATTTTTGGAGGCTTCTTTAGTCCTTCAAACTAGTCTTCATCTCTTTTTGGAGTAGATTTTTTCCCATGTGGTTTTCTCTATTTCTCTCTTTTATAGAGACTTTGTTTTGTTCTTGGGTACCTGATCAGGCCTTTTGTTGCCGGGACCCATTTTCTTTTAGTAGTTCTTTCTAGGTTTTTAGCTTCTCCCAAATTTCATCTTAAGGGTGGGTGTTAGAGTAATAAAGTGTTTACTTATTAATTAAATCATATTGATTTAATTACTAAATCACTTATTATCTCTTTCTTCTTAAGCTAAACTTTAGGTATATAATAATTAATTACTCTATTTATTATTATCATGCAACCTAGGTTTTTTCACCCTTTTAGGGTTTTGATCTCCTATTATAAGGATTGATCCCCTTTGTATTCTTTAAATTATTCAACACAATAATATTTCATTGTGATTGCTGAAACTTTTGTTTTTTCACATCAAGGATGTCTCCTCTCTCATGGATCCATGCATTCAGGCCTCTCTAGCTTCTTTTTTCTCTCTTTCTATGGTAGGTGTTTGCGTGCAGGTGTTCTTGGGAGTTGTGGATTGTTTACTCATCAACTTCAATAGTAGTTCTACATGCATTCTTTATGTATGGTGAGAGAAGGTATGATTCTCTTTGTATGAGGATTTTGGTATGTGATTAAACACTCAAAATTTCTATGGTGATTCTTGGTGGGTTCTTGTATTATGGTGATCGATGTGGACTTGATTGGCAAATTGGATCTATACTTGATCTGGTACTTGAGTAAAGTTATCTACATGATTGTTCTCTTCGAGATCTTAAATTTTCATTTCGCTAGTGTGATAATGCACTTGCATGTTATAATGATTGGATCTATGAGTTATGTAATTGTGTCAGTTAATTAACTATTCAATTGTAGTGGGATAACTCAAATGTGGACTATCTATATCTCCCAAATTTGATTTAGCGTTGGTACAGATTTATTAACTAGCCTTGTTTGTGGTCACTTGTGCATAAGTGTGTTTTCTTTGGGATGAGAAGATGGATTATGAGTGAGTATTTGAATAGTCAATTATGGAATCCTATAACATGGTGTATTTCCTTGATTTTGAGATCTTGGATTCATTTGGTGTGATTACTAGTACAAATGTATGTGTGTGGACCTTGATATTTTCAGATTTGGGAGATGGTGTCACATGACTGGAGAGATCGATATCACATTTTAGTGAGAGATTTTGCAATGACTCTATGTTCATCACATGGTGATGAATAATCTTATATAGTTACACCAATGATTTGGAGGAATTTTTAGACCTATTACTACAAAAAGGTTCCTTAAACTTTGCATTTACACTAGTTGAGGATGTGTAACATCTTAGAGCCATCGAGGACTCTTGGATTCTTTGGTTGGGGTGTCTGTGGTTCTTGATAGGTGTTGTTTGTTTAGATTATATTTTTTTTATGTCATGGTACAATCTTAATTTCACATTATATTTTTGGTATGATACATTATTCTTTAGACCTTGGTATAAATACTTGGAGAATGTTATCTCCTAGGAGGGGATTGTTAGATCATGATTTTAGGATGGATTTTTTAATCAAACAATTAAATATTTGAGAGTTTTCTGGTACTTTTGTATACATAGATACTTAGGTGATGCTAGATTTCTCTTGATATGAGAGATACATTGTTGAGATGGTTACTCTTTATGAGATTTCAATAAGAATTTTGAGGAGTTTGCACCTTGATTAGATGTGAGTTAAACAAAGACCTATGAGGATATTTCTCTTGGATGAGTGATGATAAATCACATATTTTGGATGAGAATTATCATTCCCCACTCTTTTTCTACTTAAAATTTTATCACCTGAGAGATGGTTGTGGGATGATTTCTTGAAAGGGGAAATAGAGCAGTTTGATCTTCTTCAAGAAGCTTGCATCCATGCAAATACTTGATATTAGGTTATGTTTTATCTCTTGAGATTGAATGGTTTCAAATGTTGCTTTGGATTTTATCTTTGGGTTTTGAAGGAGATCATGCTCTACACAATTAACATTTAGAGGCATTTGTAGAAGGATATGCTACATGTTTATGGTTTGTAGTTTCTCCCTTCAGTCGTAGTGATATTCTTAGATGTTTACATTCACTTGACATTAGATGTGAGGTTTTATGTGGAGCTGTAGCGATCACTAACTTGTGGTCATTTGTTGTAAATTTTTTCTTGAGTGATGACATGGAGGTTCTTTTATCTCTTTCTTCTATCAGATGTGGAGAACTTGGGAAGGATATGTAGATTGGTAGAGATTTGTTTCTTGTAGTAGTTTTTTTGTAATAATTGTATATATGTGTGGAGGTCCTTGGTACCACATGGTTACACTTTTTGTGATGTGATTGTTAAACATGTATGACTTTGATCTTTAGTCGATATTACCTATGTAATGGGAGTTCATGTATGTGTTTGGTCTTCATTAACTAGGTTGCACATGGAGTGTGAGGGTGTAGTTTATGGGTTAGTTATGTTGGTGGCACGATTTTGTTGATTTTGTATACCTTTGATGTAAGGGTAATTGGATGGGTTATCATTTTTCTATATTCTATTTTCATTCACATGGCTTTATCAATTGGATGGGACCAATCACTTTGATTATTGTCCTGACTAGTATTTTATCTTTTTTCTTGGAGGATTACTTCATAGTTATGTTGGGCTTTGAAGTTGATGTTGTTGTTTCTTTTGTATAGCTTGTGAGAATAGTGGAGTGTTGGTAGTATTTTATAGCCTTTTTTATCACTAGGATCTTATGCTTTTTTTTTTTTTTACTGGTGCTTGGATGGATTACAAGAGCATGTTTAAGATTTTCATGGTTTCATGGATGAAGTTTGATGATATGGTTATCATTTTGGCTCCTAAGAAGTCAATGTTGCAAACTCTTAACAGGTCTTGGAAAAATGGGGGAATATTGGGATTAAGGTGTCTCAACTTTAGAGTCCTAACATGTTGAATTATTTAATTAATTGATTTATTTTAAGTTATTAACTTCCTAAGCTGCCATTCACATTGTGGGAAACCTTGGTGAGGTTTCATCCTACATAGAAGGTGCTAAGATGATGTATTTTAATTTTCTAGGAAGTTGGCATCCACTTGGAAGATACTAAATTTTGGGAAGATATTGACATATATTTCCAACTCAAAGTGGAAATTGATTTACCAATTTCCTATGTTAACTAAAGAGTCTTGGTTTGCAATTTCTACTACTCATTGGATTTGTATTTTAGCAATTGAAATTTATTTTGGAATTCACTTTTGGCAAGTGGTATGAGGTACAAAAGGTACCTATTCATACGCATAGTAAGTCATATGTTGTACTTACATTGCATTTGACAAGATGACCATTATGGATGAGATCGGTGATGTTGCCTTGGAAGTTTCTATGAAAAATGTTTCATGGAATTAGCAAGTTGTTCACATTCTGACACCACTTTCCTCTTAGGTGTTGAAGATGTTTTGGAAACCATGGGCTCCTACCTCTTTGCGTTGAGCTCTATATATATTGATGCCTTAAGTGATTTAAGGAGAGGAGAGAGGACTTAAGTTAATAGGGGGCTTGATGTTTCTTTGACCTTGATAAAATTCTTCTTATGCATTGATCTACTTTAATGTGAGCATAAGTTTGTATCATAATCTTGCTAAAGTGGGGGTTAAATGTACCATACTAAAAATTTAGCACCCACAATTGGATGCTCATTTTAGCCCCATTTTTCTGATTTCAAGATTTAATTTCTATTTTGCTTGATCCACAACCTATGTCCACTTATTCTTACATCTACCTCATCATCCTGACACCTGATTCTAATTTCATCACAATCTCCTAGGTACATAACATTTGGAACATTTTGTACCCAAATACATAATATTTGGAACATTATGTACCTAGGTAAATAGTGTTTGGAACATTATGTACCCAAGTACATAGCATTTGGAACATTATGTACCTAGGTACATAATTTAATTTGGAATCTTATGTACCCGCATATTTTATCTCAAATTTGAATTGAGGACCCATGTTGATGTTTTTGTGGGAAAATAGAACTTATGGTTGACCTTACTTAATTTTGAATCTTTCAATGTGTGAAGATGTATATAAAAACTCAATGTCTCCTCATTTTGGTAACTACAACAAAAAAAAAATCATGATTTGTAAGCTATAGGCAAATTCTCAAGAGCATTCAAGCATTCAAGTCCAAGATCTAGCATTTATTTAAGTATCCAAGACAAATTTAACGCAATCTTATCCATTGATGAAAACCTCTCTCCTATTATGGATAATTACAGAAGTTCTCAATCAAGCTAGAAGATCCTTTTGTCCATCCTTTTGCATTCTTCTTCCATAGAAAGTGATTCTCAACCATAAAAATATTGACAATCAAGGAGTGGCATTCATAGATCTATGTATTTGTGAGGGAATCCTTGATTCCTTTCTACATAAATAACTTTAATTAAAGAAACATTCAAGTACATTCATAAATATGAAAAATTTCTGCATTTGTTTATGAAAGTATAATCAAGATAGATCAAGTGTTTACCTTTACATTTATATTCCTATATTCAATTTCAAGGTCAACTCATAAATGTGTATGCCTGAATATGGACCTCAGAATTCAGCCATATACACAACATAGTCATTGCTTGATCATCAAATCACGAAGAGGAGTATGAATTACTCCATTTGCAATATCTATCGATTCGACCTGTTGCCTCCTAATTAGCTGGGGTGTTTGAATTACTCTCAGAACGAGAGCCAACAACCAAAAGACCAAACTAATATGAAGGATTTTGAAAGCTTGAAAGATGAACAAATTGCAATTAATCTAAGAATGAAGTGCAGATTTAATCTAAGAACTTGAAAGAGATAATAGAATTAAGCTAAAACAATAAGAAAATTACACTAATTATGAGAATGTAATTATACTAAATGAGATTTAAAACTAATATGCAATAAAAGCTTGGAAACATGAAATAATTGAGACAAAAATTAACTATAGATTTGATACTCTCACAATTGCCTCTCAAAATGAAGAAGAATGGTTCATAATATAGACAAGCCTAGAGGAAGGATGAAGAGTTTCTTGAAATGAAACGGCTGAATCTTCATTTCCATGGAGGAAGATGAGACAAATATTGAAGAATTATTTAATTAAAAGAATGAATTATTGCCACATGGGTGGCTTTTCGAATTATTGGAATTATTAAATTCAATTGAGAGATAATCCATTCAAATAACTAAATAATATTAATTCCCCTTATGTGTATTAGCTAAAGGGGGTGGGTTTAATTTAATTTAAAGCACTTAAGACTTTAGAATTAAATTAATTTATCATAGGGATTATTTTAGCTAATAAATTCAAATACTTAGGAATTAATTGTAGTGTGAGATTAATGCAATTTAGGGTTTTTGCAATTGACACCAAGTCAAATAAAGTTAGGTAGGAGAGAGAAAATTACCTAGTAAAATAGGACTTTAATGATGTAAAATTGAAGAAATGCACCAAAATTGATTGAAATTATAACGTGCCAATTTTGCGGTATTACATTTTCCCCTCTTTGAATTGATGTGCGAGTAGCACGTTGATTCAAAGAATAGTCTGATGTGATAGATGATGAGCATTTTGGAAGTCAAGGTTAGATTTCCAAGACACCGATCAGATCGAGATGCAGAACAAACTTCAGAATGAAGCGTGATTTCCCAAAGTATAAGTTAGATTGTGAAGACAATGGTCGGATTACCACTTGAGAGAAAACTAGAATAAGGGTTAGATTTCCCCAATACCCGTTAGTAGATGATAACAGATGTAGATTTAGGACTATCTCCAGAATCAGGGTTAGATTGCCCCAATACGAAGCTTAGTCCTCTGAGACCCAGGTTAGATTGCCTAGATAATGGTTGAAAAGAGATTTTGAGAGCCATCTCCAGAACAAAGCTTGAATTTTAGGGATTAGGGTTAGATTTCCCTAATACCTAGTGAGATTTAGAGAACCGTATCTAGAACGAAGCTTGATTCCCAAGGATCTGAGTTAGATTGCTCAGATACCCAAAAGATAGATGACAAGATGATAAGATGCGAGGCCCAAAGATGCCCCTGGTGAAGAGATGCCCCAAGCGATGAGGACTTTTGATTCAAATGATGCAATCATCCTGCCCCCTCGGGAGTGAAATTGAAAGATGACACGTTAGAAAGATGATTGACAATAAGAGGTTGCAGATAGAGAAGCAATCAGACTAGATTCAAGAAGCTACAGAAGTAATTTGGAGCAATTGGGAGGTCATGTTGACCAATTTTGACCATGGTTGACCAAAGTTGACTTTTGATGAAAACATTGAAGATATTGAGAAAATTATGATAAGATTCTGGTAGGAAAATGACGCTAGAAGGCTAACTGTACAAGCCTCCAATCCCAAAGGATTCCAAAATTTTAAAACATAATTTTGGGCCATGTAGATATGTTAGATTTTTATTTTGATCCCGAAAATGGATTCAGAATGGTCGATTTAGTCAAGGGTGTAATTTTCACGCAAAATAGAGCACTTTTGAAAATTAGGTCAAAAGCTATATAAGGCATGGAGGGGTCATTTTCAAATCATTATTCACTTTGTCTTCTTGCGAATCTAAGAGCTCTAAGAGAGAATGGAGGGTGTTCCAGTACATATACATCATTTTGAGCCCTCCCGACGACACGACCGGCCACCGGAGTATGATGCACCTGTAAGTAGTCGATAAACCATCTTGCATTTCACATTTTAACAGTTTATTAGGTGATTTAGGTTTGATTTTTAGCATGTTTAGGCTTAGTTCTTCAACCCTCACATGAGGAAATAGTTTCCTCACGCCAGCCTCAGTCGCCACTTGTGTGAGAGAACGGTTCTCTCGCATGGGTTAGGGCTTCCTCACCCGAGGCTCCTTTGTAAGCTTACGCGAGGTGCTATGTAATGCCGCGCGAGATTTCATCCTCTCATACGAGAAGAGATCCTGTCTTGCGTGAGGGAACAGTTTCCTCACACAGGAATGTTTATGCCTAAATATGGACCTCAGAATTTATCCATATACACAACATAATCATTTCTAGATCATCGAATCACGAAGAGGAGTATGAATTACTCCATTCACAATATCTATCGATTCAACCTGTTGCCTCCTAATTAGCTGGGGTGTTTGAATTACTCTCGGAATGAGAGCCAACAACCAAAAGACCAAACTAATATGAAGGATTTTGAAAGCTTGAAAGATGAACAAATTGTAATTAATCTAAGATGAAAATGCAATTAATCTAAGAATGAAGTGCAGATTTAATCTAAGAACTTGAAAGAGATAACATAATTAAGCTAAAACAATAAGCAAATTACACTAATTATGAGAATGCAATTATACTAAATGAGATTTAAAACTAATATGCAATAAAAGCTTGGAAACATGAAATAATTGAGACAAAAATTAGCTATAGTTTTGATACTCTCACAATTGCCTCCTAAAATGAAGAAGAAATGGTTCATAATATAGACAAGCCTGGAGGAAGGATGAAGAGTTTCTTGAAATGAAATGGCTAACTCTTCATTTCCATGGAGGAAGATGAGACAAATATTGAAGAATTATTTAATTAAAAGAATGAATTATTGCCACATGGGTGGCTTTTCGAATTATTGGAATTATTAAATTCAATTGAGAGATAATCCATTCAAATAACTAAATAATATTAATTCCCCTTATGTGTATTAGCTATAAGGGGTGGGTTTAATTTAATTTAAAGCACTTAGGACTTTAGAATTAAATTAATTTATCATAGGGATTATTTTAGCTAATAAAGTTGAATACTTAGGAATTAATTATAGTGTGAGATTAATGCAATTTAGGGTCTTTGCAATTGACACCAAGTCAAATAAAGTCAAGTAGGAGAGAGAAAATTGCCTAGTAAAATAGGACTTTAATGAAGTAAAATTGAAGAAATGCACCAAAATTGATTGAAATTATAAGGTGCCAATTTTGGGGTATTACATTTTCCCCTCTTTAAATTGATGTGCGAGCAGTGTGTTGATTCAAAGAATAGTCTGATGTGATAGATGATGAGCATTTCAGAAATCAAGGTTAGATTGCCAAGACACCAATCAGATCGAGATGCAGAACCAACTTCAAAACAAAGCGTGATTCCCCAAAGTCTAATTTAGATTGCGAAGATAATGGTCGGATTACCACTTGAGAGAAAACTGGAATCAACGTTAGATTTCCCCAATACCCATTAGTAGATGATAACAGATGCAGATTTAGGACTATCTCCAGAATCAGGGTTAGATTGCCCCAATACGAAGCTTAGTCCTCTGAGACCCAAGTTAGATTTCCCAGATAAGGGTTGAAAAGAGATTTTGAGAGCCATCTCTAGAACGAAGCTTGACTTTTAGGGATTACGATTATATTTCCCTAATACCTAGTGATATTTTGAGAACCATCTCCAGAACGAAGCTTGATTCCCAAGGATCTGAGTTAGATTGCTCAGATACCTAAAAGATAGATGACAAGATGATAAGATGTGAGGCCCAAAGATGCCTCTAGTGAAGAGATACCCCAAGCAATGAAGACTTTTGATTCAAATGATGCAATCATCCTGCCCCCTCAGGAGCAAAATCGAAAGATGACACGTTAGAAAGATGATTGACAACAAGAGGTTGCAAATAGAGAAGCAATCACACTAGATTCAAGAAGTTGTAGATGCTATTTGGAGCAATCAAGAGGTCCTATTGACCAAGTTTAACCATGGTTGACTAAAGTTGACTAGAGTTGACTTTTGATGAAAACATTGAAGATCTCAAGAAAATGATGATAAGATAAGTTTTTGGCAGGAAAATGACGCCAGAAGGCTGACTACACAAGCGTCTGATCCCAAAGGATTCCAAAATTTTAAAATGCAATTTTGGGCCATCTGGAGATGTCAAATTTTGATTCCAATCCCGAAAATGGATTCAAAACAGTTGATTTAGCCAAGGGTGCATTTTTTGCGCAAAACAGAGCACTTTTGAAAATTAGGTCAAAAGCTATATAAGGCCTAGAGGGGTCATTTTCAAATCATTATTCACTTTGTCTTCTTGTGAATCTGAGAGCTCTGAGAGAGAATGGAGGGTGTTCCAGTGCATACACATCATTTTGAGCACTCTCGATGACATGATCAGCCACTGAAGTATGACGCACCTGTAAGTAGTCGATAAACCATCATGCATTTCAAATTTTAACGCTTTATTAGGTGATTTAGGTTAGATTTTTAGCATGTTTAGGCTTAGTTCTTCAACCCTCGCATGAGGAAATAGTTTCCTCATGCCGGCCTTAGTCGCCACTCATGTGAGAGAACAATTCTCTCACATGGATTAGGTCTTCCTCGTGTGGAGCTCTTCCGCAAGCTCGCATGAGGTGCTATGTGATGTCGCACGAGGTTTCATCTTCTCGTGCGAGATGAGATCCTGTCTCACGCGAGGGAACAATTTCCCCATGCGGGAAGCTGTTGCAGTGTTTAGAGTCTTCATCCAATTTTGCATAAAATTAGCCAATTAAAACATCCCAGAGTCATGTTTTAGGATAGGTACATAGCCTCATTTACTATTATTGCTTTGAAACCATCATGTTGAGATATTGATCCAATGTCGTCACTTGCTTTGTAGGTTGACCTCCCAGACGTTGCCTTCCAGTCCCACCATCCTGTGATTGCCACATTATTATAGAGGTTGAGTGATGTTGATAGTGCCCACATCGATGGGCTAGGATTGACTTACCTATGTGATATACCTGACATTCAGGTAAATCATGGTCTACTATGTGCACTAGTCAAGCGTTTCCATTCGGAGATGAATACATTTCACTTGTCGATGGGGGAGATGAAAGTCACTCCCGAGGACATATATTGGATACTGAGGATAGCTTTCCATGGCACCCATGTTGAGTATGAGATTCAGCTGAGAGCAGGCACACTGGCACTGAGGGCCATTTTTTAGGATGAGCTGGTGATGGGCCAAGCCATCTCATGGGAGGACTTGATCAGCAAGTATGGAGCCAGGCATAGACTAGCAGTTGTCTTGGCTATATTCTTGATTTTTTACTTGGTTCCTAATCAAGGACAACATGGATTGGAGTGCGGCTGGGGTCGCATGTTACAGTGGATGCTGGATAGGCCAGCTACCAGATTTGGATGGGGTGAGTGCATGCTCACTCAGATGTACCACAACATGCATGAGATCATGTATCGTAGTGCACAAACCATGGCCACAGCAATATTCATATTGCAGGTATGGGCCTGGGAGCATCTCCTAGTATGCAAGCCATTATTTCATGATACACAGTAGGCTTTAGAGTTGTACATATATAGATATGTAGGACCTATAACCCAGCCAGTGCTGGATAAGACATATCAGTGGTGAGGACAATTGGATGATATGGTAGTAGTCATATGGAGACCTTGGTTAGCCACAGAGCCATGGGACAATGCTCGATGGGAGCTTTCACACATGTTTGTCTCATGTCCACTAATCAAGTGCACCATCTTTGTTATTGGGAGATTCTTTCTTACACGAGTCATGAGGCAATTTGGGAGATAGCAGGACATCTCCTAGGAGTATGCCACATATGCCCAATTCATCGATGAGATGAAGAAGGGTTGGTAGCCCAAGTTGGATCAGGGTAGATGTGCAATTACGGCATGAGTACCTCCAACTTGATGGGACTATATGGTGGATGTCACCAATGCAAGGATGATGCCTGCATACAAAGATCACTTCTTGGTGCACCCCTTCCCAAGATTTATAGATCGTGTGGGTATGGGCCAGAGGGCACAGGAGGAGCAGCCTACATAGCAGCAGGTTGCCTAGCAGTAGAGAGTACCACAGTAGTAGGCACAGGAGGAGCCTACTCAATAGTAGCAGTAGAGGGTCTTGAGACCAAGGAGTGGGCAGACTCTCATCCCTCCGAGGATGATGGGTTCAGATGTAGGTGCCGGTAGTAGTGGGACTCAGCAAAGGTCCACTAGATAGAGGATAGGGGATACCTATTAGTAGCCAGCTCCTAACAAGGGGGTATAGGGTGAGGATATTGATATGCAGGATCAGGCCGCATAGGGGCCACCTTAGGTGATACAGCTATAGGAGGCTCTTAGGAAGAGCCAAGAGAGGATCTGATAGGTGCAGCAGGAGTGAGATGACTTCTATACTTAAGTCATCATACAGGAGACTCGGGTATCAAAGAGAGATCGAGAGATCATAGATCTCCTGGAGGACCTAGCGAGATCTCGGTAGGAGGTGAGATATGAGGCTGCATAGATAGCTTACTATTACACAACGTACGTTGGAGTTGTTCCAAATTTATCAGAGCAGGTGCCTCCATTTTATGAGTATGTCAAAGCACGAGCAGCACCACAGGGACCTCCTCCTCAGGAACCACCATAGGAGGCTCATCCACCTCCACCTCCTCTAGGTGGTGATGGGAAGAGCTAGACACATGATTGTAGCCCATTTTTTTGATACTATGCTTGAGTAGCACCATTTTTGTACATTGACATTCGATCGACTAAGATTTATATATATATATATGAGATCAATTTTTGGCATCATTGTACTTGTGTATATATTTCTTTTATATTGATGTTTATGAGATGTTTCCTATATGCTTAGATGTATGGATAGATATGAGATGCACATGATGTTTTTGGTGTATGAAATGCAGATGTTTTATTTTATATGTTTTATTGATATATATGCAATGTAAAATGTAATGATAGATGGTAGATTAATGAATGCAATGTATGATTTTATTTATGCTTATAATAGATGCACATGGATATGAATATGTAGATGTAGAATGTATGCATATGGATTTTATAGATACAAATGGAAATGCAATGTATGTGGTACTAATCATCTCATGTAGGATTTTGCAATATAGGACAGGTACTAACCAAAAGAATGTTTCAAAGATCAAGAGCGAGGACCAAACACTTGTGCAGCCAAGATGAACCCAGGATAAAAGATGAGAGCCTTCGATGAATAGATCCATAAGAAGACAATCAAGAGAGCACCAAAACATTGTCTCAATGCAAGCCTAGAATGAAAATGCAAGCTTAAGCTAGATGCAACCCTAGGACTTGGTTGTTGGACTCACTTTTTTATCATCATAGAGTTTTTAGCAATGGACATTCATAAGATGCCATACAACTCTCACTGACATTGCAATCATGAGAATATGAATATGACATTAGTCTTAGATTTGTTGGAATGAGGTGTAAGCATTAAGGCACAAGAAGCCAGAATGACCTGAACACCTATTCCTTTTGATTTAGCAAGTTAACATAAGCATTAGAGCACATCGGCTAGAATGACCAGAATGTTGCTTGCATACAAACATGCCAGACACATGAGAGTTCCTTCCTTTGCTAAAGAATGCTCGCAATGACCCTTACGTTCACTTCACAAGATGAGTGTTTGCAATTTCACTTATAGCAAAAAGAATTCACTCGAACAAACAAGGGGAAGAACCAACCTCACCAAATTTTCCATATAAAAGGCTCTTATAGATAGACACCCCTCTTATGTGAATCTTTTGGATCAGAACTAAACCTGCAAATAGAAAGCAAAAGAAAGACCATGCCCCCAGTCTTTGCTTCTCTCGATCAAGAAGATATCTTAGAGTTGCTTGAGGAGGAATGATAAAGTGAAAAGATAAACACACAAAAGAAAAGCTCAACACATGTCAGAGAGCTACAAAGTCAGTTTTAGTTTTAGTTTAAGTTTGTGCTCAAGTAGATTGAAGTCAGATCGGAAGAATATAGTGTGAAAAGTCATCTCAAAGAGAAAATTAGAGTGCTAAATGAAGTATTGGCAGATAGACACAATGAGAAATGTTGGTGATCGATACAAGAGAGATCTCAATGGTAGCTAGGTATCAGTAGGTAGACATTGTGAGAACCACTAGTGACTGATACACGAGAGACCCTCGAGGAAAGAGATCTCAAAAATAGTTGGGCATCAGTAGGAAGATGCAGTGGGAACCACTGGTGACTGATGTAAGAAAGCATCTCTGAAAGTGATAGGACAATGCCCCCTAGACCAAGAAGATGCCCCCAAGTGTGACCAGTTCCAATCAATGTAGAGTCGAGGAAAATCTTGAAGGTAGGTGAAAGAGAATGCATGTGCTAGCAAACCAAAGTAGGAAATGAACTAAAGTAGGAAACAAGGAAAGCAAGAGCAGGAAATGAACCAAAGCAGGAAAGCAAGAGCCAAGTGGTGTTGCAAAAAGTATAGCATTAGGGAACAAGAGGTGCCTGTTTACTAGGTTTTCACCATCTTGGCAGAGATTCTATTTTTGCTACCATGACGCCTATTTATCAGGTTTTCACCAATGGCACATTTTTCTTCTTTTCAATTTTTTTGTACTTTTCTCTTCTTTTATTTTTTGTATTTTTGTATTTTTCACTTTTTTTTGTATTTTTCCAATTTTTTAATTTTTTTGTATTTTTCCATTTTTCATTTTTTTCATTTTTTTTTTATATTATTATCAAGGCACCTGTTTACCAAGTTTTCACCAGGATAATAGATACATCAAAGCACCTGTTTACCAGGTTTTCACTAAGATGATCATTTTTTCAGGACATTTTGCAATTTTTAGGATTTTTTCAAAATAAAGTATGTACATGAACACACAGAGAATGCCTCAGTTGTAGAACCGCTTCAAGTGCAGAGCATTGATCGACTCTTTGAGTTGTTCTCCTTTAGTGGTGGAGAGTTGGTAAGCACTAGACCCAAATGTTGTAGTAATAATGTATGGACCAAGCCAGTTTGGTTCAAACTTTCCTTTTTGGATCCGCTGTTGTTGATTTTTGGGGTTTTCTCTCAGGATGAGATCACCCACTTGGAATTCCCTTTGTCTGACTTTCTTATTGTAGGCTTTATACATTCTCTTCTAGTATGCTCAAAGATGATCAAATGCCACCTTCTGACATTCATCCAGTAATTATAGCTCTTGAAGCTGAGATATTTTGTTTTCTTCGTCAGTGATGAGGCCCCTCAGAGAGACTCACAATGTAGGAATCTCGACCTCAATAGGCAATATTGCATCTACTCCATAAACCAAGGCAAAGGGCATGGTCCTCATTGGCATTTGAATGCTTGTTCTATAGGCCCATATAGCTGGATTAATCTAGAGGTACCAATCTCTACCAGATTTATGAACTGTTATGTGCAAGATTTTGAGAATTGTCTTATTAGAAGCTTCTGCTTGTCCATTACCCTGGGGATAATAGATAGATGACCAATGTTGAATGATCCTAAATTTGGTGCATAACTCTTTCAGGTCCTTGTTCTTGAATTGTCCCCTATTTTAAGTAATGATGGATGAGGGTACACCATATCTACAGATGATATAGTTTAGTATAAACATAGCCACAAACTTGCCATCAGCTACAGTCAGAGGGACTGCCTCAACCCATTTAGTAAAGTAGTCTATAGCGGTGATGATGAACTTGTGCCCTTTGGAAGAAGATGGATGGATCTGACCCACCAAGTCAAAGGCCCATTGCTGAAATGGCCAGAAACTGATGAAAGGAATAAGCTCTTTAGTAGGAGCATGGATCAAATTTCCATGAAATTGGCACTGTTTACAAGCCTTGGCATATTGAACATCTTCTTTCTCCATATCTAGCTAATAGTAACCAGCTCTAATAAGTTTATGAGCTAACGTCAGACCACTCAAATGAGACCCACAGATACCTTCATGTACCTCAGTTAACACACGTTTGGACTCATCAGGTTCTAGACACCTAAGGAGGGTACCGTCTAGACCCCGTCTATACAAGTCATTTGCTATGATGACATACCATGAAGCATTATGAATTAGGTGATGCTTTTTATTCTGAGTATAGGTGTTGGGAATGATTTGGTCATGGAGGTAAGAATAGATATGGTGGTAGTAGAACGAATCATGTCCAATGATAGAATAGATCATCCTAGATTTGAGAATGTCATAGGCTAGGTAGCATAATGTCTCCACCAGGAATTCATGTCTGAAGTCATTTTCTAGCATCTGTAACATTGAGGCAATAGTGGCCATAGCATCGGCTTCTTTATTGTCTACCCTTGGAATTTGCTGGAAAGAAATGTGTGCAAAATACTATTTGAGATCATCCACCATTCATTTTTAAGGCACTAGCTTGTCATCTTTTGTTTGATAGATATTATTAAATTGGTTGATGACTAACTGAGAGTCTCCAAAGACCTTGAGCTCATCCACATGTCATTCAATGGCTATCTTGATACCGTGAATGAGAGCTTCATATTCAGCAATGTTGTTTGTGTAGGGCAACAACATTTTATAAGCTTTGGGTAATGAGTATCTTTGAGGTGTTATAAATAGAATGCCTGCACCTAATCCTTGCTGAGTGAATGATCCATCAAATAACATGCTCCAAGCCTAATGTGTGAGAAGCATGATGGATTCATCTAGAAATTCAATGTTTAAAGGCTGGTGATCTTTTAGAAGAGCTTCCACCAACTGATCAAAAATTGCTTGTCCTTTGATAGCTTTTCTTTCCACATACTCAATGTCAAATTCATTGAGTATCATAACCCATTTTGCTAGTGTACCCATGAGGGAAGCCTTGCTTAGTAAGTACTTTAGTGGATCAATTTTTGTAATGAGCCTTGTAGTGTGAGCGAGTATATAATTCCATAATTTATGTGAAGCAAACACTACTTCTAGACAAGCCTTCTCAATGACAGAATAGTTCATTTCATAAGAAACCAATGTTCTTCTAATGTAATAAATGGGTCTCTCTTTGTTGTTCTGATCCTCTTGAGCTAGGAGAGCACCCAAAGATGTGTTCATGGTTGAGATGTATAGTATGAGCAGCTTCCCATGAATAGGAGGCATCAATATAGGTGGATTAGCAAGATACTATTTAATTTGAATGAGTCCCCTGTCACATTATTCATTCCATTCATAAGTCACACCCTTATGTAAAGTTTTAGTGAATGGTTGTGACTTGTTAGCCAACTGTGCAATGAAGCACTAAATAGATTGTAGCCTTCCCTAAAGTCCTCTCATCTGACTAATGTTCTTAGGTGGAGGCATTTCCATAATAGCTTGAAATTTTTTAGGATCAACCTCTATGCCTTTAGCTAAAATGATGTAACCCAAGAGTTTCCAAGAAGTGACACCAAATGCACATTTTTTTGGAGTAACTCTGAGACTAAATTGTTCCATGCAGTCAAGTATGGGACCCAAATTTGTAAGATGAGTTTTTTTCTACATGCTTTTGGCCAAAGTGTCTTCCACACAATCTTCCATTATTTTATGCATCATATCATGGAAAATGGTAGTGACAACTCTCTGATATGTTGCTCCATCATTCTTAAGCCCAAAGGGCATGACATTCTAGCAAAAGGTGCCCCAGGCACACATGAAAGTGGTCTTCTCTTGATCTTTTGGTGCAATTTATATTTGATTATAGCCAGAGAAGCCATCCATCAATGAATACATTTCATAACCTATTTTCATATCCACTATCATGTCAATATTGGCCAATGGGAAGTCATCTTTTGGGCATGCCTTATTTAAATCCTAGAAGTTTGTGCACACACAAATGGATTTATCATGTTTGGTGACTGGAACAATATTTGAAATCCACTCTGCATAGTCAATAGTCCTTATGAAACTAGCCTTAAGAAGCTTTTCTAGCTCTGCTTTAACTAAAAGTGCCACGTGTGGATGCATCTTTCAAAGCTTCTGTTTGATAGGCTTAATACCTGGTGCAATGGATAGATGGTGCATGGTTAGATTGGGGTCCAATCTAGGCATATCAGAGTAAGTCCATGCAAAGTTCATTTTCTTGCTTTGAAAGAAGCTAGTGAACTCTTCCTTTTCTTTTGTATATAATGACTGTGTTAGATGAATAATTTGTGGAGTAGCCTCTGTACCCAAATTCATTGGTTGTGTTGGCTCAATCAATACTAATGATCTCTCCTAAGAGTGGCTCAGAAGTGTATCAAGTATCTCATCCTTGGGCACCTCAGAGAGGTTTTCACCCTCGGATATGTCTTTTATTTTTACTATTTTTGGCTTTGATACTACCACAATGTAGTTTTCACCATTAGAGCATCTATTCTTTTTTCTTTTAATTTTTTGACTAAGATACTTGATATCTGCCTCTATCATGCTGACACTGTCTTCGCTTGTGAGGACATTATAGGTTCAATAGCAAGGAGGTAACAGGCTAGAGCGTAATCATTCTGGAACATTAGGACTTAATTGGATGAGGAAGGGGAGTTCCAGTTTATCAGCTCAGGATTTTTGAGTGAGAGAGAAATGGCAGGTTCAATTGTGTTCATAGTATAATCATCAAAAGCGCAGATGAGCAAGTCAAGACCTCGAGTGATCTCATCCAAAGGAGCATTTGAATCCCTATGAGACCCTACATCAAAAGTAGAGGACAAGTTAACATCGATGGTGTCTAATTCGTGTGTCCTAACACTAGACCCTCCACCTACTTCAAGAGGGTTATCAAAGGTATGCACCATGTCTATATCTTTATCACAAGTAGCATCAAACAAATAGTTGAACTCGTACTCTTGTGAATTAGCACTTGATGTGGGAATTCCATTAGCACTAGTTGTATCATCTAACTCATCTTCATCTCTTGTAGCATTAATGGCTTGCTGAAGTTGGTCTTGATCAAACTACTCTTGGAAATGCGGTGTTATGTACCATTCACCTTGAGAATTAGAGTCAACCATTTTTATTTCTTTCCATTGGTCATATGTGAGTCAATGCACTGAAGCGGTGACATCTAAATCACTATCAATCTCTACTAGGTGGATAGGTATAACAGGTTCATCTGGTTCTGCAAAGAGTGCAAAATTTTTTGGAGGAATAGGATATGGAAAGATGTCTTCATCAGAGCTGGCCTCTGGATTTATCTCTGGGGTAGTATCTTCAAATTTTGGTTCAGGTTCAGGTTTAGGTTCTGGCACAAATTTTTTTATCCCTAAATGAAAGGGGCTCTTTTTGAAGCCTAAGCCAGTAGTATCCTTTGTGCGGTGACCTGTGGCTTCAATGGGTTTCAGCAAACCATTGTCATTCATTCCTATAGGACCACTCCCTTTATAGCCAAAGTGCTTCATGATCTTGAACGCCTCATTGTATGTCTCTTGTTCTAAGTCTAGAGGTGGAGTAGTTGTTTCAGATGTTTATTTCCCTTTACAGATCCAAGTTGTGATAGCTCTTTCTTCATCCTCATCTTCTAAAGGTGTAGAGACCTATACAAAGGTGCCATCATAGACTATTTGAGGAGAGTCATCAGAAGGTTTTTTACTCTCAGAAGGTCTCCCATAGGAGCGTGGAGATGGAGGGAGAGTAGCCAGTGATAGCATAGACTCAATTTGATATCCTCCCATGCTTGTATCCTTAAGTTTTAGAGTTTTTTCCATTTCCTTGAGCTTGGCATCATAGAATTCAGTGGATTCTCTATTAGTCAGAACAAGACTGTCTGCAGATTGTGCAAGTGTGTTGTAAGAATAATTGGTATTAGCAGGCACAATGACTTCCACTCCATGGAATGGAAACTTGATGCATTGATGGTATGTAGATGGAACGGCTTGTATCTCATGAATCCATGGTCTACCCAACAAGATATTATATGCAAGAGGAATATCCAAGACTTGACAAATAACATCTCTCTCAACAGGTCCTACGTGGATAGGTATCACAACTAATCCTTTGGACTTGCGCTCTTCTTCATCATAAGCTTTGATAGTAATCTTCTTGTGGGAATCTATACAATCCTCATCATAACCTAGCTCGGTAAGCAACTTAGCAAAATAGATATTGAGACCAGCACCATTGTCTATGAGCACTCGATGGACATGCTTAGGGCCTATCATGACTTCTATATGCAAGGGAGTGTTATGTAGATGGCTCAAAGAGTGATCATCTTCTTTGGAGAAGGAAAAATAATGAGGCAAGGTCAAGTGAGCCACCATAGATTAGAACCGGTCGAGATCAAGATCTTTGGGAACGTTTGCCTTGGTGAGGGCTTTATCCAGAATCTACCTATGAGTAGGTGAGATCTTCAACAACTCAAAGATGGTGATCTGAGCGTTGGTCCATTGGAGCTGATCTAAGATGCTATAACTAGCATTTCTAGGTGTAGGGACCAATTTTGAGGTTTTGTTGATAGGACTAGCAGCAGTCTTATCCATGGTTTGTTTCAGAGCAGATATGGGAGGATCAAGACCTTTCAAAACAATCCTTCCACATGATCAAGTAACAACATTGGCACAATCCTAAGGTTGTTCAGATTCAGATGAATGAGACACAGAACTATGCAAGATGAAAGGAGTCTTAGGTTTGGGAGCATCATCGCTCCCCTTAAAAGTAATCACATCGCAATACTCGACCTCAATAGTTTCAATCATACCAATGACATTGTCATTAGTAGTGTACATGTAATGGACCTTAGCATTGGTATTCTTAGTCTTTGAAGATTACCCCTTCTCGTGGGGAGGAAAGGGATCTTTAAATGCCTGGTGGTCCAAATTCTTGTTATGGCCATCCACAACAATGTCACCACTATCAATCAAATCTTGGACCTTGTGGCGCAGCTGAAGACAAGTGGTACTCTTATGACCTTTATTTTGGTGGTAATTACAGTATGCATTGTCATTCCACCAATGAGGTTGTAGTTGCGGATCATAGAGATGCTTTCCCAAAGGAGCAAGTATCTGATTCAGCATGAGAGTCTTATAAACCACATCAAGTGGTTCTCCTAGGGATGTGAACTCACATTTGGGTTGAGATGCCCAAGGTTTGTTTTTAGCAACTCTCGAAGGCTATTGAGTCTCCGTTGGAGTCTTCTCCATATCTTTGACCACTTGTATACTAGAGGAAAGATTGAAAACAGATTTTGCAGGCTTCGGGGTCACATTTTCAACCACTCCATCATTCACCACATCTCTATTCTTGTTGACAAACTTTCCTTTATCTTTCTTTAAGGAGGAAGACCCTTGTTTGTTTTCTTTTTGCAAAGTCAACTCTCCTTTCATGATCATAAATGCCTCTATGTGCACAGCTTGTTTAATCATACCATCAAAAGTTAGGGGACCTTGTAATTGTACTTGACATCCAAAATCAAGGACAAGATTGTCCAAAAAGATGTCGAGTCTTTCAGACTTTGGTAGCTTATGAGGACACTTCATACATAGTTGTCTCCATCTCTGGAGAAATGTTAGGAAAGGTTCCCCTTGTCACTGTTTCAGATTGCAAAGGTCTCAGATGTTGATCAGATGTTGAATATTATGTGAATAATGTTGGAGAAATAGATTAGCAATTTCATCAAAAGTCTTAATGCCAGTGGGCAATCAAGAAAACCACTCCATAGCTGGTCCACCTAGGCTACGAGGAAATAGGCACATAAGATATGTTTGATCATGCATGAATTCCATGGATAGAGTGCCAAACTCTCTTAAGTGATCTTGGGGATTAGTAGTACCCAAGTATTTGTCATATTTAGCCAACTCTACACCTTTGGGAAAAGGTGGCATGCAAAGACTCTTATCAAATGGGAAAGGATAGATGCTTTCCATTGTGAATTGTTGTGCAGGTTTATCTTTATCCCTCACAAGTTGGCTAATTTGGTCTTGCATGTCTTGAATCATCTTTTGCAACTTTGCGGTCTCAATCTCTTCTTCTTTAGCCAGAAGCATTTTGACTTGATAGTCTCGGGGTAATTTGACCCCTTGTTTGGCTAGTTCTAGAAAATATTTCTCCTTCTCCTCTAGAAGGAGGATCTCCATCATCTTGATAAGACCCTTGTTGGCTTTCGCTGCATCTATGTCATTTTGGGTTATTACTTCATTTCGTTACCAAGAATCTCATAAATGCTTAGGACTTGATCTTGTTGTTGATCATCTTGGTCTTGGTCATGTGGAGGAGGGTGATAGTGGTATGCTTGCTGACTGCCCTGAGGTTTGTTTCGGGATTGATCATTCTAAGATTGATTTTGATCATACAGAGGAGGGCGATAGTGATATGCTTGTTGACCGGCCTGAGGTTTGTTTTGAGATTGGTCCTAATTCTGATCATTTGGGGAGTGATCAGGATGCTGGTTGTTTTGAGATTGCTCATAAGTTTGATTGTATTTTCCCAATTGGAAATTGAATGAATCTCCTATCTTGTAACATTGGGCAGCACATGTAGACTCAGTAAAATGATATGAATGATGTCAAAAGGGTGCAGCTAAGGTAACCTTTGGCTCTTTAACAAGATTGAGAGAGTCAATAGGTTTGAATGAGTCGATATCTTCAGTAGGATCAATAGGTTCAATAATAGGACTAGTCCGAGGAAGTGGCCTTCCAAGGTTATGAAACAACAAGTTGTTTTGAAAGAATGAGTTGTCCTGTTCTTGAAATGATAAGTCAGATTGCATTTAAAACAATGGATTATAACACTCTTGCAACACTAGAGGTGATGATTACGATGGGCTATCTTTCAGCGTACTTAATGAAGAGGAACTTGTGGATTCCTCACAATACTCAGATTTCATGACAAGTTTGGGATGATCTATTTTCTGATTACGAGGTTTACCCCTACCTTGTCCAGTTCCACGAATGGGGAAAGTATTGCCGCTTCTAGTCATAACAGGCATAGATGAAAATGAAATGAGAGAGGACTTTGGATTATGCTAGAACTCTGTCTCTAGGAATAACTAAAAGGAGATAAAGGATAGAAAAGCCAAGATGTGAGATGTACCCAGCATGAATTATCAAGATAATGGCTAGAACAACTAAGATAAGACTATCACGATGTGAGGTACAAAAGCACAAAAAGATAGGACAAATAACAGGGAGACAATATGAGTTTAAGAAAAATCATTTGGTTCGTAGCTTGAGACACTCAATTTCAGACAGTGAATGACAGGAAAATAGAAAAACAGATCTCAAACAAAAATTAGATCAAGTAAAAAGTTCACTAGTCAACGGGAAATAAGTCACTATTTTAAAAACTAGGGTACAGGTTCGCAAGAGAAAGTGCTGGGCCACATGAGAGAATGTCAAACTTTGCATGAGAAAATGAAGTCTCACATGAGAAAATGCTCAGTTTCTAAAACTTTGCGCAGGAAAATACTAGTGTTCGAGAGTTCAACGTTGATTTCGAGATAAAAGATAGATTTCAGGACACAACACAAATGGTTCTCAAATAGAAAATCTAGTTTTTGAATAGTTTGAAGGATAGTTTAATCAACAATCTTAGTTTGAAGGTTTCAAGCATTCATTTACAAGCATGAAGGTTTAGATCAAGCAGTAGTGACACAAGAAGTAGTTGCAAACAGACCTACCAAGGACAAAGCAACTTGGTAGTATCATGGGAGTCTTTGTTTAATCATGATGGATAGTTTAAGACTCGATAACAAACACATAGTTATCCCTACAAAAGAAATGGTAGAGAAGACAAAATTTGTGCCTCACTGCTTAAGTGCATGCATTCACCTCACACAACCGTGTCACCCCCTAGAGGGTGCCTTTGTTTTTGGTGTTTCCAAGGACTCGATAGTATATGTTCAAAGGTTACCCTTGAAGTAGGGGCCAATGTCATATACCACCTTCAAACATCCAAGTGCATGCCTATGATGAGAATCTAGGGGAGAGATTATTCCCCCTCCCTACGCAAGATTATGTCTCCTTTCGGAGGTGATCCAGGTAGGAAACTAACTAAAAAAGTTTTTAGTGGGCTTCTATTCACACTAATCTTTGGTGCCCCCAATACAAGGCTAGGGCCTTGCAGCCACACCAACACCCAAAAGTCATACACCCCTGCAAGCAGGGCTAGGAGCGGCACCGCTCAGTATAACAGACGAAGCCTTCTCAAGATGATAGTCAAAATCAAGAGAAGGAAGTTAACATGGTTTTGGATTCTTTAGACTCAACAAAACATTCTCTATTATAGTGAGGTGGAATCACCGGCAATAGGTGTGTACTCACTTGGGTCGTTCCCAAGGGTTCAACTTCCGGCAGGCCCTCTAAAGGTGACACAACTTGGTTTAGATTTGAGGGTCAGATTTTCTGATTCTCTCAAAGAGAGAAGAGCATACTTCTCTACCTCTTCACCTTACCCAAACACACAAAACATATTCATCACCGAGCTAGTTCCTCCTTAACCAATTCACAAGTTTTTGGGTTTCTGGTTCTCTCAGCGAGAGAAGAGCATAGTCCCCTAACAAGTAAATGTGCGAAAGATTCACTACCTTTCTTTGCTTCCCCAGGTATCCATCACTCTAGCAACATCTGGGTCTCAGTTTCATTCATGGGCATCACTTCCATGTAATGAAGAGCCTATTCCCCTACTTTGCTATCAGGACCCTTCAATTTTTTTAACAAAGCCCTAGTTATACTATGTGATGAAAGTGATAAAACAAGCACAACATTTTAAATGTCTTCGACAACCGTCCTACAAGACAATTGTTAGCTATTTTATATATCTTTGACAAGCGACCTATAGCCCACTGTTATGCTGTCAGAAAAATAGAGATATAGAAATCAACAGCATGTAATAATGTCAGAAAATACTGTAGAAAATTCACAGAAACTGAGAAATTTTTAAAAAACTGAGACCAAGTCTCACGCAAGGAAGTACACCACTATGCATGAGAAAGTACTATGAAGTGAGTGAGAAAATGGTACTGTCAGCAAACCTTTGTGTGAGAAAGTACCCAAAAAGCAAATCTTCATCCGGCACAGTCAGAAAGCTCGTGCGAGATTTCGTACATAGTTGTACGAACCGTACGAACAAAGTGCAAAAAGCTTATCAGAAAATTTTTGAGAGTGAGGCTAGAAATGAATTTTCTACCCCACGGTGGGTGCCAGAATGTTTATGCCTGAATATGGACCTCAGAATTCAGCCATATACACAACATAGTCATCGCTCAATCATCGAATCACAGAGAGGAGTATGAATTACTCCATTCGCAATATCTATCAATTCGACTTGTTGCCTCCTAATTAGCTGGGGTGTTTGAATTACTCTCAGAACGAGAGCCAACAACCAAAATACCAAACTAATATGAAGGATTTTGAAAGCTTGAAAGATGAACAAATTGTAATTAATCTAAGATGAAAATGCAATTAATCTAAGAATGAAGTGCAGATTTAATCTAAGAACTTGAAAGAGATAACAGAATTAAGCTAAAACAATAAGCAAATTACACTAATTATGAGAATGCAATTATACTAAATGAGATTTAAAACTAATATGTAATAGAAGCTTGGAAACATGAAATAATTGAGACAAAAATTAACTATAGTTTTGATACTCTCACAATTGCCTCTCAAAATGAAGAAGAAATGGGTCATAATATAGACAAGCCCGGAGGAAGGATGAAGAGTTTCTTGAAATGAAATGGTTGACTCTTCATTTCCATGGAGGAAGATGAGACAAATATTGAAGAATTATTTAATTAAAAGAATGAATTATTGCCACATGGGTGGCTTTTCGAATTATTGGAATTATTAAATTCAATTGAGAGATAATCCATTCAAATAACTAAATAATATTAATTCTTCTTATGTGTATTAGCTAAAGGGGGTGGTTTTAATTTAATTTAAAGCACTTAGGACTTTAGAATTAAATTAATTTATCATAGGGATTATTTTAGCTAATAAAGTCAAATACTTAGGAATTAATTATAGTGTGAGATTAATGTAATTTAGGGTTTTTGCAATTGACACCAAGTCAAATAAAGTTAGGTAGGAGAGAGAAAATTGCCTAGTAAAATAGGACTTTAATGATGTAAAATTGAAGAAATGCACCAAAATTGATTGAAATTATAAGGTGCCAATTTTGGGATATTACAATAAATAGAGTTTTGATTAAGGAAAATCCATTTTCACAACCTTTTCCCCATTTTTCTTTGTGCAAGAATAGGTGGAACAACTATCAAAAGGTTTACAAAAAGATTAGGAATTGTTGAAGCAACTCTCCAAGTTTTAGCCCAAAACACAAGGTACGAGTCATTTGAAACATTTTTTACCTAGGTACAAGTCGTTTGGAACATTTTTTAACCTAGGTAAAAGTTATTTGGAACATTTTGTACCTAGGTACAAGTCATTTGGAATGTTTTATACCTAACAGTTTTAAATCATATTTGTTCCACAAGTCAGTTTTATTATGTAGTTTCCATTTTTTAAGTCATTTTTGGTTCTCTATTACTCTTTGTCAGTCTATATTTCCCGATTTGTCTACATTTTTTTCCCTCTATCTTGCACACTTCTTTCAAATTAAACCTATCTATTTCCCATTACAAATTCTACAATAAATTATTGTTGAACTCATTTAGCGCTTAAGTCTTTCTTGAGCCTATTAGGTCATTTTCCTTCTGAATTATGCATTAAAGTAAATTGGATCTATCCCTTGCATCCTTTCCACCATGTACACTTTTACTACCATTTGACATATTTATTATATGTAATCCCATAAAGTACTTCACAATTAACCTTTCAAACTGTAACAACTCTAGTTCTACTTTGAAGTCATCATATCAACATCTCAAATACCAATACACCCACAATATCATCTTTGATGTTTGAAATTCATTTTTTCTAATGTTGATACATATCAATCTAATGTGTATCAAAATCCTTTCTACACCCAAAATATAAGTAGTAAAATGGTTGATTACTAAAGGATAATTTCATAAACAACAAGGGAAAAAAGGACAACACAGTAGACACATTCTAGCCTTCATGATTGCACATACAAACTTATTTACTATTCATTGAATATTACATTTTTTTCCAAGAATCATCGACAATCATTCAAATCTTGTGTAAGGTTTGATAGTAATCATGAAAAATAGAAAAGTATTTGGGTGTGCTCACTATAATAAATCCCTAATAGTACATACAACACCACCATTCTCTAAAATTAAAATATTAAATTATAAAGAAAAACTAATAATTATACCTATACTAAGATGATCAAAGGATAAAACTATGTGTAAAAATATGCTACTAACATTAATGATGATGATGATGATGATGATGAGGAGGAGGAGGAGGAGGAGGAGGAAGAGGAGGAGGAGAAAATATGACTCAATGTTCTTGCACTAACATAGTTCAAAGTAAAACCCTAACAAAATAAGTGTGATCATAGTATTATAATTAAAATATTTGTTGTAATTCTTATTATTGTAATTTTAAATTATTATTGTTTTTAAATTAAATACTATTCTAATTATATTTGTGTAACATTAACTATAACTCTCACATCAATAAAAAGTATTAATAATTGTGTATAATACAGAAAAAATACTGAAAATATACTTTTTCTCAAAAAAAAACTCTTAATTTAATTTTAAAAAATTATATAATTATAATTCAAATAATAAATTAAACTTGAACTTAATTATGAGTCCAAGTTTATTTTAATTATATAATTTTTAATAAAATAATCATTAATAACTATAAATTTGTACAATATAAATATTAGAGTGAAAATAGAATTTTTTAAATGAGATAATGAAATATATTTAAATTTGTGATTAAAAGTTATTAAATTTTTATATAAATATTAAAATGCTTAAAAATAAAATTATTATTTTCAAAAGTACTCAAAATAAAATAATATCAAAAAAATATGCAAACTTATAATTATAAACAATAATTGAAAAATAATTGTTAAACTCTTCCTGTTGGTAAATTGTGGGGAAATTAGGTGGTTCCCAAAAAGAAATATTTTTCTTTTCTAGAAACTTTTTCTACATAGACTTCTTATGAAGCATCCTAATGGTGAATTTAACCTATGTCCTATTCATAGAACTCCAAAAAATAATCATGTGCCTATTTTTTTATTGTTTGATTACAAAATAAATATGGGGCCTTTTTGGTATGTCTGTGCACAAGAATATACATAACACTGAGAATCTCATTGGCAATATCTTGGGTCTCAAAAGGAACTTCAATGTCTTTTTCTCTATTTTATTAGTTGATATTCTTTGGTCTATTTGGAAGATTAGGAATAAAAAAAATTAATGGCATGTCTAGAACCATATTCAAGTCTTTGAGGAGACTCACCTATCATGATATTGCTTTTTAGGTTACATTCACTCTAAGGCTCTCTAGAAGGAAGTTTGAAGACTTTCTATAGAATGGCTTGGTCAGAAATATTATGGAGGAGATATCTAATGGTCATACCTGGACTCGGGCTACATCAGACAAAACTGAATTTGAAATTTCTCTAGAAGAAATTTTTCTAAAGTTGGAGTTCGGGAGGAGAGAAACAAAAGGTTCAATGACCTCCCAATCCCTATCCTACCTATTGTAGTAGCTCCTCTACTAGTTGTACCTGTTGTAGCAGTACCTCTGCCTATCTCATTTGCTTATAGAGTAGACCATATGTATGCACAAAGAATCAAATACGATAGTGTCCTCAAGTGGAGGGATGGTCACACAAGTTGGCTCACATGGATTGAAAGGAGGGAAAATGACCCGATTAGAGATGCTCCATATTTGTTGCCTTGCACTTATGCTTACTATATTATTACAATTTTGTTGGTTCATTAGTAGTTTTTGTATTAGATAAAAAGTATTATTAGAATTTTGAAGTAATTATTATTGATGAATATGCTCTAAACAGTCAATTGTAATATGTTGGATACTTTATATTTAATACAAAAAAAATATTTTTTTCTCAAAAAATATGTATTCTTAATTTAATTTTTAAAAAGTATATAAGTATAGTTCAAATAATAAATTAAACTTGAACTTTATTATAAGTCCAAGGTTATTTTAATTACATTATTTTTAATACAATAGCTATTAATAGATATAAATTTGCATAATATAAATATTAGAATGAAATGGATATTTTTTAAATGAGATAATGAAATATATTTAATTTTATGATTAAAAGATATTAAATTTCTATATAAATATTAAAATGATTAAAAAGAAAATTATTATTTTTAAAAGTGCTCAAAATAAAATGATATAATTTTTATTTTTTCAGACATATGGTCTAGCTAGATTCATTAGATAAGTGCTTCAACTTTTCCTATTGGAAATATCTATTAAATGCACATGTTTTATACCAATTTGCTCATCTAATTACCAAAGAAATAAAATTATTTCAGAAAAGTGATGTTTCAATAACTCCTACTCTTTTTAATGATATTTTAAAAAATATATAAAAATATCTTTTTTGTAGATCTTTGAGTCAAGATTATTGTCATATAAGTTTTAAGTATTTTGATTAGATCTAATATATTATAATTTCAAAATATTGCAAGTAGGTATTTTAACATTCGAGAAGATGTTACTTCAGATAAAGATAAATAATAATAAATCATATCAGAAAAATTTAAAATTTATATTTAAGACTAGAGGAGAGAGTCTTCTTCAAGAATATGTAATTTTTTTTCTGAATGGTATAGATTTGATAGGGGAAATTTGACAGGAGATGAAAATTGTCAATTTCGAATAAGTTCGACTAGTTATATTAGAGAAAATATACATTGAAAACCAATCTTTTTTCTTTTCTGTACTAGCTATATATCTCATCTATAACATATTTTGAAATTAGAGGGAAAAAATATTATTTGTATATACTTGTTTGGCGGGAACTAGACCCTAGATTTTATGTATTTTGAAATTAGAGGGAAAAAATATTATTTGTATATACTTGTTTGGCGGGAACTAGACCCTAGATTTTATGTATTTTTCATCAACTGAAAAATGGACTTCAATAATTAAAAAACTATGTCAATTCTTGCTCAAAAAATTTAAAAATAATTATAAACATAAACTTTATCCAATTTTACACATTTCATTAGTTTACATCATCTTCAAATTCTAAACACTAATGTCACATTTATGTCATTAAAGTTGAACATTTTGTGTGCTATTGACCTTTTCCTTTATAAAAGTGTGACATAGGTTTGTACTTTTATCCCTTAGATATTTTCTCAAAGAATAGAGATATGTTCATTAAATAGTATACTAATATCTCTCAATTTTTTTTCATCCATAATACCTATGTACAATAGGGTGCAACAACAATATATTCAGCCTCTATGGTAGACAAAGACATTGAGTCTTATTTTCTACTTGACCAAGCAACTAACCAGGGTCCAAGGAAAATGCACCCATTTGTACTTTTTATGTCATCTGCATAGCTAGCTCAATCTGCATCGGTATAAGCAATCAAAGTAAAGTCAAATTTCCTAAGATACCATAATCTTTACTTTTTTGTGTCTTTCAAATATCTAAAAATTCTAGTAGTAGTCAAATATAGTAATCCTCTAATAATTTATTTGTATCTACTCTCAACAAGTGTATTTGATAGCTTGAATCCTTATGGTTTCTCTATGTAAACTTTTTCTTCTAGTTTTCCATTCAAGAATATAGATTTCACATCCATCTAATAAATCTTCAAGTCCTTATGTATGCTAAAATCCAAAAGCATTATGATCACCTCCATTCTTTCTATAGGACCATAAGTAGCCTCAAAATCCATTCTTTCCACCTATGAATAGCGTTTACACACAAGTCTTTCCTGATTTCTAATTATATGCTAATATTCATCCTTTTTTTTAAATACCCATTTAGTTCCTATCAAATTCTTATCTACTGGCCTTGGGAAAAGTTCACAAGTCTTATTCTTCTCAATCTATTTTAATTCTTATTTCATATATATCTTTCATCCAATACTAATCCTTGAAATCTTCTTTCACATTCTTTGGTTCTATCTTTGAAATCAAATACAAGTTCACCTTTTGTTCAACAATTTTACTTCTTGTGATAACACCTTTGTTTTTGTCTCCAATGATCTATTTCTCTGAATGATTCTTTTGAACATACGTAAGATTTGTAAGATTAATTGTTGGAGCATCTTCTATTTCATTTTGCACTTATGTTTCTTCATCCTTCTCTTCTTCTTCTCTACTAGTTGACTCATATGATTCGTATCCAACTTTCATTTTTGTAGTTCTTATAATGTCTTCATCAACCTTCACATTTGTACTTTCAACTAATTTTTCTTAGTCTCTTGTAACATTTGTAATCTTTTCTTGTAGTAGAGTATCTAAGGAATATACCTTTATCAACTCTTGTGTCAAACTTTTCTAACATTTCTTCATCTCTTTTGATATAAAACTTACTTACAAATACTCTAAAATATTTCATAGAAGGAGACCTTCCATACCATAACTCATAAGATGTCTTTTTTATATTTCTTCTAATTTTACTCTATTAAGTATGTGTACACTACAATTTGTATTGCCTCTCTCCCATAGATTTATAGTAGATTTAGATCTTCCCTCATCATTGTTCTAGCAACTTTCTAAATTGTTCAATTCTTTCTTTCACCCACACCATTTTTTGTGGCGTTATAGGAGACGACAAGTTTCTCTTTATCCCATGATTCTTATAGATATTATAAAACTCATAAGAAGTAAATTATCCTCTTTTGTCAAATATCAAGCATTTGATTCTCCTTTTTATCTTAGTCTTATCCATAGCCTTGAATATCTCACACTTTTCTAGAGCTTCTAATTTTTCTTTTAAGAAAGTAACCCAAGTCATCCTATAATAATCCTCAATTAAGAGCATGAAATACCTATCACCTTATTGAATTCTTCTCATTGGACCATAAAAATCAATCTGGAATAATTACAAATGACTTGTAGAAGATTGTTCATTAACTTTAAAAGTTCCCCTTGTTTGTTTTCTAACTTGACACTCTTTGTAGATAGTATTAGCAAGCTTTGTAAGATTTCATAGATCTCTCATAAATTGAATTGAGCTAATCCTTACTAGATTATCAAAATTAATGTGACACATCCCCTAGTGTCATAACCAACTCTTATTGATATGATTCATCAAAACAATATCTACTAGAAATATTCAACTAATAAACATTTCCATCTATCCTCTTTCCAACTACAATCATAGTTCTAGATCATTTTCTAATTTCACAGCCATCATCTTGAAAAATGAGATTAATCCATTTTCACAAATTTTACCATCACTCAAGAGATTGTGACTTAAACCTTTAACATGGTAAACATTGTCAATATTATGTTTTCCATCAAAACTGACTAAACCTATACCAACTATCTTAGCAATTTGATCATCTTTAAATCTAACATATGTATCGTATTTCTCAAGCTTTGAAAAATTACTCATGTCACTAGTCATATGATTTGAACATCTACTATCAATAATCCAATCATCTCTATCTCTTCTAGAATTAAAAGTAGATGCTATGGTATCAGCAACTTTAGCATCAACATCCAAAAAAATTTCTTTCACAATTTTATCAAGGTTAGGATAATAAGGTTCTTCCTTTACAACCAAAAATAAGATTCTCCATCTTCATAATAAGATTCATCATAAAAAATACTAGCATCTTCTTTGACATAGTAAGCATTTTTATTTATCTGTTCCTTTATTTATTTATTTTTACTATTCATGATTATATTAAGACATATAGAAGTATAATGACCTATCTTTTCACAACTAAAACAATTAAAGGTAAACTTACCTTTGTATTTTCCAATTCCTTTTTTCATCTTCCTCTCAAATTTTGCCTCAATCTCATCAAATTCCTCATCTTTTGTTGATTTAGCAGTTTTAAAAATTTTATCCTCACACTAAGAGAATGAAATTACCTCATCTCAATAGCAAGTATGAAGCCATAAATCTATCCTGTAGTATACTTATTCAATTTTTTTATTTCTTCTATATAGTAAAACCTTTAGAGCTATAGGGTTTAGTAAGAGTTTTGAGTACCTTTCTCAAAACTTCATCTTCTTTTAGCTCACTGTGAGACCTATGATCTTAAAATTACAACATCATCCACCTTCTATAGATATCTTGTGATATGTGTATCATCTTCCATCTAGAAGCATTCATACTTAGCTTTAGCATTCTAAAACTTATCTTTTCTAACCATATCATCACGTTCATAAGTATTCTCTAACTTATTCTAAACTCCATAAGCAGTTTTAATAGATATAACTTTTGTTAATTCGGCTTTAGAAAGAGCACTAAAACTAGCTTATATTCCTTGACATTATCCTCATAAGCCTATATCTCATCAAAATTATTCAACCCAGTCACTAGTTTAACATGTTCTTTCTCAAAAACCTTCCAAATTTCATAACCAAGAGAGATCAAATATAATTACATCTCCACCCTCCAGAAAGTAGAGTTAGATCCATCAAGCATAAGAATAGTCAATTTTTGTGTCATCTAGATCTCCTTAATTGGTAAAGCTCTTTCTAAGGAACCAATGATTTGATACCAAATGTTAAATGCATAGGACAACTAAGAGGGGAGATGTGTGAATTAGTTGTCTATAAAACTTATGAATATTTCTGTTAAGAAAAATTAAAAAAACAAATATTAATCTTTAATCACATAATTTTATACTCATGAAAAGAGAATGTGAAGACATAACACATCATACAAAATGAAACACCATATTTATGTGGAAAACCTTGTTAAGGGAAAAACCATGGAGAATATTAATTATCAAATATATGAAAACCTATTAGAGTGACACGAGTTAAGGTGATTTCTACAAAGCATTGTCAATGCTAGAGGACTTTTTTACGAGATGGATCACTACCCATATTAAGAAGAATAAAAGAGAAAAGATCCACCACTAATGTACTTTAGCAACTAAAATATCTATCAATACCTTCTTCTCACTACCTCTAGTAGCTAACACATGGACGTCCATAGGACAAAACACCACACTTTTCACCAACTCATAACCATACATATAGGGAGATAGATCCTCATTCACACATCCTCATTTCATATGAACATACTTTCATGTGCACTCTCACAATAATATTCCCATGTCACACTATCTGTAAACAATTTATCCTTTACTTATATCATCCCCACATTAACAAAATCTTCCAAGGTTAGCTAATCATCTTAACCAAACATAATTCAAATTAGGTTAGCATATAATCATTTCCATGATAGAAATGAATGAAATGTGGACCAAAAAATGCCTTAAGTACGACCAAAAATAAATATCATACACACTACTCTTCATCTAACATTAACTAAAATTTTTAAATTAAAGTATAAAAACCTGAGGACAGCCAAACCTAGGCTAAGAACACCATGAAAATTTGAAACAATCCCTTTGAAGCACAAAATCTTACACCAATTGAATTGAGTAAAGAAAAGGACATTATAAGCCTAGCTCCAAAATCTTGAGACCAAACACCAAGATGTGAAGAAATGCAAAACATTCATTTCATGAAAGAAACTCTATCAACCAATATTACAATTAAACAAACACCAATTATTCTATACTTTGATCCAAATAAAAAAATTTGAATCTAATGCATCTTAATTGCACCAATAGATTTGCAACATAGAAGAAATGTGGATCAAAAATCTCAACACCACTACATAGGAAACTAAATAACATCTACACCAACCAATCACTAATGACAATAGAAACATTTTGACATCAATGAAAAAACCAATAACACAACCAACTACTTCATTCATCTCAAACCTACAACATATTCTAGTGGGGGGATGTATCTCCTTTAGATTAAGCATTGACATGGTGAGAAAATGGGTGTCTTCGAAATGGAGGCTCAAAGGAAGTATCTCAATTAGTGATACTCCTTGTGCCCTATTCTTGTTTAAATTTACTATGAAGTATGACCATATTGTTGTCTTGATGGGGTCTTGGGCCTATGGAAATAATTATCTTTCCCTCTATAGATGAAATTCAGGATTTGATCCAGCAACATATTTAAGTAGGACTACACTGATATGGGTTTGTATGTTGGGGATCCCATTGGAATTTTAGGATGAATATATTTTCCATTAGATTGGTATCACTTTTAGTCACTATATCTCTATGGATTATGTGATCAAGGTGAAATCCAATTTATTGTTCACCTACTTTTGTGTTAATTTTGTTTTGATTAAAGGCAAAATCTAGTTTTACAAGGACCATAAATCCAATGTCAATAAAAGACCATCTGAAAACCATTAGTAAGATAGACAGGACCATCCCACAAAAAGAAAATCAAAACCTAACCCAATAGAAAAGAAACCTAGACCAAAATAAAAGACTAGACCACAAGCCTACAACATATTGATCAATTTATCATTCTTAAGAATGATGTCCTCATTGATATTCTTGAATTTCTTAATTATTTTGTCAATGGGGTTCAAACTCTTATCTTTGTTGTGGAGTCTCATTGTTGGATCACACATGAACCTCTCAATACCATCTACATCAGCTTCCAGGTCCTCTGGAGGATTCTTGTACCTATTCCTCTTTCCTGCATCCTCAACCTTTCCTTTCTTAGTCATTTGTGTACCACCAGTGGGTGAGTTACGCTTAGAAATAGCCTAGATAGCGTTAACCTACTCATTGATTCTCCAAAGACCATCACTTGTGTTATCTATGGTAGATTTTCTCATGATCTCCACCACCTTCAAACTACCCTAAAGATTATGGAAATCAATTTCTAGTGCCTTTATGCACTCTTCATAATCTTCCTTCAACTCCTTGACCCCATTAGCAAGGGTTTGTGTATTAGCTAGGATAGTATCAAGATTCCCAGGAGAGTGATTGGCCTCTCTTTAATACGATTAATCTTATGAAGAATCCAACTAAATAGGGAAAATTAATTATCTTGTAAATTCCTCAAATTGGGGTTAAAACTTGAATTCCCAAGAATTAAACAACCCATCTCCTTATGGGTAATCCCACCACCATCCGTATACATGAAAACATTAACCTCCTCATCCTCCACCAGCTCATCCAAATCACCATGTGGGACATTCTTTTGAATAGGGTTTTTCTTATTGACATTGACTGATAGGGGCCCAAAAATCTTGGATTTCCCTTTTTCACTGGACATAGAATCCATAACCACCCTTATACCCTTCACATCAATACTAGGTTCCACTGAATCAGGCACACAAACATCATCCTCCTCATTAGATAAAAAAAATCCTACTTCTGTTGGAGGGGACTTCGGATTTAGATGATGAGGGGCTCTGCTTGTTATATATATGAAATATCTCATCACCATCATAATTGACTCCCTCATTTAAATAGGTGTCCCCATAATGGACACAAACATTCTTTTATACGCAATACCAACTTTAGCCATAGGGTTTATCTCAACCTTAAGAGCCTTAACATACTCCTTGATTAACAAAATTAAGCCCTCGTGGAGAACAGGGATAGAGGCATTCTTCATATAGGCCCTTATGTTATTATTCAATGAAGAAACTAGATAAAAGGGAAAGGAAATGCATTTACCATGGTAGAAATGATTTATAATAATTAAATCGTAGCTAAATATGCTAGAAAATTTACCATCAAGGATGATTTAACGCATGTTAACCTCCATGACCTCCTTTTAGGGCTAATAAAGTGAGGTTATCTCCCATCCACTATTGGTATTCTTTCTAGCTTTCTCCCTCTCGTTTGGGAGGAAAAATTTTACATGGCCTTTGTGGAACTCTTTTTATCTTTGTATAACTTTCTTCCCTTGATAAGAGTAGCATAAAATTTCACCACTAGATCCACGTTAACCTCCAACTCTAGACCATACACAGATAAATCCCTCCTTCCAACTTCAAATGAAGGCCTCAATAACAAGAGCATCCGCACCATGACTTCCTTATTCTAGAATTTTTCATACACAATAGTCTCCAAACAATTCCTATTCCCCCCATTCTGTAAAAATACCAAATCACACCTCTCTGTAATACAGGAAAAGTCAAACAAAACCAGAAGGAAATAATGTAAAGGAAAAATAGAAAGTTTGACAAATTCTGTTGGCAATTTGGCTAATGTGGATGCATAGATGTTTTCATTATGGCAACATATGATCTCTATTAAGAGCACAAAATCTGGAATGCAAGTATGGCAAGTTGAAGGAAGAAATTGTCTAAGTATGGATACAATGATCCTGACAGAGCACCCGATGAAGATTTAGTTGGCGACATCCACTGGAGAAATATTTTTGTTTATGTAGTTAACTAAAGCTTCTATAGAGTATGAGGATACCCCATCTCAGTGCACATAAATTTTGGAGTAGTACGGACAAAGTTATTCGAAGTTTACCGAAGACAATTTTTGCAGACAGAACAGTTTTGGAGACAGTATTAGTGAAAGAGTTAAGGGATTATTTTTTCTTGTCAAAATAATGACTTAACATTATGAAGGGACAACATCCTAGATGTTTACTCTTGGATAAATATTTTGGAAGCCGACCATGTAAAGTTATTAGCTCTAATAACTCATATATTAGGCATACTTGAAATGTAATAAAAGTGATATGTGATATGTAAAAAGAAAGAAAAGATAACTTGTGATAGTTGTATATTGTGATAGTAGCAAAGGCTATTGATGCGAAGTTCTAAGCAGTACCATATTACAGTCAGAAACATTTTGTATTACCTGTTTGGGTAGTGAGCTCAGCTAGTGATCAGGTTTTGTAATCTAACTCCTAATAGGGTTAAGGCTTCTAACAAGGCCTAAAGTCCTTTAACCAGGACAAATCTACTATATATTGTAAATTGACTCCTAACAGGGTCCAATATCCCTAACAAGATACTTTTGATTAGTGATCTTTGTGGGTACCATCCCCACCGGGGTTTTCCCTTGGCCAGGGTTTCCTCGAGAACATATCATGTGTTATGAATTCTTTCTATTTACTGCTATGTTTGTTAATCAGCTTGATAATCTTTGTATGCACTAAAGTAATCTGTTATATCCATAAGTGGGCAAAAGAAAAATTTTGTGAAATACTGATTCACCCCCCCCTCTCAGTATTTCCTATTTCTAACAAATTCCACATAAATGATGTCCTACTAAGGAAACTGGGAAGCATGTCATCCTTCATCATTTCCCAAAACTCCATAAAATTTACACACCTCATAATCATGATGGACCGATATTTGGAGATCAACTGGGATCCTATCATTAATATCACACACTTTCTTACTTAGCAAGCCAACCCCAATTTTGGCCAAAATATCTGCTACCTTATTGCCTTCATAGTAAATATATGATAATTTAAATTGATCAAATTCCCTTATAATCATAAGGAAATCTTCAATGATAGATTTAATTGACCAGCCAGGGAGGATTCACCCTTTAGACAATTTATAATGTTGAGAGGGTCACACTCCAACTAGACTATTCTCCAACCTTTTCTCTTTAGCCAAATTTAACCTGGCATAGGTTGTGTAGGCCTTAGCAAGGTGGTTTGTCTGGGTACCTAGATGGAGGGCCACCTTTTTTGTTAATATTTTTGTTCATAAGACTTTCCCCAATTTTATTACTTTACAATCCAAGTTGAGTAAGTGGACACAAGCTTTGGTTAATGAAAATGCTATGATTTTTGTCAGAAATAGTCAGAATCGGTCCATGTGATTTATGAATATAAATCCCTCAAATTGAAGGATATTTGCATTTCTCTCATGTTGGATACAACTCCTAATCTTTATGAGGTTAATTAAAAGGCTAAGAGTGATGAATACCCATTCACTAATAGGTTATTGAAGCCAATGGAAACCACTAAGAAAGAAGGGTGGACTGAGCAACCCTTTATATCTCTAAAAATAGACAACCTTGTTATAAGAAGGAGATATAGCCCCTTACTACCTGAAACACCAAAATATTGTCAATTGAGATCCTCATAACCACCACACCTAGTTTTTTTAAGAGTGGAGGAAAAGTATCACCTAAACACCCTCTTATCTACATTTTGCAGTCATTTCCCCACTTCTGAGAAAAACAACCTACTCTTCGAGAGCTTCAATAAGTGCTTAACTAGGTGAGGAAAATTAGATGACATGGAAAAGGAAGACTGAGAAGAGAAGGGATGGTGTGGGATCAGAATCCAAAATGTGATGCCCATCTTAGCAACTTACTAGACACAAGGAGATTGTAAGGTGAAAATTTGTAATGGAAGGTAGGGAACCTTGGTCTTAACAGCCAAATCTAAGAAATAAGGTTCCTTTCATGGAACATGAGGGGATTAAATGGTACCCAATAAAAATATGCATTCAAAAAATTTATCTTGAAAATAGGATTGATCTTATGCCTTTACAAAAAGTCAAAATGACTGAATCCTCCTTCAGTGCACATGAAATAAATGCACCATCTAATTTTAGTGGCACCATTCACAACCAAACCATAAGGAGGAAAAATATCTAAAAATAAAATGGATCTAAAATCTATATAGGGAGGAAATATTTTAGAAACAAAATTCAAGGATCCAATGGCTGAAAGACGAGGACTAGAATTCAACCTTCTCTCACCAATCTATCATTAAGCATAGAAAGATAAATTCTAAACCCGGTCTCAAGGATGATAACAATTGTGAAATTAAGGAGGATTTCAAATTGGGTTTGATGGCCTCAATTTATTTTTGCAATATTTTTTTAAGGATGAGCATTGTGATGTTGATAAGCTCTTAGAAGACCAATTGCTCTATTATTTACCCAATGCTATCATTGTTTCTCATAATGCTCATTTTCTAGAATTAGTGACCAAGGATAAGGTCAAGAATGTTGTATTCTATATGGGTATATTCAAGGCCTTACATTTGGATGGATTCCCACCTTCTTTCTTCTAGGAATTATGGGATATTGGTGGCTCTAAATTTCCATGGTGACAAAGGACTTCTTCAAGACTGGGAAGTTATTAAAAGAGTTGAATAATTGCATTATTTCCATAACCCCTAAGATATAGGAACTACAGAGACTCTCCAAATTCAAACTAATAAGCCTATGCAAAACTATGTAAAATTTTCACAAAATATTAGTCAACAAAATTAAACCTCTTTTGGATAAAATCAATAATTGCAATCAGAATGGATTTTTTCCTAGATGGAAGATCCTTGATGTTTTTATTACAACTCATGAAGTCCTCTATTCCATGGATAAGTGTTATTATCCAAGAATGTAATTTAAACTTGTTATCTCAAATGCCTATGACATATTCAAATGGAACTTTTTATTCAAAGTCTTATAGACATTAAGGTTTGACAACATAATGATCAATTTTATAAGGGAATGGGTTACAATAGTTTAGTATTCCATTTTTTTCAATGGAGTTCCAATATGCTTATTTGGAGATACTAGAGGTATCAGATAGGGAGACCCCCTATCCCCTTATCTATTTATCATCCTCATAAAGGTTTTGGGAAGAAACATTTTAAGTTCGGTGGAAGGGGGAAAACATCAAGGGATTAGGCCTACATCCATTGTGCCTCTAGTCACTCTACAAGAGTTCATGGATGACACCATCATGTTTGGTACTTCTATGTTTAAATCTAGATAATGGAATTTTTTTATTAAGCAATATGATAAATTATTAGGCCAAATTATTAATTATGATAAGTTCAATATTTATTTCTTTAACACCATAGTTAGCCTACAAAATAGAATCAAATATTTCATTTGATGCAAGTGTCACTCTTCTTGGAATCAATTCGGGGCCACCTTTTACTATTAAAGAGGTGTCTACTACCTTTTCAGTGAAAGTGGGTAGGGAAAAAAGGAAAATTTCTCAGTGGTGCTCTATAAAATTACAACTATTGGTAGTGTCCCTCCAAGAAAATATGATCTACTTCCTTTCATTATTAAGGATTTCAAACTCTATAAATAAAAATGTGCAAACAATTGATAAAATATTCCTATGGAAAGGTATGCAAGAGAGAAAGAGATTGACACTTATTAGCTAGGATAAGTTTTACTAGCCAAAGAATATGGGAGTATTGGGAATTAGGAAAATCTCCTTACTGAACAAAGCCCTTTTGGGGAAAATTGGTTGGAAATGTGTGCTTCATAGTGTTGACTGGTGTGATATTATGGCTGCCAAGTATCTGAAAAGTGAGAGGTTTCATCATGTTCTTACCACCCAAGGGTTCCCTAGTGGGTCTAATATTTGGAACAACATTCTTAAATGTAGGAATATAGTCCACATGGGGCTAAAATGGTGTACTGGAAATGGTCAAACAATTCATTTTTGGGAGGATTCTTGGTTGCGGGATAAACCTTTGATCTCACACCAAGTGTTTAGGGTTCCTTGTGGAACTACTAAGCAGATTTTTGGAGACCAGGTGGCAGACTACTTATCAAATTCTAAGTCTTGGAAGAGTATATCAATTTTGATTAGAAGCAACTATTACATGCCTCAAGGAATCTGCAACAGTTGTTATAGTATGTAAGAATTCCCCTATTCCAAAGAGCCAATAAAATCTTTTAATGTAGGAACCCTTGAGGAGAATTCACTATCAGAATTTCTTATCATCTAGTTTTGAAGGAAGGTAATAGTAATGATATTTGGAAAAAAATTGTAATCCCTAGCTTATCCTTACATTTTTTTTTAATAGTGGATAGTTATGTACAATACAATTCTTACACAAGATAACCTAATTAAGCACAACTTTCAAACCACTATGCACTCTATAAGTGTGAAGATGAGAATGTGTCCCACTTATGATTCATTGTACCTTTACACAAGCTCTATGGAATATGGTGTTGCATAAATTTCAAATGGACTAGGTTATGAATGGAAATGTTTAGCAACTTTATTTTAACTTGAGAGGTACTTACCATAACCTCCTTTTTAGAAAATTATGGATGCAAATTTCCTCTCATCTAGGCTAGAGAATATGGAAGTAGAGAAGTTATAGGATCTTTCATGTTTTTGAGAATTTGATTGAGGAATTATTTTAGGTTTTCTATAAATCTCTCATAGAGAACCATGTACTAACCACTTGGTCTTTCCTTTCTTTCCATTGATCACAACTTGAAAATAGAATTGCTAAGAATTATGGCCTTTTTTACACCTATTTGAAATTTGATAAATCAAAGAGGAGGAGGAGGAACACCAAATGGTCTCCCCTTAGACCAAGGTGGTTTAAACTTAATTTTGACAGGTTTACAAGAAAAGCTTAGGGTAGTGTTGTGCTAGGGGGGGGTGATCAAAATAGACTCTAGAGAGATGGTGGCAATCGATAATGGTAATTTAAAAGATAAAACCAACAACCAAGCTAAAGGAATGGGCCTCTTTTTGGGTCTTAGGATTTTTCTCTCAATTGGAGTTAGATTTTTATCTATAGAGGGAGTTTCTAAGCTTATTATTGATGCTATTAAAGGTATATTTTAGGTCAATTATTTGATTGATGGAATTGTGGGGATATCTATAAACTCCTCTTAGGTATTGACCTCTTTGATATCAATCATGTCTTTAGGGAAGGTAATGTGGTAGTTTATGCTATGGCTATGTTAGGCTATAATGTTGAGGATTTGAAATGTTGGAGAAAGAAGGATTACCTCCCAGTTAATATTCAATCACTACTAAGGAGAAAGAGCTTAAATACCAATACTAATGATGGGTGACACATTTGTTTGGTCCAAGTGGATTCTACTATGTACAACTATGTGTTGGGCATGGTTTAGTTAGAGCTTCAACTTGGATGGTTTAAAGTGGGAAAACTAGGTGAAAAGTTTGAATTTGAATTGGAATGTGGATTGGATGATGTGTTAAGACAGCTTGGGGATGCAGACCATCCTAAATAAATAGGATAGTAAAAATTATAATAATAAAGCTTCCTATGTGGCATTCGAAGAATTATGAGAACCACATGAACCTTGGTGTGGGTCCTATAATGAGATGGCATCAGTTATTGATCACACACACCTACTTATGCATTAAATATTATGTTTCTTGTAAATGTCACACTTATTATACATAAGGATGAAAAGACCTTTGTATGAAAGAAATCATAGTTTACATGAGCCAGGTTTATTAGGGGGATGGATTAGTAATTATACCCAAGCTGGAAAGAAAGGCCTATACTTTGTTGGAATCATTTTTTGTTGCATCAAAAGTTCAAATTGTCAATGTCCGATACAAATACTAGATTTAACCTGACCCATAGGAGGCAGTTGAGCCATGTCACAAATCTCCAAGGAGGTGTTGACCACCAAGTCAACAATCTCCCCCTCAACACTGAATGAGCCTTCAACACCCACTAAAGGGAGACTCAAACCTGTGACCCAAGAATCTAATACCAATTGTTAGAATCATTTTCCGTTGCACCAAAAGTTTGAACTGCCAATGTCTAATACAAATGCAAGATTTAACCTGACCCACATGAAGCGATTAAGCCATGTCATGAATCTCCAAGGAGGTGTTGACCACCAAGTCAACATATTTCCCTTCAAATTGTTGGGATTTTAAAGAAACTTTCCCTAACAATGTTCCTCTTTTTAGTTTTGTTTCTAGGGTGAGCTTTTCTGGTATTATTTTTCCTACTTTCTTAGTGATGGGTGGGGACAGTATTAGTATTGATCCAGGTAAGTTGGATGATTTCAAAAATGATGTCATTGTATGGAATATCTATAGAGGAGGGGTTTTTGATTTTATTGAGTCTATCATTGGATTTTATGATGGTTTATCCATGCAATTTTCCACCTCTTGGGAGGATAGAAAAGTCATTATGGGGGAATATCCTTCAAAATTAATGAAGAGTTGATAGCAAAGGTAACTAGTTTACCCTTTGAGGGTAGGAAATAGAAGAAAACCAATCAAGCGATGGATAATTATTTTCAAAGGAAGTGAAGCTCCAATTAAGATGTAGGGAGGATATCAAAGGCATTATTTGTTTCCACCATGGAACCAAATTAGTCTCATGATAATGAAATATTTCACTTTAGAGGGGTGTTTCAAAGTTTATTACCATTATCATATGCCACTCCTAAACTATTTTAGGAACCATGATCTTATCTCCTCATGTGTCCTGCTTATTTCTCTTGAAATTTGTATCATGAAAGTGATGGAAAATACTCAAACCTAAGTCAAAAAGAATATTCCTTTACACAAGGGTTGATTTATAGGCTTTATGCCTTTCAATTAGCTCTTTTCCCTCCCAAACCCATTGTGGTTTTTTAGGCCCCTAATTCACACTCCCCTCCACTTACTAACATTATTGATGCCTTGTGTCCAAGCAAGAAAACTTGTTTATCTGCAACACTAGATCCCTCTAGATTATCACTAGGGCAAGAACCCTTGAAAATCAAAACACCATTGTTATTTTCATGAAATCGAGTGGCTTGAAAAGTAAAGCGTTCAAACCATTGATTGCTAGTAAAAAGAAAAGGAAAACTAGTCCCCTTGATAAGAAGGCCAAATTATCTATTCAAGATGTGTTTAGTGAGGAAGAAGATGAGGTTGGAGAGGAGGATAACAACCCCTGAAAGTCCAATAGGCTAGAAACTTGGTCGCCTGATAAGGGTAAAAATTTCCTTCTTGTCGACTATGACTCTAAGGAGGATAATACCAACCAAGGGAGTGAGAAAATAATGGGGAAAGAATAAAATGGTTGATGGTTGATGGTGGCGGCGATGAAACTAAAACTATTAACAACTCCAAGAAGTCAATAACTAATAGCTTCACCCTCATCTCTAACAGCACAAATGTGGATTCAGTTGATCTTACTGGGATATGAAGCCTGGGGAGGAGTGTCAACTTCACTACCAATAAATCTATTTGCACTAATTGTCACAACACAACCACTGAGTTGGCCAAACTAAAGACGAAGATTGGTAAATTGTTCAAACTATAACTCTTAAAATGGAAAGGAAAATGGGATGTATCTCTAGGTTTAGCCTTCGTGTTATGTGTAGAACTACAACTTTCTAGTGTCTAATTCAACATAAGATGCTTGGTAAATATGGGGAAGATGAAATAAATTATAAGGAACTCTTCAAGTTCCTCACAAATGATTAGAGTTGTGTGCTCTATTAGTTAGGCTATGACATAAAATCTTCTAGTCGTGTCTAATTTCTAAATATTTTTTGTTCTTGGTACTTTTTTCCCAGTGGGACTATCATCAGTAAAACCAAATTATTTTTGATGTTTTATATTAATCTAGACTTTGGTTCCAAAATGAACTTTTCTCTAGTCATTAGCTTTTTAGACTATTATAGGATTCTAAGTCCACTTTATTTACTAATACTATGTTGTTGGACATTGATGTATATATATTGGTTGATTGTTTGTTGTTAGTGGGGGCTTACATTCAATGCTTAAGTTTTTTATGTTGTACGATTGTTAGTGTTCTATTAGTTTTTATGCCCTTAAGTTGTAGTTTTATAAGAAACGACACATTTATTTTGCTACTAATTAATATTAAAAATAATAATTAAAATATTTTTTGTATTCTTGTAATGGAATATTTTAATTTTAATTTAATTATATAGTGAATAAATTTCTAATTAATTTATTTTATTATGAATAATTTTTTTAAAAAAAAACTCATTAAAAGTTATATATTTAATTATATTTTCTACATCCAAATTCATTTGTAAACTTAATGAAGTATAAGAAGAAAACAAAAAATGTTGCATCCTTTCATTTTATAAATGTTGCATCCTTTCATTTTATTCTATAGAAATTGTATGGAAATTGTATGTATAAATGTTGCATCCTTTCGTTTTATTCTATAGAAATTGTATGGAAATTGTATGTCTTGTAGACTAAGGCAAGCAAAGAGTTTATTTTGGAAATTATATGCCTTGTAACCCAAGGCAAGCAAAGAGTTTATTTTAAGCATTCTTTATATTTAAATTTCTCATTTCATTGATGTTTTATTTTCCATAAATCTCTTTTAAAATTTTTAATTCATTTATCTTGTCATACTTTTTTTATCTTGTCATACTTTTTCGATAAGAAATTATTTAAACAATCAAAATCTCTTTTAAAATTATTAATTCATTTATCTTCTAATGTCATACTTTTTCCATGAGAAATTATTTAAACAATCAAAATCCAAATGCAACATCACAAATACTACTTCAATGTTCTTATTCAATATATTTATGCTAGTTATAGAAAATGTTATTCAATGTATTTATGCTAGTTATAGAAAATGTTATATGAAATGGTAATACTACTTCAATGTTCTCATTCAATGTATTTTATGCTAGTTATTAGTGTATTGTTTTCTTTGAAATGGTAAATCTCCCCACTTCCGAAAATATTTACATATATAAATCTAATAATTTTATTTATTTTTAAATGTTAGGCTATTTTAATTAATAAAAGTATTAATTGGCCATTCTAGTTCTCCAAAATAAAATAGAGGACAAATAAATAATTTCATCCTTGAAAACGATAGGAAGAAGAAGGCGGCGCGCAGCAAATAATTATTTTGGTGGCAGACAAGAAGATGTGTTTTTCAACAACGAAATCGTATCTCTTTGTTGAAAATATCAGATAATGATATTCTTTACGGATTACATTTTATTCGATTTGTTTTTCATACGGCAATATAAATCATAAACAAAGATTGTACATTATTTTGGCAAATATGCAAGATTCCTTTTAAGCTGGTGAACTTTGTAGAAGAATGAGAAATGATATTACACAGATCATTTACCTATAATTATAACTATAGAATAGATGTTTAACTGTTTGATGATTACAAGTAATTGATCCAAAGTGAAAGCCATTCAAATTATTGATGAAACAGAATAAAACACGGTACACCCAACACTTTTTTCTTTTCAGATTTGCACATTGAATCAGAGGAATGGAACTCTTTTGAATGTGAAATGTATACCCGGGTTAATTAACTCCAGGCATGATCTTTGACAGAGTTCATTTACCCCGTTTATTTTGCTGTACAAAGTACGATGATTTCATTGTTCTTTAAACCTCAGTGGTTAGATAATCAAGTTCTTTGTGAAAAAGTAAGAATAATAAAACTACCATTGAAAGGTTAAACATTCCAAATACTTTATATAAGATCCCCTTATATTGCATGCTCTAATCATTCCAAATAAAAATGTAAATAAAAAGAAAATCACACAAAATTTATTCAAGTTATTAAAAATATAAATCAGATGCTTCTTTTTAGAATAATAACTTTCTTTTTAAAATAAAAAGAACTAACAAGATTACTAAAACTAGAAATTAGATCTATACCCATGATATCATACATACTTACACACTTAATTATAATTTAAATGAAAACAAAAAATAAACAAACCTATTTATAAAGATAGATAAACATCTTACATTTTGAGTTCAACTGTCATTAATGTTGCTATTCAAAATGTCATTAAAACTTTTGCAGAAAGAATTAAAAAAACCAAAATTTAGTTCTAATAAAGTAATGACATTTGATATTAAATAGATTTGGCAAGTCAATCCTCTTGAGCCTTGACTAGTTCATATTCCACAAGTGAGAGGTTATTGTCATGTTTTACTTGAAAATCATCTTCTTCTGGGAGTTGTGTGACTTCAACCCTCCCCCATTTATCAACTGCCAGCCTCATGGAAGTCTTGAACATGTCAATCTTTGCATTGCGTAGAATTACACTACTCCCAGGCTTCATTAACTCAACTGTTAATCAACTTCTTGTTAGTATAAGACTATATTGCCCAAAAATTTAAAATAGTACCATCCACCTACATGATTGATAAATAATTGATTCCTGAACATAATCTACTTCTAATTTAAAACTACTTCTAATTTAAAACTGATATATCTTCATAATCCATGTAGTATGATGTTTAATCATTTGATGTAGTATGTACGCTTTTACTTTTACTTATCTTTGATAGATCAATATGATGACTAATTCAAAAAAGTTGACAAACCCAATGTGAAAATTCTTTTTAATTTAACTCTAATAGAGGAAAATCAAAAGATGTTTGAAGTTGAAAAATAAAAAATACTTACAAATTCAATATTTTAATGTAATTGTTATTATGAGAGGAGTCTAGAGAAGCCATTCATTAAAGACTTTACAAGATAAAAACTAACTAACTCTAAATATTGCATTATGAGAGCATTCTTGCCAATTAGCACCTAGGAAATATAAAAACAAATTTTCTAAAACAAAATGATAAATTGTCTTCAAAACTCTATTTAAATCTTTATAATATACAAACAACAACTTTCAAGACGAGTAGCAATATGTCATCTTCACTAAAGTACTGACTTGTAAAACCCATAAAAAATAGCAGTACTGACTAGTAAAATCCATAAAAATGGTTAAGTTTTAAACAATTTTGACAAGAAAAGCATCTAAATCCCTAATTCATGCATTTCAAAAATAGAAAAAAGGTAGTGCAGAAATGTGAAGTAAAGTCACCTTGCTCATTCCTGGCAGTAAAAATAACAACTCCAGTATCATCTCCTACCAAGCATTCTGCAATTCTCATGTGGGGACCCTCTGCTTTTCCTTTCTGCACAACCATGCATGAACTTAAAACCTTCACGGTTAATGTGTGACCAGAAGTGCCTGGACGTAGCTGATCCACTTTTGTGAATATTGGCTTCCTCAGTTCTGACTTTGATGCTGCTGCCATCTCTAATCCTTCAATTCTCTGCATTCATGCATAAAGAGTACTTGGGAATTAAGTAGTCAAGAAGACATACCATAACAGAACATAAACTCATAAGAAATCAGGAAATACAACGAAAAGGATCTGCCATGTCAGGGATTATTTTTCTTGTACCATCTTATGAACAGAATAATTTGCATTCTAATTCACCAGATTTTATATTAAATAAATAGTTGATAATTAAATGGGAAGATGATAATCTCAATTTTTTTTTAGATATAATGATTAAATTTATATGGAACATTTTTTTAATTAGTTTTACTCATTTGAATAATTATCTTATTAAAGCTTATTAATGTTTGCATTATACGTTAATCATGTTTTTTTAACTTATCTCAAATATGAAATAATAAAAAATATTATAATTCACTTTAAGATATATAATAAAAAATGTTATTATAATTACAATTTCTTAATAATTAAAAAATGTTATTATAATTACAATTTTTTAATAATTAAAAAGTAATTTCTAGTTAACAATTGTGTTTTTCTAAGATGTCTTATTGTCACTTGAAATGTTGAGTGAAATTTTGAACTTCATAAAAGTGAGATTCTATCAAACGTCGAGGCATTCAATCTATAGTTAAATTTCAAAAATCAAAAGAAAATAATCCATAAAACATGTCACATTAAAATACACAAACATTGACTCATCTTTCACTTTATTATTATATTCATGTTGATTAATAATAAACATTGGTGAAAATTCCATAAACGTGTCACATTAAGAAACATAGACACTAACTCATATTTCACTTCTACTCTTTGCACATCAAGAATTATCACAAGGCATCATTTCACAAATGGTTTTCTTTATGGACATTAGTAAAGTCAAATCTACACATGAAGTGGGTCCAACCTGTGGGACCACAACAAAGGTCACAATAGATAGATTATTTATTGAGACAAAAGATTCACAAAACACACCACATTAAAAGAAAACAGAAAAACCATTTTTTCAAATGTTTTATTCTTACTATTGCACATTAAAAGTAGCCACAAGACACTACTTTATCTATGTGATTTTTTTATAGTAAAAATGAAGATTTCAATAGACCTTTAATTTCAAATCTAGATATTAGTTGAGTTCAAAAGATAATATTTACCTTTCTTCTCATGTTTCATTCTTACACTTGTACATTTAAATTTTAATCACATAAAACCTTTTAACCCAAGCATCTATTTAAATGTAATAGAATTTGAAAAATAACTCTAATCAAATCTAAGCATCTATTTAAATGTAATAGAATTTGAAAAATAACTCTAATCAAATGTAAACATTAATTGAACTAAAATGGTACCAAACACCTTCCTTGTTGATCTTTCAACAAGTACAAATTAAAATTAAGATCAAATCTCAATTGCATAACTTTCTTAAAATAAAAACCAAAACACCCTCTTTGTTATGATTCTTATATCCATGTATATTTGTAATGATTGCAAAACAAAAGATCTCAAATATACTATGTCAATAAAAAAACTTTAAAAAAACACATATTCAAATTGTACATATTTACAATAATGATATCATATCTACATATATTCTTAATAATTATTAAGACAAAAGATCTACAAACATACTATTTCAATAAACCATTGATATTGACAGGCAATCTAAATATCCATTGAACACAAAATAATTTGGACCACAACCAAGGGCTTATCCCTTCCCCCATCAAACAAGTGTCCAAGCTCATAAGTATGACAACTTGACAACTACTCATGAACCCAAGTGTCCCAATAAGATCTTGAAACCTAAATGGGGCCCTGTATCAATGGACCATACCTTAAATGGCCGCTTCATCCATACACTGTTAATAATAATCATTTCATTGAAAATGATCATAAGATTCATCACTTTACTCATATAAAGTGCTTAATAATCACAAGACAAATGACGGATCAAGAATAACCTATTCACCAAAGTCTCCAAAAGACAAAACATACGTTATAAACTTTCAACAATGCAAATCACAAAAGCACATTTCCCCTCTTCAAAAAAACATTGAAATGCATCTCTTTCCTACAACTTTCCCAAGAAATGTCTTTCCCAAATGGTCTCCAAGTCAAAAGAAAAAAAGTACAATGAAATTCACTTATGAATGAAACATCAAATCAAGTGCCTTACACATTATAAATATTGTTTTACACATTGTAAATATTGTATTGCACATTATAAATATTGTTTGATAGTGTATAAAAGCAGATTCCAACAGCCCACCATGGTATTTCCCCATTTGAACACTTTTCCCTTAACCTAAAAGATATGTAACACTAATCAAATATTAAATGCTTATTCTTCCCTATTTGGAACTTTAGATGCATAATCAAACATTGTCAAAACTTTAAAAAAAATGTTTTCAACCATGAAAGGATTTTATATTAAAAATATGCCCACCATTCTTAAAACAAAATAAAGCAAGCCACTATATCAGTCAGAATCTATATAGCTTTGAATTCAACAATATCTTTATCTTTCATTTTCACAAATCATATGAATTCCAATTCAGAGTTATGACTTTACACACAAAACTCCATTCAAAGATTGAATGGATTCATATTCTAAAACAGTTGGGCATGAAGAAATTCAAATGTTCAGTCTCAATCACATCAAACAAAAGAATAAAAAGGAAAGAAAAAAGAGCCCAGATCATAAACATGACAGATATAAAGCCATAAATAATTGAAACTTGTGAAGTTGAAAAGGAAGATGGCGTACCAGCTCAGATGTTTGCCAAACAGAGAATGAATAAGAATTCCGAATTCCTTGCACCGACAAAAGATATTAGTTTTTTCTTAGATATATAGTCATAAAAAAGAAAACGGTTTGTTACAGGGTCTAAATTGCTTGCACGCCATTGATTGCTTCAATTATTACTGCATATCGTGTCAAGAATATGGGCAGCTGTTTATTAACTCAATAATGGTTGCTGTCAATTGCAGAGAGAATAATATTGAGTGGCAACTTGTAACGCCTTTCTTTGTTCTTCTTTAACATGCGTCTCCCACACCTTTGCTAAGTGTCTTGTGTGTCCATATTTGGTATGCTGTTTTTTTATGGGAATGATTAGATTTTGTAGATTTTTGGCTAATGGGGAATTAGTTTGAATGAAAGAAATGTGACTTTAGTGTTTCATTTGGATACCCAATAGGAAGGGGGAACCTTTGGGAGTGAGTTGTTGTAAGTATGTTTAACTATGTGTGGGGTTAGTTTTAAATAGTCTAGATCATGGGTTTAATTTCTGATTTGGGTTGATGATTTATAATCAATGATGTTTAGGGTTTGTTTGCTTGATTTCGGTTGTTGTTTGAAGTAGTTTTGATCATATTGTTTAATTTCTGATTTGTCCACAGTGTGAATGAGTTATCAATTAATGAGCTAAATAGACTCTATGATGAATGGTTCATAAGGCACAAAATGCGTTGAAGGTTTTACAAATGAGGTAGCAAGTTAAGAGGACTTATCTTGGAGGAAATTCCATGGTTAAGCGCATTTGAGTAGGAGCAATACTGGAAGGGTGACCTCTCGGGAAGGCTTGATGCTTCACCCATGTGAGCATCACCTTGATGCAATGAGTGCTATGTGTTCAATCCATTCTCATGAGAGATGGGTTCTTGTGAACCACTACTCATGAAACATAGGTCAATGAGTTCGACTCAAAAACTACAAAGTTGAATCCTAATGGGAATATCACTTTTTGGGGTTAGTTCATTCAATCTCAATTGTCAATTTAAGTAGTCTAGATCATGGATCTAATTTTTTATTTGTCCATAGTGCATGAGTTATAATCAACCATTTGTAGGGTTAGTTTATTTGATCTCGATAATCATTTCAAGTAATTTAGGTCATAGCTTTAATTTATAATTTGTTCATAATGTGAATGAGTTATAATCATTTAGGATTAGTTCATTCAATCTTGATTGTCATTTTAAGTAGTGTAGGTCATAGGCTTAATTTTTTATTTGTCTAGGTGTACATGAGGGACCTAATGATTTGGTGGGAGGACTAACATCATGGTATGGGTCAAGGTTCTTTTTTACCACAAAAAATATCAAGAACAATTGATTTATTTCTTCATTTGAAGAGGTGATGAATAAGGCTATTTTTAAAATAAGTTAATAAGAATAAAAGAGAGAATTGTCTAAATTATTATGAATGTTTAATGTGATTCGATCATAGTTTTAAAAAAATTTGAATCTTAAAGAATAGTGCAATTATATATTAGGGTTCTATTTAGAAAAGGAAGAGTCCTATCAACTCGATCTTCTTATGATAAATAAGGATTCTAATTGACTTTGATTTTATTGAGAAAGTATTTTGGAAACTCCAGTTGCTTTCCAAAAGTCACCTCCAAATCATTATTAATAATTGTGTTTGAGACTAGGGTGAGATCATTGCAGCCATTTGAAATTTAGTTCTCTTAATACGACCATTGAGCTCTTCTTATATATATATATACACTAGTAAATAATTTTTTTAATGATTCATATTAGATTACACAACTTTCTAAAAATGCTAAGGAAATTTAGTTTAATGGTATGTCCATCCAAAACTTTTACAATAAAATAAAAACAAAAATAAAAATAAATCCTTAATGCCTATTTATTCAAAGTCATATTGTTTTTTCATTATGATAAATAAAAGACACTATATTATTCAATGCTAATACTTGAAGATAGATTGAGATCATCTTAAAAAAACTCTGAATATATTTTTTTATTCAACATCCATATCTCAATTTATAAAAAAAAAATATCAAAAATTAATCATAATCTTATTAAAAGAACTTATATTAAAAAATTAAATTAAATTAAAAAATAAAATACATATCATTGATGAAGAATATAACCAATATTAAATTACAAACACCATAACCAATATTTTATTGTCCATAGTATAAATCTCCATACTACCAACTGTACGACCCATATATTGATTCTTTCAAATTTTTAAAAAAAATTTGTAATCACAATAGTCACACAATAATATTAAACCCCCAAAAAGTTATGATTTGTAAATCCAATGCCTATCTGCAATAGAAATCCAGAAATTGAACTTTAAAAAAAATGACTACCCATCATATTTAAAATTTAATATTGATTGTTTATTGTTGCTATTATGGACTTATTGAGATAACGAGACATGTCCATTGATATCTCCATTATTAATTGAGGACTTCATTCAGAGCTTGGAGAGAGTTGAAAAATGTGGCTGAAATATTAACATATAGTTTATGCTGTCACTTCACTTCTCTTAGAATTGAAGGAGATAGAGAAGAATCTTAAATTATTTTTGGGATTTAATTCCACCATAAATGTCTCAGTCCAATCTTCCAATTTTCTAAACATAGAATCATATTTTAAGAATTACCTTGGCCTACTTAGCTTTAAAAGGTTTTAAATGAATTTAGTGAGTACAAAAATACAACATCAAGCCATTGGATTCCCTAAGGTCCATAGTTGAAATTGGGAAAGAGATAAGGTTGTCCACATTATTAAATATTATCATTTGTACTGTTAGTAGAAGGTGTAATTTGGGTGTGTTTAAACAATGAGTTATATTTAGGAACATGTGTTAATTGTATTATATATTGAGTTATGCAAGTTAGATTTTTAAAACAAATTGTTGTTGATTTGAGTGATATTGGTATATGAGGGATATGATATGGAGTTTGAAGTTGGAAAGTTGAGATGATTAGGATTTGAAAGTGAAGTATATTCTTGTCTATAATGTTGTCTTGTGTTGAATTGACTTTACACTAAAAATACACAATTCAATGTTTCTTAGTATGCATGTGAAATGTAATAATTATGTCTAAGATTGTCACACTTGAAATGTGGTAATTTAACATTTTGAACTAAAGGATCTTATAGTCTGTCTATGTGGATAAAATCACAATTGTAATTTAGTCCAGTGTATGTAAGAAACAATTAAGAAGTGTTCTAAGAAAAATAATGTGATTTAAAATAATCATATATTGAACTTTAGATAATTGAATGCACTAGAATAAATCAAAGATATTATAAAAATCATATAACATTAAAATCATCTCTATACAATCACATAAAATAAGATATAAATTTTTTTAAGATATAAGCTTTTCTATTATAAAAACATATAATGCTAATTATTATTTTATTCTCTCTTACAATATAATTAATAATGATTTATTTTATTTTATTTTATAATTAAGGGGCCGAAGCCGAAATTTTTGAATTAAAATAAATTTAGAAAGCTACATGAAGCTCGTAATAATAAACATAAGATAAGGAAGTTTAAACTGATAATCCATAAAAACCAAAATTGAGCAACTACTTAGCTCCTAACGTTAACCTGTTGGATCTATGTAGCACCTATGGCACACTAAATCTAAACAAAGAAAAGAAAAGGGCATAAAGGCTAAGAATTATCTGCATTGGCTCAATATGACTAAGACAATGAGCCTTTTTTGTCTTCATCATCCTCTGTTGGGACATCCTCTTCTTCTTCCTCCCCTACAACATCATTGTTCTCCTCTACATCTCCATCTATCTATGTTCCCTCTTCCTCCACGATAGCCTCTTCTTCTTGTGTTTTTGTATCTGCATCTACCTCATCCCCTTCCCCCTCATCTCCTTCATCCTCTTCAAAATATTCTTCATTGCATAGGCCATCCACCTTTTCTTCATATTTGTATTGATAAACCCATCCCACATCCTCATCCAGATTATCACTATATGGGGGACACTTTACCATCCAGCAGGCCCAAAAACATTTTTAGAAAAGTTGCTCCTCTCCTGATCATGCTCTTTCTAAGGTCTTGGAATTCCTATTCCCAACCCCACAATATCAAAAATATTCTTGGGGGCGCGGGCGAGGGGGGGGGTGCCATACATTTGTCCCTCTTCTTCCTATTACTAGGACCAGGTGAAGGGTCTCCCTCCCTCTTGGCTATTGCATATTTGAACAAGAAAATGATGGTCAAATTTTCATCAATATTGTTGATTGCTTCATGTAAACTAATTAAATGTTTTTCCTTGAATAGCTTGGAGAAAAATTATTTTGTAACTGATTTTTTATCCCCTACCACAAGAATGAAGGCCAAGAAACCATCACAAATGTCTGAATTTGCTCTATAATGTTGATTGGTGCTAAGGAAATTGAAGCCCAAAATCCTTTTCATTGCGTGCATAACCAGATGATGTTTGAACTTGGAGACCTCTTTTATCATGTTCTCTGAAATAGGTGCATCAAAGTTTGTCTGATCCTCTATGGATTTGCACTTGATGGGGGCATCCATTTTAAACCTCATTGTCAAGCTACTTTGCTCCAACTTGCAAGCGCCTCAAAGAAAAATGTTACTATTGACGCCTAGAATTTCTTCCAAGTAGATATTATTCAAGAAGTTTAGCGAGTGTGGGACCTTGCATGTGTTTCATTGAATGACCTTTGGGATTTTTGAAGTCGTCCCTTCATTCTTGAGGGAAAAGGGGAAAGACAACTAACCCTATTAAGGTGAAATGCCAAGATTTTGGAATATTTTAAAACTTAGAATGCACGTGCTATTTCAAGAAATGAAGTATCAAGGTAACTTTGTATTCTATAGGCCTAGGAACAGTCATAGAGATACATCAACATAATAAATAAAAGATATAGAGTGAACCATGCAATACACTCACAAAATAGAGAAGCATGAATGCATAATCTTTTGAGCAAATCTTAAACAAAAATGCACTAAAGGTGGAGATTGCGTTTAAACAACACAAAAACATTCATGAGCACCGAAAACTCTAAAATCAAAGGGTTGAAAGAATGATCAATTTCTATTAATATTTCAAGCTACCCATTATAATTTAAGACTTACAAAAAGATAAGCCTGTTGATAATACTTCTACAAGAGTCCTACTCTATTTCTACCAAAGTTAAGTCACAAAATTCATCTTACAATATTACAAAGCTCTATATATATCCAAGGCATTGCTTGAAAATCCTAATAGAAAGAGGTTCAAACGAAGTGCTATGTGTTTCATTCCTCTAGGATTTTTATGTTGGGTCACATGACTACCCCTAGAAAACTTACAACCTGCCTATGTTTCATGCCTACAGAAATGGCTTCTTCATTATTATGCTCAACGGTCATTCCTACGTAATCATGGTAGTAGTTTCCTTGAACATCGTGCCCAAAAAAAAAGAATGCACCAAAATTGAAAGAATGATGAGTATGCAAAGTTGGATGTGTGGAAAAGTATGGTTACAATAGAAGAGACACATGGTGAATGATTTTTGAGGCTCCCTTTGAAAAAAAATTGAATCTCATGAAAACTCTGCGAGGTGCCCACATGTCATGCCCAAAAGGCATTGGGACCCACCAACAAAAGAGATCAGTTGGCAACGTGACGAAATACGACACTCAAGTGGGGAGACCATCTCCAAAATAAAATGGATCTTCTCAAATCACCTGTGAGACAACCACGTTTCATGCTTCAAAGAAAACTCGGTCCCACCATTGGAAGAGAAAATCGCTTAACGCTTGAGGGACACAGGGCACCTCAGCGGGAACTTGGGTGTACCATGTTGAAAGTCATGACCAAGATGCACATCGTGCCAACAAATAGAAAAGTGTGCTGCTACGAAAAGGATGAAAATAGAGTGTCCTTCCTATTCTTCGGGCCTCAAGTGACATAATGCACATTAACTCACACTTGTCTTCTATCCTTGATTGCAATGACCGATAGAAAAATAAAAGGCTTCTACTAAATTTATACAGAGTTTCAACGATATGCATGTCTGCACTTTCTAAATTGGTAATGTTGGTAGCTATATATCCCTTCCTAATTATCTACCTGTGATCCATCAAATCAATTCTAAATCTATGTTCTTCTCTACCAAATTGATTAAATTCTTTAAAAGATTAAAATATAATAAAAATGATGAATCAAACATATATATTAAAAGGGATAAAAAGTATAATAAAAGTCATGTGCATCATACTCATCAACATAGAATCATATAAAAATAAGATAATTTTTTAACCTTGTACATTTTTATACTATACAAGCATTCTATATATATATATATATCCTACTACAGTATGTAGTAAATAAGTTTTTAAAAAATAGTTAATCTCACACTTTAAAATAATTTTTTTAGTAAAAAAGATAAAATTGTCAATTATGTCAAAAACAATTAAAACATAAAAATGGATTTTAATAATATGAAACCCTCAAAAGTCATGTTTTAGTTATTTAATCCTAACAAATTTTAGTTATCAATTTAGTTGCATTAGATTATACACTGAATTATGATGTAGTAGATCTTTTTGAAATAAATTGTTGTTGATTTTAGTGATATTTTATGAAGGATAAATAAAACATGGGATATGATATTGAATTTAAGGCTAGAAAGTTGAGGTGATTGAGATTTGAGAGTTCGAAGTATATTCTTGTAAATAATGTTGTCTTGTATTGAATTGATATTCATTCATAATACACAATTTAAATTTTATGGTATGTATGTAAAAGATAATGATCATGTCTAAGATTGTTGAGCTTGAATGTGGGCAATCTAAAATTTTGAAATAGAGGATATGGTTAATCTCATGGTTCATTGATGAAGATAGAATCAAAAGTCTAATATAGTTCATGATATTTAGGAAGTAATGAAGAGTTGTTCTAAGAAAAGGTATGTTATTGGAAACAACAATTGAAACAATTGTTATATTGTCATTGATGTCAAACCTTAACTAGTAAGACAATTTCTATCTAGTAGAGTACCATATCTTTTGATTGATGAAGAGGATTTGAAAAGAGGAGATAACAAGAGGACCTAAGGAAAGGTTGAGTTATGTGATACTTCAATGGGTATTTGATTAGTTGGCACATTGACAAGGTAATGTGTTGTTTATCTTTAAGACTAAGTGAAGAAGTCAATAGATTTGAAGAATAGGCTTAACCGAGCAAAAGAGAAGAAATTTAGTTTAAGTCGAGTGATGCTAGTATCGACTAAGCATCAATATAAGCTGAGAAAATTTAGTGTTGACCGAGCATCAGTAATTGCCAAGCAACATATAATTAACTGATAGAAGTCAGTGTTTACTGAGAAGTAAAGTTTTAGCAATGACTAAGACATCCAGTAATGACCGAGTAGATGAACACAGTATTGACCGAGTGTTGGTAATTTACAGTTTGTGAATAAATTGAGGATCCCAGCTGACATAGTTGAATTCTTGGGATATGTAAAATGTGTTGATATTATTAATGAATGATCTGGAGCATTTAATGCAAGGTAAACCATTTTCTTATGGATTCAAGAAGAAGTTTGGAGAAGTATCTAGAAGGAAAAGGAGGAGAGAAAAATGATGGAAGGATTCGATGATTCTGACCTTTAAACCTAATATCTACAAAAGAGATTAAGCAACAAAATATTAATCTACTTGATCAAGGAGGTATAAGGATGACCTGATTGTGAGGTTACGAAGTGTGTGGAAATAGTTTGATGTTATTGGCTGACGAACCTAAGTAGAAGGCTAAGAAGAGATGAACAAAGTTGAGGCGATTTCTTGAAGAGATTTTTGAGCAGATCAGAGATGGAGATGGTAATGAAGTTCAATCAGTAAATCAACATATGAGTGTAGTAGATCTTTATTTGCAAAGTGAGTTGTATATTTTAGATCATAACTTATTGTTACTTTCTAACCATTGTATCAGTCAAAATCTTTTAATCAAGGTGACATTCTAATGGAAAGTTCTTAAGCCCTCTAACTAGGACACTCTTAATAGGGTGATTAAATCCTTTAACAAGGTCACACCTAATAGTGTGTGTTGTAAACCTTTAACATGGTTGGCTTCTCACATAGCTCACTTTCGAAGAGTGAAAATTAGTAGCGTGTTACTTGTGGTTTTTTCCAAATTGGGTTTCGACATTAAATCCTGGTGTTATACTTGTGTGAATGTTATTTGATGTTCAAATATTGTTGAAAGTTTTATATTCTGCAAGTTGATTACTTTTGGATGGTGGACTGCGATTTTTATGTTGCTGATATATTCTATAGAGACCGAGTGAATTGTTGATTAGATCTAAGTTTGTTGAAAAGTTTAAAAGCTCAATTGGTACATCTAGACCTGAAGATAAATGATTCACCCCACCCCCCCCCCCCCCTCTCAGTTATTCTAAATCATTCTAACAATTGGTATCATAGTTGTTGGTGCTTGTAAGGAAATTTTTTAAAGGTACTTGAAGCTAATGATCAAGATGTACAAAAAAGAGGTACCAAAGTTGAACAAGGAGAACTTCCCTGCATGGAAAATTTTAATGAAATTGCACCTAGTTGGTATTGGTGATTTGGTGAAACACTATGTGGAAAATGATTATGTACCACCTGTTGCACCTATGACAATTGAGGAGATGAAATAAAAACAAGAACACAATCAGGCAATGTTGGAGATTACATCTTCCCTAAGCTATCCTAAATTTGAAGACATCAAGGACTGTACTAATGCAAAGAAAATGTGGGACACACTAGCAACTATCTATGGTGGGGACACAAATGTGCTGAGACCCAAATCTGAAAGTTTGAGAGGTAAGTTTGATGAAATGAAAATGCAAGAAGGTGAAAACATTTTTCAGTATTGTAGCATAGTTAAAGAGGTAGTAAATGCTATTAGAGGATCTAATGGAAACATTGATGATTAAACTGTTATTAGTAAAGTGTTGAGAAACCTACTTCCTATCTATGCTATTAGAGTTTCTACAATACAAGAATCTAGATGAACTCTTGGTAATGTCCTAACTTTGGAAGGTCTTGTTGGTAGGATTACTCCTTTTGAGTTGTCTAATTTTGATAATTTCACTACTCACAACATTGAATCCACATTCAAGTCTCAGATGGTTCTTCAGAAAGAGATAAGGTTGTCCACATTATTAAATGTTATCATTTGCACTGTTAGAAGGTTCAATTTGGGTGTGTTTAAAAAGTGATTTATATTTAGGAACATGTGTTAATTGTATTATATATTGAGTTATTCAAGTTATATTTTTAAAATAAATTGTGATTGATTTGAGTGATATTGTTTTATGAGGGATATGACATGGAGTTTGAAGTTGGAAAGTTGAGATGATTAGGATTTGAAAGTGAAGTATATTCTTGTGTATAATGTTGTCTTGTGTTGAATTGACTTTTACATCATAAATACATAATTCAATGTTTCTTAGTATGCATGTGAAATGTAATAATTATGTCTAAGATTGTCACACTTGAAATGGGGTAGTTTAACATTTTGAAATAAAGGATCTTATGGTCCATCAATGTGGATAAAATCATAATTGTCATTTGATCCACAACATGTAAGAAACAATTAAGAGGTGTTCTAAGAAAAATAATGTGATTTAAAATAGTAATATATTGAGCTTTAGATAAAATAATGCACTAAAAGAAATCAAAGATATAATAAAAATCATACATTAAAATCATCTCTATAAAATCACATAAAATAAGATATATTTTTTAAAGATATACGCTTTTCTATTATAAAAACATATAATATTAATTATTTTTATTCTCTCTTACAATATAATTAATAATGATTATAAAAAATTTGTTGATAATTAAGGGGTCGAAGCCGAATTTTTTTAATTAAAATAAGTTTAAAAGGCTACATGAAGCTCGCAGTAATAAACATAAGATAAGGAAGTTTAAACTGATAATCCATAAAAACCAAAATTGAGCAACTACTTAGCTCCTAACATTAACCTATTGGATCTATGTAGCACCTATGGCACACTAAATCTAAACAAAGAAAAGAAAAGGGCATAAAGACTAAGAATTATATGTATTGGCTCAGTCTGACTAAGACAACGAGCCTTCTTTGTTTTCATCATCCTCTGTTGGGATGTCCTCTTCCTCCACAGTTCATCAGTGTTCTCCTCTGCCTCTCCATCTATTCATGTTTCCTCTTCCTCCATGATAGCCTCTTCTTCTTGTGTTTCTGTATCTACATCCACCTCGTCTCCTTCATCCTCTTCAAAATATTCTTCATTGCCTAGGCCATCCACCTTTTCTTTATATTTTTATTGATAAACCCATCCCACATCCTCATCTAGATTATCACTATATGGGAACACTTTACCATCCAGCAGGCCCAAAAACATTTTTAGAAAATTTGCTCCACTCCTGATCATGCTCTTTCTAAGGTCTTGGAATTCCTACTCCAAACCCTACAATATGAAAAATCTTCTTTGGGGGGGGGGTGTCATACATATGTTCTTCTTCTTCCTATTACTAGGACTAAGTGAAGGGTGTCCCTCCCTCTTGGCTATTGCATATTTGAACCAGGAAAGGATGGTAAAATTTTCATCAATATTGTTGATTGCTTCATGTAAAATAATTAAATGTTTTGCCTTGAATATCCTATAGGAAAATTCTTTTGCAACTTATTTTTTCTCCCCTACCACAAGAATGAAGGCCAAGAAATCAGCACAAATGTCTTAATTTACTCTATGATGGTGATTGGTGCTGAGGAAATTGAAGCCCAAAATCCTTTTCATTGCGTGCATAACCAAACAATGTTTGAACTTGGAGACCTCTTCTATCATGTTCTCTGAAATAGGTGCATCAAAGTTCATCTACTCCTTTATGGATTTGAGCTTGATGGGGGCATCCATTTTAAACCTCATTTCCCAGCTACTTTGCTCCAATTTGCAAGTGGCTGAAAGAAAAATGTTACTATTGACGCCTAGAATTTCTTCCAGGTAGATAGTATTCAAGAAGTTTGGTGAGTGTGAGACCTTGCATGTGTTTCATTGAATGAACTCTGGGATTTTTTAAGTCATCCCTTCATGCTTGAGGGAAAAGGGGAAAGACAACTAACCCTATTAAGGTGAAATGCCAAGATTTTGGAATATTTTAAAACTTAGAATGCACATGCTATTTCAAGAAATGAAATATCAAGGAAACTTTGTATTCTATAGGCCTAGGAATAGTCACGGAGATACATCAACACAATAAATAAAAGACATAGAGTGAACCATGCAATACACTCACAAAATAGAGAATCACGAATGCATAATCTATCCAACAAATCTTAAACAAAGATGCACTGAAGGTGGGGATTGAATTTAAACAACATAGAATATTCATGAGCATTGAAAACTCTAAAATCAAAGGGTTGAAAGCATGATCAATTTCTATTAAGATTTCAAGCTACCCATTACAATATAAGGCTTACAAAAGGATGAGTTTTTTGATAATACTTCTACAAGAGTCCTACTCTATTTCTACCAAAGTTAAGTCTCAAAAGTCCTCTTACAACATTACAAATCTTCTAAGGCTTCTATGGGGTTGGTAGGGTCTTTTGCTAATGTTGTTTCCAAGATGGTAGCGACTGAGAAGGGATGTAGGTTTTCCACTAATAATGAGGCTTCCATTGCACCGGTTCCTATTTGTGGCTCTTTATCTATCAATTTTTCCTTTGTTGTTGATAGAGATTTAATGAGTAGTAATGAAATTTGGAAATCCCATAGACTGATTTGTCAGTTTTGGGGTTTTTTTACACAAGGTAGGGGGTCAAGAAGGGCCAAAGGATGGCACACCCTAATGATCCAAGCCTACAACACACATGTGGAAGCTACAAACAACAACAGTGAGAGGGAGAATGCCAGATCTTTCATATATTATCATCAATAGGAATCATACATGTCAGGCCGTAAGGCCTTCCCGATTAGGGCCAGATATTATAATGAATTACAGAAGTCCTCAAACATGTGAGGATCTGTTACTAATCTCCAATCTAATGTCTACTATCTTCTATCCAAAAACTACCTCCTAAACTACAACCAAACATCTACATTTATACAAGAAGCTACCGAGATGAGTCAGCCTTCAGATCCACAATTAACATAAGTAACGGTCAAATGTGGGACCACACGCTTCCCAATGATGGATACCAACATTAATTATGTGATCCAATATAAATGCACAAGTCGGCCACAATAGGAAATAAAACTAGACCTGTCGGTAAGCAAGATAATGGAGCAACAAACAGGTAATGTCGAGCGCTAGTGAAATAACCAACCACCCAGGAGAGAACTAACCACACTCGGTAACCAAAGGAAACCGACCAACTCGGTCAAAACAGAAACCAAGCAACACAGACAAACTCCAAAATGTTTTTGGTGACACAGGATTGCCAAGGACCCAAGATGCTCCTGCATCAGACACCTGGGGTTATTTTGAAATGATTCTCCAAATCATTTGGAAGGTCTGGTCCGAGCTGCATCCAACTCAGACTGTGAAATCCATGAACTATCTTCCATCGGTCTATTCTTCCACTTAACCAGATATTCCATATACTATTTTCCTCTTGTGCTCTTGCCAACTCTTTCCTTCAAAATCTGTTCAACTTCATCATTCTACTTCCTAGGATATTCTGTCGATACTGTCACTTCTTCATCAGGTTCATGATACTCATACAAATCAGCAATGTTGAAAATAGGTGATATGTCCATGTATCAAGTAACTCAATCTCATATGCATTTCCACTGTCAAATTTCCTCAAAATTTTGCAAGGTCCAAACTTCTTCATCTTCAGCTTCCCATATGTTCCAACAGGAAATTGGCCTTTCTTCAAATGAACCATCACTTCATCACCAACATCAAAAGTTTTATGTCTTATTGATCTATCAGCTCTGTCTTTGTATTTCTGATTACTATCTTCCAGCTTCAGCTTCACATCTTCATGCAATGTCTTCATGTACTCAACAAACTTTACTCCTTCAACACTTTTCTTATTCTCATCAGCAATGTCTCTCAAATCATATATTCCTCTCAGTTGTGTGCCATTTACAATCTCAAATGGTGTCTTTCCAATACTCCTATTCATTGAATTATTATATGAAACTCTGCTTGTGCTAACATAGAAGCCCAATTACTCAATGGAGACAATTACTCAATGTGTCTCCAACTAAACATCTCAACAGATTTCCCAAACTTATGTTCACAACTTCAGTCTGTCCATCGGTTTATGGGTGAAATGTAGAACTATATTTCAACTCAATGCCAAATTTCTTCCAAAGTGTTTTCTAAAAATATCCAACAAATTTACTGTCTCGGTCAAAGATAATACTCCTCGGTAATCCATGCAATCTAACAATTTCCTTAAAGAAAAGATCTGCTACATGTACTACATCTGATGTCTTTCTACATGGTATAAAATGTGCCATCTTAGAAAATCTATCCACAACAACAAATATTGAATCATTACCTCTTACTGTCTTCAGTAAGCCAAGAACAAAGTCCATACTAATGTCAATCCAAGGTTTCTCATGAACAACAATCGGTGTATACAATCCAGTATTCCGACTTACTCCTTTTGCAACTTGACAAATTCCATAACTTTTCACAACTTTCTGAACATCTCTATACAACGATAGCCAAAAGTACTTCTCCTTAAGAAAATTTGATGTTTTATCAATGCCAAAATGTCCAGCCAAACCACTACTATGTTTCTCCTTTATCAAATTAGATCTCATCACTCCTCTTGGTATACACAACTGAATACCTTTAAACAACATACCTTCCTAAATAAAATATTCATCCCATTTAGTATCTTGTTGATCTTGAATAGGTGCTATGCACTTTCTCCATGGCTCAGAAAAATCAGGGTCATTTTCATACAAACCTTTCATCTCATCAAAACCAAGAACTTCAATTTTCATCTCGGTCATCAAAGATCTTCTTCTACTCAATGCATCAGCAACTCAGTTAGTGACTCCACTCTTATGCTTTATCACAAATGTATAAATCTATAAATACTCAACCCATTTCATATGTCTCTGATTCAACTTATTCTGACTACCCAAATATTGTAAAGCCTTATGATCAGTATACAACAAAAATTCACTCGGTATCAAATAATGTCTCCATTTCTTCACTGCTTGAACAATGGCATACAATTCTTGATCATACACAAAATATTTCCTTCTAGCATCATTCAACTTTTCACTAAATAAAGCAATAGGTTTACCTTCTTGACTCAACACAGCTCCAATTGCACTTCCACTTGCATCACATTCTACTTGAAATACTTTACTGAAATCAGGTAATGCCAAAATAGGTAATTCAGCAACCTTCTGCTTCAGATTCTCAAAACTTTTATCAGCTACATGTGTCCACTTGAATTATCTTGTGTCTCCTCTCATAGTCTCGGTCATAGCATTACAATGAATTGAAATTCCTTATGAACTTTTGGTAAAAACTTGCCAAACTATGAAATGATCTTACCTCAGTAGCATTCATAGGTGTAGGCCAATTCAGAATAGCTTCCACCTTTTCAGGATCTATCTTCAAACCATAAGTTGAAATAACAAATCCCAAATACACAATATCTTCTTTCATGAATGAACACTTTTTTAGATTTATCAGCAACTTTTCCTCTTTCAATCTCTGCAAAACTTGTCCAACATGCAAAAAATGTTCTTCTCTAGTCTTACTAAATATCAGAATATCATCAAGATATACAAATTTACCCAAGAATTTCTTCAAAACTTCATTCATCAGCCTCATAAAAGTACTCAATGCTTTAGTTAAACCAAAAGGCATAACCAACCACTCATACAAACCTTCTTTTGTCTTGAAAGCAGTCTTCCATTCATCACCTTCTCTGATTCTGATCTGATGATACCCACTTTTCAAATCAATCTTTGTGAAATACTTTTCTCCAGTCAAGCTTTCCATTATATCATCCATTCTCAATATAGGAAACCTATACTTCACTGTTATCTTATTGATTGCTCTGGAATCATTACACATTCTCCATTCTTTTTTGGTGCCAATACAATAGTTACTATACATGGACTCAAAATTTCTATGATCAAACCTTTCTCCAACAACTCTTGAATTTGTCGGTTCAATTCCTGATTCTCGATAGGTGTCAACCAATGAGGTGCCTTATTTAGTAAAATAGCTCTAGGGATTAGCTCCATACAATGATCAATGCTTCTTTTTGGTGGCAAACCATCAGGTACATTATCAGAAATGATATCACTGTACTCAATGAGTAACTTATCAATCTCCTCAGGGACATGGTCCTCTATTTTCTTACTCAACTTATTAGGAATCAGATCAAAACATACATCATTCCTCTTCAAAGAGTTAACAAACTTTCTTCCTTCTATCAAACAAACTTTCACAGATGTGCAAACATTACTAACAGGTTCTTCCATCAATGGTAACAAGATTTGTTTATTTCCATCAGCCACAATAGTATACTTATGCAACCTCCCATCATATATAGCATGTCTATCATATTGCCAAGGTCTACCCAACAAAATTTGATAACAATCCATAGGCATGATATCACACAACACCTTATCATAGTATTTTCTAATCTTCAAATTCACATAACATTGTTCACTTACCAAGAGTGTATGCTCATCTTTGATCCATGAAATATGATAGGGCTTCGAATGTACCAACCTTTCCAACTACAATTTTGTGACCATCTCTTCAGATGCCAGGTTCTCTAAGCTACCATTGTCAATGATTACCTTCCAAAATTTGTCAGAAACTCTACATCTGGTCTTGAACAAACTTTTCCTTACCAGATCTTCCTTCTTGCTTTCATTCCACAGTGCTCTCCTTACCATCAAGTTATTTTCTTTCTCAAGTTCATTTGGTGACTCTTCTTGCACCAAAGCATTTCTACTACTACCAGCCTTCTTACTAGCTTGTGCACATTCAAAAGATCTATGTCCTTCTTCTCCACAATTGTAACAAGTTCCTCAAAAATTTCCTCTACCATAACCACCTCGGTAGTTACTGCCTCTGCCTCTAGAACTTTCACCTTTCCACTCGGTCTTTCCTTTGTCCAGATTTGTCTTTTCTGGCTCGGATCTAACATTTTCACCATTAGATCTACCTCTTCCTCTAGGGAATCTACCACCTCTTCCTCTTTTTCGTTGCTCATGTCTTTTGTTCAGTTTCTCCTCGGCTTTCAAAGAAAATTGATAAGCCTCTTCAATATTCTCCAACTTGACCATACTAATTTCCTCTTGGATGGAAACTCTCAAACCATTTAGGTATCTACCAATTCTTTCCACATCATCTTCATCATGTCCAGATCTAATATCCAATCTATAGAATTCCTCAGTATACTCTTTTACCAAGCTATCTTTCTATCTCAAACTTTGCATTCACCGAACTAGGTTAATCTGTTAATCAGAAGGTAAGAATTTTCCTTTCAACTTATTGACCATTTTACTCCATACCTTAATTTTTTCCTTTCCTTTCCTCTTTCAATCCAATTCTAGATGTTCCCACCGTAAGGATGCATGACTTTTCAATTTTGTGCTTGCAATCTTCACCTTCTTATCCTCAGGGATATTTTCATATTCAAAATACTTTTCCATCTCGATGATCTAGTCCACCAATTCATTAGAATCCAGCTTTCCACCATACTCAGGAGGATTGAAATGTGGTGTTGAATTTAGATTTTTCAAAGCCTTCAAAAATCTTTCTTCACCTTGATCCATAACAGGAGTAGGTTCTGCATTCGCCTGTTCTTCTTCAATTTCATCATGACTAACATCTTCAAGATGTTTGCCTCTTCTTTAGGCTATCTCCACTGCTTCTAACCTAGTAGCAATCTGCCTTAGCATATCTACCAATCTTGGATCTTCATCTCACCTCCCATGAACCATCTTGACAACCCTCTACAATTGTAGGTCAGATCACAATCTACTACCCCACAATAATTCAACTAGGGCTTCAAGAGGAACTTGCAAACCTAGATCCGCAGAACTAGATCAAGATCTCACCTCACTCTGATACCACTTGATGAAAGGCGGGGGTCAAGAGGGGCCAAAGGATGGTGCACCCTAATGATCCAAGCCTGCAACACACATGAGGAAGCTACAAACAACAACAGTGAGAGGGAGAATGCCAAATCTTTCATATATTATCATCAATAGGAATCATACATGCTGGGCTGTAAGACCTTCCTGGTTAGGGCCAGATATTATAATGAATTACAAAATTCCTCAAACATGTGAGGATCTATTACCAATCTCCAATCTAATGTCTACTATCTTCTATCCAAAAAATGCCTCCTAAACTACAACCAAACATCTACATTTATACAAGAAGCTACCAAGCTGAGTCGGCCTTCAGATCCATAATTAACAGAAGTAATGGTCAAATGTGGGACCACACACTTCCCAATGATGGATACCAACATTAATTCCATGATACAATATAAATGCACAAGTCAACCACAACAAGAAATAAAACTTGACCCGTCGGTAAGCAAGATAACCGAGTAGCAGACAGGCAATGTCAAGCGCTAGTGAAATAACTAACCACCCAGGAGAGAACTGACCACACTCGATAACCAAAGGAAACCAACCAAATACCAACCAACTTGGCCAAAATAAAAACTAAGCAACATAGACAAACTCCAAAATGTTTTTGGTGACACAGGATTGCCAAGGACCCAAGATTCTCCTGCATCATTTTTGGCCTAGCCTTCCCAAACTGCATGATTGGGTTTCTCAAAGATGGGAACCAAAATTATCAGGTACTATTAACATCTATCCAATGGAAAAAGGCTTTTTCATTGCAAAATTTGATAATGTTATGGATAGAGCTACGATCCTATGTGATTATTTCTTTTTGGGGGAGGATGAAAAATTTATGCTCATGGTAAAGTCATGGCACCCTGATTTCAATCATTCCACTGAAGTCTTTAGTACTATCCCTATATGGGTCAAGATCCCTAATCTTCCCCTTCATCCGTGGCATAATTCCATCCTTGAGGAAGTGGGTGGGGCTTTGGGGGAATTCTTGTTGATTGATAATGAGTCTGATAATATATATCATTCTACTTTTTCTCATATCTTGGTAGAAATTGATACCTTGAAGGGCCTCCCAGCTGAAATTAAAATTGACTCATCATTGGGAACTTGGATCCAGCAACTTGACTTTGAAGGTATTCCTTTTAGATGTCGTCAATTTTTTAAGACTGGTCATATATCATCTCAATGTGGCTTCATTTCCAACCACCATTGGCGACTGGTGTATGGGTAAGATGAGGTCCCAAGCTATATTGTATTCCCTTTGGTACATTATGACTCCTTGTTGATGTATTCATATATTTATGATTCAATGGTTATGTTCCTTACTCCTTGTGGTGTTATCATGCATATTACATTGGTGCTTATCCATTTATGTTGATCTCATCGAGTGAATTTGACCTTAATTGTGTTTACCTAGTACACCTCATTGTGGAGTTTTTTATGATTTGGTTGTATATTGGTGTTTGAATTAGATTTTGATAAATTCCCACCCTTCTATTCAGTTCTATGCATTCATCTAATGACCCTACACATATGCACCTTATTTATGTGAATACATTCTTTCTTTTCATATATACCCTTTTTTTCTATGCATATGTATCTACAAACTTGCACATTTATAGAAATTTAGTGTTTTTTTTTTTGTCTTGCCAAATTATGGTTAGGGTTTTGGATACCCTTTATCCCTGTGATAATTTTGATGTATTCTCTTTTCATTTTTAGTCATTATATGATCATTTTTAGCTCATATTTAATTTGGGTTTTAAAATCAACCTAGTGTAGTCAATTTTGAGGATGGACTTATTGTCCTTAAAGGTCAACCATGAATAATTATCTAGAAAAATCTTGTGAGGTTCATAGGAAGTTATCCTATCTCTCATGAGGTTTCTTGTAGGGTGTGATCATTTTTTCTATGTTTATGTTTAGGGTTTTCAAGGATCCCTTAGAAGTGTTGTGGACTTTTGCTTATGTACAACTATGTGATGGTTTTTGTTTTGATACCTTATTTTTTATGAAATATATGTATCATTAAGACACTTTTGGTAATGTGATTTGTAGATTTTAAAAAAAATGATTTCTTACTTTCTCTTCTGAGGGTTCCTAGAAAGGTGTTACATTTGGTATTAGAGCCCATGTTCATACACTAGGAGCTCTAGTGTAATGTTCTCATCGTGGTTGAGTGTTATTGAGGTTATTGTTTTTCTTTCTTGCATTTTGGTTTATTGAGTAACCATGCCTATGACATTACTGATATATTTTTGTTTCCTTTTGAAGGATGCCTCCTATAAATAGAGGTTAAGGAAGAGCCACCAGTCCTCATATGGGGACTAGATGCAATCCTTAAGAGGAGGAAAAGGAAGAGGATCACAATGAGAATGATTATAGAAAGATCAGGAGAATGATTAAAGGGGAAATAGGAATGATGATCTTGAGGGTCCTCGGGTGGTCAACTTGTTATAGGAAGTATTAGCATAGTTAGTTCTTAGGCAATAATTTTCACAACATGAAGGTTCTCAAGAACAACAAAGTGTCTGGGGAGAGGGAAAAATATCATAGCCCAATTAGGTCTAGAGTGGTGCACATGAGAGGCCATGTAGAGGAAAATAAGGATGCTACCTTATCCACACATATGAGGGACTTGATGATGTCCAATCCAGCTACTTTTTATAGTTAATGTGGTGGTATAGAGGTTGAAACTTGGTTGATTAGCTTGGATCAATGATTTCCTATGGATCCATATAAGATTAATGCAAAGGATCAATGCACCATTATGAATCTTAGGATACTTTCTTCCACATGTTGGTAAATAGAGGAGTAGAAAATCAAAATTTACATTGCCACAATTTAATAGGGATTTTTCTAGACAGGTTCAGGAGTCAATTCCTATTAGAGAACTATAAGAAGAATAATGTTGACGAGTTCCAGGTTTGATATAATTAAATAGATTGGTGGATGATTATGAGAAAAAATTATTTGAGTTAAACCAATATTCTAGTTACTTGGATGATGAGCCCATGCTAGTACAACATTTCATTAGGGGCCCCAATGCCTACATCAATGGCGATGTTTAGTTGTTCTAACTGAAGACCTTGGAGATGGCAGTGAAGAAATAAATATTGGTTGAGGATAATATAGATAGAGGGCTTTGTAGATAGTTTAGATCATAGGTTACTAGATTAGTTCACCCTATACTATATCAATTCTCACTATAATAGAGCATGTGCATCAGGTACTCGATCTCACCCCATTAGATCCAGGGCACTATTAGTACCCCCTAATTTAGGTCAAAAGGAATCTCATAGCCAACAAAGTCACCATATCATTAAGACCCCATTGATAAAGGGGTGTGACTGGCATCATTACTAGTTGTATCAAGATTATAGTTGATAGACTCAAAGTGTGCCCCAAAGGATAGATAGGGATAGTTCCCATCATTAAAGATAACCCTCAATAGGGCATAGCTTTTGAGATAAAGGATTTTTAACTTTAGGTTAGTAAGGACGTATAGTTTACCATTATCCATAGAAGATAACATCTAGATTGAGGAAACTTACCCTACTTCTAATCCCACTATGGGAGATGTAGGTAGATCTCATAGGTTGTTTGTAGTGGTAAATGATGGACAAAAAACACATCAGGGTACCATCATGGAGACTTCTAGGTATGTTATGAAAGAACACAATTTCTCTTTTATTTGATTTTTTTGTCTCTTACTCTTTTATATCCCCTCTCGTGTGGATCAATATGGGCTAATGACATCAAACCAAGAATATAATTGGTAGGTTAAGTTGGGCATGGGTTCTAAGGTGGTCGTAGAATCTGTTGGAGCTCTAAATTTTGGGCAAAATTTGGAGTCCTATATAGTGATAAAACCCTAAAAAATGGCCTCTTAATTTCCATGCCAAATAATTAATGATGGAGTACATGAAATGGGATAAAATATTATATTAATTTTCAATTAAAAAGTTGAGAGATTATGGAAGAAAGCTCTACGACAAGAAAAATTAAAATTCTATGATCAAAGCCTTCAGAAAATGCTGGAATTTCGACCTGCTGCAAAGATGATGTTGACAGAGGTAGAAGATGGTCGAATTTTAAAAATCTAAAAAAGACCCAGTTCGGGAAATCAAATTTCCTATCTTCTTTAAAAATATTAGCTTTCCATGAGGTGTTTTGGTTTTTCAACCAAGCCCAAATCCGAAAGTTAGGTAGTTATTTTTTAGTTAGTTTATCATTTTTTCAAAACAATTTGTAATAAGGGTGTGTCTTTTCACCCTAAAGAGGTGTGAAAGCCACTAAAACATGTATATATACATAATATAAAATGTAAAGAGAGAGAAGACAATACAAGATATATTTTCATAGGATATAATTTGATCAAAACTACAATATGAACTCTAATGTACTATTTTTTTCAACATTAATAAAGATAAGTGCTCTTCTTTTTTATTTGTGGCTATAAGTTATATGTTTTCAATTAGTCTTTCAGATTACTCTATGAACCAGGGTATCATACTATATTTTTCTATTTGATGCATTCATTTATGACTAATTTGTATAATTTGAATAATGGTAGCATGGTCTAAGAACCTGTTATTGTTTCCTTTCAGGCTCTTAAGTTGGGTTAAAAACCATAGGACCTATTGTATAAGTTGTTTTAAATTTTGTTTCAATAGAAGCTTGTAGGGTGATGGTCTCGCTTTACAAGAGTGAGTTACCTTAAAATGATCTTTGATTGTACGTAGGATTGAAAGTTTTATGACTCTATAGCCCAAGTATTTAGAAGCCACTAATCTAACTATAATTTGGAAATTGTCATTTGGTTCATACTTTGTGGTTTGTAGATTATATAATCATTGTTTCAAAATATTACTTTTGAGTCCTTAGTTTAATTAACTTTAGTCAAGATTTATAGAATAGAGATTATTAGAGGATTTGTTTCTTTCCTCCAGGGATCATTCACCACCTTGGGAGGAACTTTGTTTATTTATGTACGCAGTCGTGCAACATAGAGAATTTGATAGTTTAAAGTGAATTTAGGCCTACCAGCCTTGGCTTGATTATGCTAGAATTGCAGAGGTATTAGTGTGTACTTGTCAGTTGGCCAAAAGTGATCCATCATTTTTGGGCACCAATAGAATCCATGGTGTGGGTGTATGATTTTATATGTAGGTACCTTTACCACTAATTTTTATCTTCATTTCCTACCTTTGGGATCTTATGGAGATGTTTTTTGCATGGATTGGCTAGCCTCTCACTACACTTGTATAGATTATCAATGGAAATTAATTCAGTATGTTGATTATGCAAGAGGAATATTTGATCTTGTAGGGGTTCAAAGACCCATTTCCCTTTGCATGATCTTAGTGATATAGATGAAGCAAAGTTTGAGGCAAGGTTTTCAATTGTTCATAGACTTAGTTATGGATCTGAAGGAAGGTGAGAGTCAAGTTGCTTCCCTTGATGACCACCCATTTCTTTGAGAGTATGAATTTGGGTTCCCTAGTGAGATCTCATGTATTTTACCTAAGAATAATATTGATTTCTATATCAAGACCATTTCTATAATAGAGACCATATCTCGAGCACCATACTATATGACCACCTAGGAATTGAGTGAGCTCATATTGTAGCTAGTGAATTTATTGGCCAAGAGTCATTTAAGGCCCATTCTTTCTCCATAGGGAGCATGATTTATATTTTTTAATAATAAGGATGGATCACTTTAGTTGTGTATTGATCGTTGACATTTGAATAAGGTAATGGTGAGAACTAGTATCCTTTTCTAGGGATAGATGATTTGTTTGATAAAATGAATAGAGATTGGGTGTTCTTCAAGAAAGATCTCAAGTTTTGGTATCATCATCTTTGCATTCATGAGGATGTTATTCATTGTTCATCTTTCTATAGTTGTTATAGATATTACAAGTTTACGATTGTCCCATTTGGGTTGACCAATGTGTTAGAATAACTGAGAGGGGGGTGAATCAGTTATCCACAGTCCCAAATCAAAATGTATAATCCAAAACAATTTACTTAAACTTCTTCATCTTGGTAACATAAAATACTATCTGTGCTTTTACCGATTACCAGTCAATAACATATAATGATTACCGATCAAATCCAACATGAAATATGTAAAGTATGATAATGAACAATCACCACAATGAACACATAACACAAAAAATTTAACATGGAAACCCTATGAAGGGAAAAATCACCTAGAACCGGCAACCCAAAAATGTTCACTCTTCTTAAGTGAGGTCAGTGAAGACCCAACCCTGCTAAAAACACTGTGAGGTGTGACCTTGTTAGAGGATTTTAGACCAACCGTTATCCTCCAACCAACATTCACTATGGGGTTGATAGGATAACAATGTTCATTCTATGAATAATACATATAAGACTTTCAATTCCACTCTGTTAAGAGATTTCTCTGTTTACAATGGTTAAAATGTAATAGTAGTTGATCTAATTACAATAAAACTTCAATTATAGATTATCAGATCTATATTAAGCTCATTCAAATCCTCTGATCAATATATCAATTCTATATCAACAATAATCAATGACTTACTGTCGATCGGTAATAGCTTTCTGACACTCAGTAAAGTCTACAATTCAGTTCTCCTTAACCAATTTGATTAGGCATACATGAAGCTTTTTCATGCGATAATTTTGCAGTCTCCTTCTTCTGGCATAAGTTTCATAAAGAAACTCTAGTCTCTTAAATAGACAAGTAAACCATTTTCTTCTCATCCATAAGATTTTTCCGCTTAATCTCCTTCGTCCATTTTTCCACTTAAACCTTTCTCAGCTGATGTGCCAGTAACACATTTTGATTCCATCATTTAGATCTTCCTTGAATTATGCTAGATGTTGATCTTCATAACAAACATTATCTCCATCTCTGATTTGAATGTGCTTTCCAGATCATCAATCCTTATCGGCTAAACTAATCATTTAGTTCATTTTCTCCTACTTGGTTAACAAATAAATTTATTGGTGAACACAAGCTTGATTTATACTATGCTCGATATACACTACACTTCTCAGTGTATATTGTGATGCTTCATCAACTGACCACATTGCCTTGTGTCTTTCAGTTCTTTTCCTCATCATAGATGAATGAAACATAATCAAGTTAATAACATAAGGTCGTAGACTCATCAGAAAGTTACCCAATGTATTCCTTATCCTCATATGTCATATACATCTTCCTCATGTAGATATTTATGTTCTTCATCTCTTTTACTCCTTTTCTACAGATGTTTAGGTATAGTAACTTACAAGATAAGTGTTGTCAAACTAGTTGACATCAATGACAACATATTACTGATTTAATCATATTACATATCTAATCAGCAACTTAGTGATCTCTAAACACAGATCTTCAATTAGGTTCTAAATCAATTGTAGTTCATGAATCTCTCCCTTTGGCATTGACGGCAACTCAAGTAATATGAAATATACCATACACATACCAAACATGTATTCTACAACTCTGTGAACAAATGTTGTACAAGCTCTCCCTAGCTTAATATGTTTAATCACTATGTTACTCAACAACAATACCAATGCAGCTTTGACATTCTGCAGATATGATATTTTCAGCTCTCGGATTCCTTCTTCTATTCTCAATAACTGATCTTCAGTGCTCTCCCTTTCTTTCAGTTTGTCTCTCCCTTAGATAGATGTTTTCATCGATGCATATTGTTTATCTCTCCCTTTGACAACAATGCCAAAGAAAAAAATAAACATACAACTCTGTAGTAGCCATGTAACTCTCTATTGTCTGGTGCATACTTTGTATCTCTATATAATGATATGTCAATCTGTTCTAGTTCTCAAAACTTTTCACAACCTTAGACATGATCCAAAGTGTGAACTATGTTGCATCAACATGAATGATCTGTTGATAAGATTAGGTTGATGCAACATCTAGATCACATTAGTGACCGGTAGATAGGGAACGGACCTCAAGTCTAGTCCTCAAGTATTCAAGTGTATCCTTCGGTAGAGGCTTTGTAAATATGTCTGCAAGTTGTTCTTTAGATGTAACAAATTCTAGCTTAACTTGCTTCTCCTGTACTTGTTCTCTTAAGTAGTGATACTTAATAGATATATACTTTGTTTTAGAGTGCATCACTGGATTCTTTGAAATGTTTATTACACTTGTGTTATCACAATATGATGAAGGGTGCTCCCCTTAATACCACAAACACATAACAGACATAGAGAAACAACAACAATAATATGCAAGAACAGAAATTTGGCTTCTTATTATCTCCACAAATGTGGAATTACAAATTTTTAGAATTACAACATGCAAAGCCACATGGGCATTCCCTTACAATATTCTGTAGGACAAAGCCTCGAACTATTACCCAGATCTACTACCCAGAACTATTCTGAACTACCTAAGACAATAATACAGCCTTCCTTATATAGGCAATTCCCCACCGCCTGGGAAGGTTCCAGAATTTTAGCCAATAAGGCCGACCAAACTTAGAATTATTTTATTTTACATTTCATTACATCATAGTCGGCTCAAGATAACCTTTGAAACCCGAACAGAAATTTTGAAGAAAATTATTTTCCACCATTTCAGGTGGCCCAACTTTCGAAGACCATAAGTCATCACCAGTTGACCCGATCGGCTATTATAACCCCATTTCAAAAATGCCACGAAGTGCTCTACAGGCTTGACCTGTGCAAGTGCCCATCACCCAAATTTTTGACCTCATCCGGGGCCTCTAAAGCCTTCAAAACTGAGTTCAAAGTTTCTGTACCCTGCTGCCAATACCAAAAATCTTCAATATCTTCCAATATACACTTGATCTGGCAATGAAACTTTACTGGCAGACTTGTATGACCAAAATGAACCTCCAAGAAAGAAATCAGATCATTCTGAGCACATACGAAAATGACCAAAAATAGTAACTTTCCATAAATAGCAGCTCTGCACAAAATAACCCTTATTGAAAATAAAAATAGAAATATTTTTGGGTGATGCAAGATTGCTCTTACACCCAGGATGCTCCTGCATCACAATATATAATCACCAGCTCAATGATTACCTCATTCATGCCTTCTAACACTTGCTTGATATATGTAATATTTGAACAGTTTGTAGAAGCAACAACATACTTTACTTTGTCTGTAGAATGAGAAATGCAAGCCTACTTCTTACTTGTCCATGTAACAAGTCTTTCACCAAAGAAAAATGCTCCTCCAATGGTACTTTTTCTGTCATCCACATTTCCAGCCCAATCAGCGTTGGTATAGACTTTGAGTTCAAATTTGCCTTCCTTAGGATACCATAATCCATAGTCTTATGTTTTCTTCAGGTATCTTAAGATTCTCTTTGTAGCAACCATGTGTGACTCTCTAGGATTTGCAAAAAATCTTGCAACAATTCCCACAACATGTTCTATGTCTAGTCTACTATGCACTACATACATTAATTTACCAATCATAAATCAATATAGTGTCTGGTTCACCTCTGTAGTTTCATCTTCCTTAGTCAATTTACATCCTGTAGCCATCGATATTTCCACAGGTTTAGCATCTTCCATGCCAAATGTCTTCAATACTTCCTTGATATATTTGGATTGTGTGATGAATATACCATCATTCTGCTAAATCACTTGTAGTCCTAGAAAGAACTTAATCTCTCCAAACATAGACATTTCAAATTCACTTCTCATTTCATTAGAAAATGACTTACAAATTTGATCTTGTCCTCCAAATATTATGTCATCCACAAATATTTTAGCAATAAGAATAGTATCATCAGTATCTCCTTTCATATACAAATTGTTGTTCTCACTTGTTCTAACAAATCCAATACTTAACAAATAAGTATGCAGCCTCTCATAATAGGCTCTAGGTGCTTGCTTCAAACCATACAAATCTTTATGTAATCTACATACTATATCTTTATTTTCTAGATCAACGAACCCTTTAGGTTGTTCTATGTAGACTTCTTCTTCAAGTATTCCATTCAGAAATGCTAACTTGACATCCATCTGGTAAACTTTGAACTTTTTGTGTGCAGCATATGCAAGTAACATTCTGACTCCTAATCTAGCAACAGGTGCAAATATTTCACCATAATCAATTCCTTCCTCCTGTGCATATCCCTTGCATACTAATCTAGCTTTGTTCCTTGTTAGGTCTCTCCATTCTCATTTTTCTTATTTCTGAATATGCACTTAGTACTAATAATATTCTTATCTTTAGGTCTGGGTACTAAACTCTAGGTTTTGTTCTTCTCTATTTCCTCTATTTCCTCTTTCATTGCATTAACCCATTCTTCATTTTCCAATGCAACTTTTACATTCTTCATTTCATAATCACAAACTAGACATGTACCTTGTATTGTTTTACTTCTTGTTTGCATGCCATCTTGTCTATCTCCAATGATTTGTGTCTCGGGATGATGTCTTCTAAAAAATCTTGCCAGTATCCGATCTCATCTTTCTTGTTCATCTTGTGCAGGTTCATTTTCTTGCTCGTTGGTTTCTCTTTCCTGTTCCTTAGTATTATTTTCCTATTGATCGATTATCACAGTCTGCGGCTTTGGTAGATACTCAAGTTGTTCAATGTAAGTGAATCTACCATAGTCTTCCAATTCCTTTCTACTTTCCTCTGTATTATTATCATCAAACTCATCAACTCGAACATTAGTACTTTCAATCATTTTATTAGTTACTTTGTTCAGACACTTGTATGCTTTACTTTTACTAGAATATCCTAGAAATATCGCTTCATCACCTTTTGAGTGAAACTTTCCATTTTTTCATTTTTCAGAATAAAACATTTGCTTCCAAAAATCCTAAAATAACTTACAGTGGGTTTGTGTCCAAACCATAACTCATAGGGTGTCTTGTTAGTGTCCTCCTTCAGTTGTACTTGGATTAGCACATAAATAACAGTGCTAATAGCTTCTCTCCAGTATGTCTAAGCAACATTCTTTTCTATCATTAATGTCCTTGCACAATCAACAATTAACGTATTCCTCCTTTCAGCAATGACATTCTGTTGTGGTGTCCTCAGTGCAGAGACCTATCTTTTAATACCATGCTCATTACAAAAATTAGTAAATTCATCAGAGATAAATTCACCTCCTCTATCAAATCTTAAGCATTTCAATTCTTTACCAATCTCTTTTTCTACTTTTTCTTTATACCACTTGAACATCTTTAATGTCTAAGATTTTTCTTTCAAGAACATGACAGTCATCAACCTAGTATAATCATCAACAAAAAGAATAAAATATATGTCTCCATAGTAACTTTGAGTTCTCATAGGACCACATAGGTCGGTATGCACTAACTCAAGTATTTTCTTTGTTGAATAATCTTTTCTTTTGAAACTAGACTTAGTCATCTTACCTTTCTGACATTCATGACACATAACATGATCATGCTTAGATAAGTTAGGCAGACCTCTAAATCTTTTATTTTTACTGATCTTAATCATGTTATCAAAATTCACATGACATAACCTTTTATGCCACAACCATACATCTTCATATTTCATTATCAAACAAGAAGACTAATCATTATCAAGATAAAATAGATTACCTTTGGATTGTGTACCAATTCCAACAAGTCTTCCTCCATCATCAAATATTTTCACCTTTTTGCTCTCAAAAGTAACTCGGTGGCTTGAATTGTTCAGTTGTGCCACACTTAGCAAATTATAGTTCAATCCTTTTACCCAATAAGCATTTTCACATTTTAATCTATCATTTATCATCAGGGATCCTTTACCTATTACCATATAGGGTGCATCATAACCCATTCTTACATATCCTCCATTGTATTCTTCAAGATTTTTCTTCATCACCAGTCATGTGATGTGTACAACCACTATCTATAATCCATGTATCATTTTTATTAACCTTAGAGATAAGTTTTGTCTCTACATACCTTTTATCTTCTTCGAAATCATCCTTCATTTCCACAAATACTACCTCCATATCATCATCAGTGTCGGTATCAGTGATATCTTCTTCCTCAGAAATGTAGCATACCTTCTTGCCTTTGTCATTATTGTCTCAGTTGTCTCTATTGTAGTTTCGGTAGCCTCTATTGTTTCTCCTCCCATAGCTTCCTTCAGATCGTTCTTTGGTTCTTTCATCATCTTTCTTGTGTGGACATCTAGAAGCAATGTGACCAACTTCTTTACAGTTAAAGCATGCTAAAGGTAATTTACGTCTATACCTTCCTTTACCTTTAGGTAACCTGCTGGCCATAAGAGCTTCAAGTTCATCAAGCTCATCATCAGTATTGCTATCACTATCATTATTCTTATTTCTGGTACTAGACTTACCAATCTTCAAAGAAGACATAAAAGTGGATTCAACATTTGGTACAACACTATTATCATAATTGTTCAATTCAAATATTGTAAGCTTTCCAATCAAATTATCAAGAGTGAGTGTGTTGTTAGGTGCTGACCTATTTTCATGAATTGTAGATATTCTGATGGCATAGATAGGCAGTAGGGTCCTTAGAATTTTTCTTACCATAGTGTCTTCATCAATAACTCCATCTGATGCTCTAATAGCATGAACTACCTCTTTTATTCTATTTGTGTACTGCACAATGTTTTCACCTTCTTTCATCTTCATGTCATTGAATCATCCTCTTAAGCTTTCAGCTCTTGCTCTCTTGACATTCGCATCACCACTATAAACTTGAGCAATTTTATCCCACATCTGCTTAGTAGTAGTACAATCCTTGATGTCTTCAAATTTGGCATCTAAATAGGCAAAAGCAATTTCCATCATAGTGACATTATGTTCATGCTTGTCTCTTAGTTGATCAAGGGTCAAGGGACCAATGGGTGGTGCAAGGTATCCATTCTCCATCAGATCTAGGGCAGAATTCCCAATTCCGGATATATGCAGCTTCATTTGACTTTTCCATATTGTGAAGTTATCTTTGTTTAGCTTTGGTACTTCCCTCTTAAACATTTTGAGACCTTTGTGATGAAGTCTTTAAAATTTTGTTCCAAGCAACCAACTCTTTGATACCAATTATTAGAATAACTGAGAGGGGGTGAATCAGTTATCCACAGTTCCAAATCAAAATGTATAATCCAAAATAATTTACTTAAACTTCTGCAGCTCGGTAACATAAAATACTATATTGTCTGTCCTTTTACTGATTACTAATCAATAACATATAATGATTACTGATCAAATCTAACATGCAATATGTAAAGTATGATAACGAAAAATCACCACAATGAACACATAACACAAAAGATTTAACATGGAAACCCTGTGAATGGAAAAACCACTTGGGATCAGCAACCCAAAAATGTTCACTCTTCTTAAGTGAGGTCGGTGAAGACCCAACCCTGTTAAAGGTTACCAACACACGGTGAGGTGTGACCTTGTTAGAGGATTTTAGACCAACCATTATCGTCCAACCAGCATTCACTATGGGGTTGACAGGATAAAAATGTTCATTCTATGAATGATGCATATAAGACTTTCAAGTCCACTCTGTTAAGAGATTTCTCTATTTACAATGGTTAAAATGTAACAACAGTTGATCTAATTACAATACAACTTCAATTATAGATTATCAGATCTATATTAAGCTCATTCAAATCCTCTGATCAATATATCAATTATGTATCAACAATAATCAATGACTTACTATTGCTCAGTAATAGCTTTCTGATGCTTGGTAAACTCTGCAGTTCGGTTCTCCTTAACCAGTTTGATTAGGCATACATGAAGCTTGTTCATGCGATAATTTTGTAGTCTCCTTCTTCTGGCATAAGTTTCATAAAGAAACTCTAGTCTCTTAAATAGACAAGTAAACCATTTTCTTCTCCTCCATAAGATTTTGCCACTTATTCTCCTTCGTCTATTTTTCCGCTTAAACCTTTCTCGGGTGATGTGCCAATGACATTTTTTGATTCCATCCTTTAGATCTTCCTTGAATTATGCTAGCCATTGATCTTCATAACAAACATTATCTCCATCTCCAATTTCAATGTACTTTCCATCTCATCAATCCTTATCAACTAAACTAATCATTTAGTTCCTTTTCTCCTGCTCGGTTAACAAAGAAATGTGTCAGTGAATAAAAGCTCAGTTTATATTGTGCTCGGTATACACTACACTACTCGGTGTATATTGTGATTCTTCATCAACCAACCACACTGCCTTGTGTCTTTCAGTTCTTTTCCTCATCATAGATGAATGAAACATAATCAAGTCAATAACATAAGGTCATAGACTCATCAGCAAGTTACCCAATGTATTCCTTATCCTCATCTATCATATACATCTTCCTCATGTAGATATTTCTATTCTTCATCTCTTTTACTCCTTTTCTACATATGTTTAGGTATAGTAACTTACAAGATAAGTGTTGTCAAACTAGTTGACATCAATGACAACATATTACTAATTTAATCATATTACATATCTAATTAGCAACTCGGTGATCTCTAATCATAGATCTTCAATTAGGTTCTAAATTAGTTGTAGTTCATCACAATCCTCCTTCAATTTTCATGAGCTTGATGAATGGTATTTTTTATATGTATTTAAACCAATTTTTGTTTGTGTTTCTTGATGATATTTTTGTATATTACAGGTCCATGGAGGAGAATAAGAGCCATTTGCATTAGATTTTGTAGTGTCTCCAAGATAATTAGTTGTATGTTGATTTGCAAAAGTGTAAATTTTTACAAACTAAGGTGAGATGATTTGGATATATCATCTTATACGATGGTATATAAATGTATCCCTCTAAGATTCAATCCATTATGGATTTTCCCATGCCAACCAATGTTGTAGAGTTTTGTAGTATCATCTAGGTCTAGTAGGGATAATATTGTAAATTTGTAAATGATTTTTCTTAGTTGGCACACCCTATCACTTCTCTTTAGAGGAAAGGGAATAAGTTTGTGTGGTCAAAGTAGTGTGAGAAAAAATTTTAGACTCTAAAGGATCCTTTGACCAATGTGTATATCCTAGCAATACCATATCCTTCAAGATATTTCTTTGTGTGTATTGATGTGTTCTTGAAGGGTATTGGGGTGGTTCTCATGTAGGAGGTATAAGTTGTGGTATATGAGTCCCATAAACTCAAGGACCATGAGCTAAAGTACCGAAGAGATTATTTGGATTTAGTGGTAGTAGTGCATGCGCTTACACACTAGAGACACTTTATATTGGGTCATCAATCTGAGTTGCACAATGATTATTTTTGTTTGTTGTAAATTTTAACTCAACCAAACTTGAATTCTCATCAGCACCATTAGATGGATTTCCTTCACGAGTATGATTTTAACATACATTACATCAAAGGGAAAGAGAATGTGGTTTTATATCCCTGGAGTAGGAGGAGGCATGATATTTTTGTGTTTACCCTTGATTTTAATTTGTGTGTTCATATCCTTGAGGCCCTTCCTGGTGACCCATGGTACCAAGAAGTAAAAGAAAAGATAGAGTTGGGAAGGACCTTAGAGGGTAGATTTTATGGTTTTTCCTTAGAAACACATGAAAATTTACAACATCATGATCATATTTATGTACCTCCATTGGTTGATTTATGTTCTTTAATCCTTTATGAAGTACATCATGCACCCTATTCAAAACATCCTAGTGTTAAGAAGATGCACACTAACCTTAGATAATTATATTTTTAGGCATGTATGAGGCGTAATATTGCTAATTTTGTTATGAAGTTACTTGAGTGTCAAAGAGTGAAGGCTAAGAATCAACATCTAGAAATCCTTTTTGAACCACATTCCATTCCAAAGTAGAGGTGGGATACAATTTATCTTGAACTTATTGTTGGGATACCTATGTCATTGCATCTCCACAATGCTATCATGGTTATGGTGGACAAGTTGTCCAAGGTGGCACACTTTTCTCCCATGAGATCCTCTTATAGAAAATTGACTATGGCTTGAGTATTCACAGAAGATGTGGTTAGATTGCATAGTATTCCTTGGAAGATCATTTTTTATAGATATTTGGTGTTTCACCTCAGCACTGTGGACATCACTTCAACATGCTTTGGGTGCACAACTCAACTTTAGTTCTTCTAATCATCCCAAGAAGGTTTGGAAGATAGAGAAATTTAATCAAGGATTAGAGGACATGCTTCACATATACATGATGGATTAGTAGTTTCATTGGGAGGACTACTTGTATCAAGTAGACTTTGCATATAATAATAGGTACCATAGTCTCTTATTATGTCACCCTTCTATGCATTGTATGGGAGACCATGTCATACTCCCTTGAGTTGGGATCATTTAGAGGACCGAATTTTGTTGGGTCTTGAGATTCTTTGTGACATTGAGTAGAAGTTTTTTCATATTCAAGAGCACCTAACAATGGATTAGGATTAGAAGAAGAAATATTTTGATGTATAGAGTGGATCATCAATTTTTAGTTGGTAATCATGTGTTTTTGAGAGTGTGACTACAAATTAGCCCTATCCACTATGGGTAACGCTCTAATCTAGAACCACATTGTATGGGACCATTTAATATTTTGAAAAGGATTGGTCTAGTTTCCTACTACTTAGCTTTTCCACCTATCCTATTCCACGTCCATGATGTATTTCATATTTTTGTGCTTAGGTAGTATATCCTTGATGTGACGCATGTTCTTGATTGGGTTAATTTGTAGGTTGAGGGTGGGTATATTTATTCAAAGCCCATTTGCATAATTAAAAATCAAAGGTTGACCCTTAGGAGTTAGGGCATAGAGAGGTTAAGCATTTAATGGGACCTAATAGATGTGGCATCCACCACTTGGGAGGATGTTGCATGGTTTAGAGAGTTATATCCCAACCTATTTGTGGGCTTCCAAGAGTAAACCCATCCCTTGGGGGGGATGTAGTTCCTCCTATGTTTGCATCATGTTATGTGCTTATTCTTTTTATCTAAGATAGACTCTTATATGCTATTGTGTGCTTTTTGTTACTAATATTTTTTAGTTGTGTATTTCTAAGATGCGCTTAGTTATTGATACATTCTTTTATCTGTATGATATCATTATTGATGTAAGTAGATGGTTATTCAAGTGATTTATTAGTGATCATATATGGATGATGTGTATGTTAGTATCTGCCATGATGTTATATGATGATGTTTGGAGCATTCATATCTTTATAAAAGATGTCTTGGTTTTAGTATTGATGTTGTTCTTGTGCTGGATATGATTTAGTGTACCACCTTTGTGATGTGCTTATGTACTATATGGTTGTAATTCAATCTATGCCTTATGGGATTATTAATACTATTATTAGCTAGATATTTAATGACATATTGTATTGTTGATGATGTTGACTATGGATAATATTTCTCGTAAGACATGTTTAGATATTCTCAATGGTAGAGTAGTAAAAAATGTTGATTAATAATAAATAACAATGGTAATTGATGCTTAAATAATGATTAGTGATCATTCATGTTGTTCAAGATATAGTTAATCATGTTATTGGGTAGATTTATGTTGTTTATTGTGATAAGGGGTGATGTAAAATTCATAGAATGACTATGCCACTAAAGCTCCCTTTACTTCTTGATGTCATTTTGTGATATATGTGCTTCTACTTCTTATGTGTGTGTGTGTATATATATACATATATACATACATATATAGACACACACACACACACACACACACACACACACATATATATATATCTATACATACATACATACATACATACATACATGTATACATACATACATACATACATACATACATACATACATATATATATATATATATATATATATGTATGTATGTATGTATGTATGTATGTATGTATGTATGTATATATACATACATACATATATATATATATATATACATATGTATATATACATATATATATGTATACATATATATATGTATATATATATATACATACATATATATATATAAATATATATATATATATATATAGATGTATATATATATATTATATGTATATATATGTATATATATATACATATATATATATATATACATATATATACATATATATATATATATATACATCTATATATATCTATATATATATTATATGTATATATATGTATATATATACATATATATATATATGTATATATGTATATATATATATATATATATATATATATATATATATATATATATATGTATATATATATATATATATATATATATATATGTATGTATGTATGTATGTATGTATGTATGTATGTATGTATGTATGTATATATATATATATGTATGTATATATGTATGTATATGTGTATATATGTATGTATGTATATGTATGTATGTATGTATGTATATGTATATGTATATGTGTGTGTGTGTATATATATATATATATATATATATATATATATACATTTATATATATACATACATACATACATCTCTGTTTGTGTGTGTGTGTGTGTGTGTAGATATATACATATACATATACATATGATCTAGTACACTTGACATGTGACATTTGAGTGATGGTAGGTAGAAAGCATCAACTCCACCTTTCCCCACAGGTTTGAGTGTGCCTATAATAACCCCAAAAATGGTTAAATTTAATGATAATCATGTGGTAAATCTTATGTTTAGCTAATTTTTATTCTATTTCTCAGGTAACAATCACCTATTTATATGTGCACCCATCGATTGTCACATGGAAATGTATGGCTACCCTTGTGTGAGTGATTATGATGTATCTCATTTATGCAATCTTGTATCATCATGTCATATCAAGTTTTTATGTTACCCCTATGTTTATTTGTATTGTCGTCTAGTGATTTTTATGTTAATTATCATAACTAGCAAGTTTTGTGGGAGATTTTATTATTTGTTTGGGGATTTTATATTTAAATTGTTTGTAAATGAAATTATTATATTTATATGTTTGGACTTGATTCATTGATAAGTGTTATAAAATTGTAACTTTTGCTCACTTTTAATATCCTGGTTTTTAGGAGAATTTTCTTGTTTTTACATAAAAAATTATTGGTAAAATTTGAATTTTCCTTGAGGGGTGATATTTTGAAAGAAAAATTTTGTGGACACTTGTTCATTTGATTTATTTGGTCTAATCCTTTGTTACCTCAAAATTTCATTAGATTTTGTGGAGAATTCTTTCATGTGCATTTATTTTGAGGATTTTTGGTCATTTGAAGGTAAGTCTTAGATTTTCCCTCAAATCTTGTTTGAATGTAATTTATATAGTTTTAAAACACCCATTCATATTTATTTAATGAAAATAAATCATATTTCAAGTGCTATGTGAAGTGATTTGATAATGCATTCTTTGTTTATTCATTTTCTTTGAAAAGAGGGTTTTTTCTCTTCTTTATGGCTAGAGCTTTTATGTAGTTTATTTGAAAAAATAAATGTGTTTTTAGTATGTGGTATTTATGAGGGAAATCTATTTTTCTCCATTTGTAATTCTTTTGATCTTTAAAATGTGGTGCTTTTGGCTTGAGATGTTATATATCCAAGTTTGGAGCTAAATTTATGCCCTCGTTTGAGATCCATATTGTCATTTGCATAATGTGGCCTTTATGTGTTATTGTAAATATTGTGCATTCCCTTGGGGTATATTTACAAACTCAATTTGATATTGTGGTGAGTTATTTGTTTGGTTACATTTTTTTGATGGAAATGACACGTGTACATTTCATGTAAGAATATCATTGGTCACCTTGCATGATTTCAATTCATTGTGTTATTTTCAAGGGACATGTTGGAAATGTGCCATGCTTTATTGATATGGTTGGATAATTTTGTTGTTGTGTTATGATTTTATGCCTATTTTGTGGATTTTGGGCCAATATTGGGAGGGGCTCTCAATGTGGGGACCAAGCCACAAAGGGGGCCCTATAGTAACCCATTCATGAGTAATTAATCAAGTGATAACACTATAAATTAATTGGGGTTACAAAATTTGATAGAAAATATTAAATGTGAGGGCTTGTTTGTGACCAATCATATATTCCTCATGCATACCTTAAGGGATCCCATTATCCAAGAATGCATTGGTACAATGCATGGTGATACTATAATGTCAAGCTCCTCATCTCTACAAGAGGTGGGTTGGCACCACATGAGTCATGGTGCACTGAGACAATGGGCTATTTTGTTTCCCACCTTGCCTATGTGATGAAACTCTAAATTCTAGACTTTGCACCCATCTATATTGATCATTTTGAGGAGGTAACCCTTATGTTGATATGTTTTTAGACACTTCACTTGCATTGCCACCATGTCCCTTTCTTAGTATTTACTCACGAGTGACTCATTCCATGTTCTCTTTTTCATGTGGTCATGCTACCTATTAATGTGGCATGATGGTGTGATCGTTCTTATGTGAATTCCCTTGTCTGAATGTATTGTTTGTTTTGTTTGGCCCATATGGATATACCTACAAGAATGGTGTGGAGGGTCTGAGGGTTCCTTATGGTCAGATGATGTGACTAACTACCATTGGGGATTGTTGTATAGGTGAATAGCAGTCCTAAACCATATTGTATTTCCTTCAAGATATTACAACTCCTTTTTGATGTATTATTGCACTTATGGTTTAGTGGTTATGTTTATAATACCCCAAAAATGGGCTTTAGTACCATTAACCTTCTACATCAACAAATTGATCAAAATCAACCCTAAAGTCCTAACCCAAGACACATCTCCACATCAAGTAATTGAAACCCTAATTAATCCTATCCTAAATCTGCATCAGGGAATATTCTTAAATATTCCTAATCTATCCTAATTATCTCTAATTGAATATTTTTTGGCTATAAATGATATTATTTTATTTATCCTAAGTGCGATTGATTGAATATGTTGAATATTTAATTAATTAAACTTCATTTAGCCACTTAATTAATTTAATTAGATTTAATGGAATTATTCTTAATTAATACTATTTATTTGACAATAAATCAAAAACTCAAAGATAATTGATTGAATATTTATTTAATTGATTAAAATTGAATTGTCAAATTTAATAATATAATTTTGAATAAAGTTTGATTAAATAATTGATTAACCCATAAATAAGTTATTTAATTGATTAAAACAAATGGGTTGAGAATAAAACACATGAAAATTAAATAAAACTCATAATTATCTATGCAAAAATCAGAAGATCAATTAAACTCAAAATCAACTCTTGGACTCACTTTGTTAACTTTCTAAACTCAACATGTGATTATGAGTTAAAAAGAAGATTGGAGTGATCTCAACTTCCAATTATGAGTTAAAAAGCTGATTTGCATGATTTTCACTAGATAACTGTTTCTAATTCCCTGATTACTTGCCAACCAATTCGATTTGATCAAGGAGTGATTTTTGGCTTTTCCATGAGTTCTCAAACCTAGATTTCTATATAAACAACCCTCAGTCCTTCACAATCAGGTGTGTGCAATTTTGAGAACAACAGAATTATACTGTCAAGTTCTTGCGAGATTGTGTATCCATTTTTGAGATCAATTTCTAGTTTTTGCATTCATAGCTTAGTTTTCATTTTCATTGATTATCAAGTTTTAGATCAATTTCATATAATTTTTATTGTTATTGCATTGAAAATCACAAAAATATAGATTAATCTTGCATTCATTTTAATAGTTTTTGCATTTAAATCCTTCGTTTAGGCATTGCATTGTCACTGATCTCGGTCAAATCTGAGAATACCATAATCACATCTGCTAGAAGGTAGTAAATCACCTAATTGATGATATATTTGTTCATTTATTATTTATTTATCATCGATTTGTAATGTTTTACTAAAGTGTTGTGTCTTCTGAACAAGTACAATTTTTACACACACAATGTTTCGTAATCATTGTGGTGTTAGCATGATTATAACATTGGTGCATCTCTATTTATGTTGATCTCATCAAGATAATTTGACCTTAATTGCTTGTACATACTATTCCTTGGTGTGGAGTTTGTTTTTATTTGGCCATATGTTGGTTTTGGTGTTACTTTTTGAGAATTTTTCATCCTTACGAGTGATTCTACATATTCATTTGTCACCCCTATGAATATGTACCTTATTTTTGTACATATATTCTTTTTTTCTATTCATATACCATTTATTTCTATGCATATGTATCTTCTAATCTATGCATTTATAGAAGTTTAGCATTTTGTTGGGTCTAGGAACATTAGGCTTTGGGTTTTAGATACCCTTTATCCATGTGATCATTTTGATGTTTTAACTTTTTGTTTTTAATTTTTGTACGATATGATTTAGCTCATATTTAATTTATGTTTTAAAATGAGCATTGTGTAATCAGTTTTGAGGATGGACTTAGTGTCCTCAATAATAAACCATGGATGATTGTCCAAAAAATTCTCATAGGACACTTCCTAAGCTCTTGCAAGGTGTCTTATAGAATGGGAAAATATATTCTATGTTTTTTGGGGGGTTGTCATGGATCCCTTGGAAGCATTACAATTTTATTCTTATGTATGACTATATAATGTTCAACCATGTGATGGTTTTTGTTTTGATACCTTCTTATTTATATAATCCATTTATCATTAAAGCACTTTTAGTAATGTGTTTTGTAGAATTCTAAAAAAAATTGAGTTCTTCCTTGCAATATCTTCTAATGGTTCCTTAATGGTGTGTTACACTCTTGACTATATATGGCTTATCCCTTCTATCCCTCTTTGGCCTCATAATAATATGTCATTTATACTTTACCATAAGTACAATGAAATTCAAATTCCTTCTCTTGTTCACTTAATTTCATCTATGCCTAATGAATGAAGAGGAAAGAAACCCACATTAGTTAACTCTTTCCACTCTTATTCTACACATAGTATGATCTAATAACCTCTAGTAGTTCCTTAGGTTTTGAAACCTTTTCCTTAGATAGATAGTGAAAATAAATACTATGTATATGAGCTCATCCATACTCTTCTCAAGTATAGTTTGTGCTCCTGATATAAGTTGTTGGCTTCACTATCAGTAGCTTGGGTTTTGACACCTTTACCACTTTCCCTAGGATAGATAATGGAAACAAATCAAACTTAAATGAACCCATCCATCATTTTCTCAAGTCTAGTTTGTGCTCCTAACATAAGTTTTTAGCTCAACTATTTAAGTCTCATTACCATTCCATTATTGTTGCCATCCCTACTCCACCCCAACTGCCATCATTTAGTCATTGTCCAAATTAATGCACACTCATGACCTTCTTCTAAATCTACAAATCCTCTTCTACCTAAGAAGCTTCCTAATTTAAAAAATCAACAAATTTAGGTGGTCTTGGCTCCTCTTGATTCTCCCACCATTCTTATCATTCTTGATTTTCCACCATTTACTACTCAATTAAACTTTTCTACTGTGAGTATTATATCAAGAACTACCCTTTCATCCTTTGTCCCTTTCATGTGTAACCACAATCAATTATATCTTGATCTCCTCCCATCCATATTAGATACTAACATACCCCACCTACCTCTTAGTTGAAATCATCAACACTACCTCACTCCACCTTTATATATAACAAAGTTCAACCCCATATAACTACCTCTAAACCCTTCTATATCACTTTTTACCAGTGTGGATAGCATTCATCCTCCCCATATTGATAACACTCTCACCCACAGTATTGTGGTTATTAATGAGCAAATTCCATGACCATCTTATCTAATAATTGATTCTCCCACTCTATATTCAGATGAGTACATGATTAAATTGGCTATGGATATTTTGGAATTGTCCTAAATATTTACATAACCATTCACAATTTCCTTACATAGAGCTAAGCATAAATGGGTGATGTATTGAATTATTATTTATTTTTTGTTTGATAGGATTGGATAAGATAGATTAACAAATAGGTATAAAGATGTTAATTTGATGATAATCAACATAAATAGTAATCTATAGAGAATATATGAAAACTTTGAGTACATATTCTAGATTTTCCTATATCTAATTGTGATCATTAACTATGAATCATATAGACTCAAAGATAATCTATCTAGCTAAGCAATCTCTCATGGATATTGGACACATTTTATTTTTAAACCACAGTTGTGAACTTGAAATAGATCAACACAATATGTGCATCACAATATTACATAGGTTTCCACCTATTCTACTACAAAGTAAATTATAAAACAAAATCTTCATGAACTACAACTGATTTAGAAACTAATTGAAGATCTCTGATTAGAGATCATCGAGTTGTTGATTAGATATGTAATATGATTAAATCAGTAATATATTGTCATTGATGTCAACTATTTTGACAGCACTTATCTTGTAAGTTACAATACCTAAACATCTGTAGAAAAGGAGTAAAAGAGATGAAGAACCAAAATATCTACATGAGGAAGATGTATATGATAGATGAGGATAAGGAATACATTAGGTAACTTGCTGATGAGTCTATGACCTTATGTTATTGACTTGATTATGTTTCATTCATCTATGATGAGGAAAACAACTCAAAGACACAAGGCAATGTGGTTGGTTGATGAAGCATCGCAGTATACACCGAGCAGTGTAGTGTATACCTAAGCACAGTATAAACTGAGCTTGTGTTCACTGACACATTTCTTTGTTAACCGAGAAGGAGAAAAGGAACTAAATGATTACTTTAGCCATTAAGGATTGATGAGCTATACAGTACATAAAAATTAGAGATGGAGATAATGTTTGTTATGAAGATCAATGGCTAGCATAATTCAAGGAAGATCTAAAGGATGAAATTAAAATGTGTTACTGGCACATCGGCCAAGAAAGGTTAAGCGGAAAAATGGATGAAGGAGAATAAGTGGCAAAATCTTATGGAGGAGAATAAAATGATTTACTTATCTATTTAAGAGACTAGGGTTTCGTTATGAAACTTATGCCGAAAGAAGGAGATTGTAGAATTATCACATGAACAAGCTTCATGTATGCCTAATCAAACTGGTTAAAGAGAATTGAACTGTAGAGTTTACCAAGTTTCAGAAATCTATTACCGAGTGATAGTAAGTCATTGATTATTATTGATACAAAATTCATATATTGATCAAAGGATTTGAATGGGCTTAATATAGATCTAAACATCTGCAATTGAAGTTGTATTGTAATTAGATCAACTGTTGTTACATTTTAACCATTGTAAACAGAGAAATCTCTTAACAGAGTGGACTTGAAAGTCTCATATGAATCATTCATAGAATGAACATTGTTATCATGTCAAACCCATAGTGAATGCTAGTTGGATGATAATGGTTGGTCTAAAATCCTCTAACAAGGTCACACATCACAGTGTGTTTATAATCTTTAACAAGGTTGGGTCTTCATCGACCTCACTTTAGAAGAGTGAAGATTTTTGGGTTGCCGATCCCAGGTGGTTTTTCTCTTCACAGGGTTTCCACGTTAAATCTTTTGTGTTATGTGTTCATTTTGGTGATTGTTTGTTATCATACTTTACATATTGCATGTTGGATTTGATCAGTAATCATTATATGTTATTGATTACTAATCAGTAAAAGCACAGATAGTATAGTATTTTATGTTACCGAGCTGCAGAAGTTTAAGTAAATTGTTTTGGATTATACATTTTGATTTGGGACTGTGGATAACTAATTCACCCCCCTCTCAGTTAATCTAACAATTGGTATCAGAGTGTTCATTTCTTGGAATAGATTTTTAAGGACTTCAGCACAAAGGTCTCAAAATGTTTAAGAGGGAAGTGTCGAAGATAAACAAAAATAACTTCGCAATATGGAAAAGTTGAATGAAGTTGCATATATCTGGGATTGGGAATTCTGCCCTAGATCTGATGGAGAATGGATACCTTGCACCACCCACTGGTCCCTTGACCCTTGATCAACTAAGAGATAGGCATGAACATAATGTTACTATGATGGAGATTGTTGCTGCCTGTTTAGATGCCAAATTTGAAGACATCAAGGACTGTACTACTGCTAAGCAGATGTGGGATAAACTTGCTCCAATTTATAGTGATGATATGAATGTCAAGAGAGAAAGAGCAGAAAGCTTAAGAGGAAGATTTGATGACATGAAAATGAAAGAAGGTGAAAACATTGTGTAGTACACAAACAGAATAAAATAGGTAGTTCACGCTATTAGAGCATCGAATGGAGTCATTGATGAAGACACTATGCTAAGAAAATTTCTAAGAACCCTATTTCCTATCTATGCCATCATAATATCTGCAATTCATGAAAATAGGTCAACACCTAACAACACACTCACTCTTGATAATCTGATTGGAAAGCTTACAAAATTTGAACTAAAAAATTATGATAATAGTGTTGTACCATCTGTTGAATCTGCTTTTATGTCTTCTCTGAAGATTGGTAAGTCGAGAAATAAGAATGATGATAGTGATAGCAATACTGAAGATGAGCTTGATGAAATTGAAGCTCTTATGGCCAGAAGGTTGCCTAAAGGTAAAGGAAGGTATATAGGTAAATTAACATTAGCATGCTTTAACTGTAAAGAAGTTGGTCACATTGCTTCTAGATGTCCACACAAGAAAGATGATGAAAGAACCAAAGACCGATCTGAAGGAAGCTATGGGAGAAGAAACAACAAAGGCTACCGACACTACAACAGAGACAACTGAGACAATAATGACAAAGGCAAGAAGGTATGCTACATTTCTGAGGAAGAAGATATCATTGATATCAACACTGATGATGATGTGGAGGTAGTATTTGTTGCAATGAAGGATGATTCCAAAGAATATGAAAGGTATGTAGAGATAGCACTTATCTCTAAGGTTAATAAAAATGATACATGGATCATAAATAGTGGTCGTACACATCACATGACTGGTGATGAACAAAAATTTTATTATCTTGAAGAATACAATGGAGGATCTGTAAGAATGGGTAATGATGCACCCTATATGGTAAGAGGAAAAGGATCCCTGATGATAAATGATGGATTAAAATGTGAAAATGCTTATTGGGTAAAAGGATTGAACTATAAATTGCTAAGTGTGGCACAGCTAAACAACTCAGGCCACCGAGTTTCTTTTGAGAGCAAAAAGGTGAAAATATTTGATGATGGAGGAAGACTTGTTGGAACTGGTACACAATCCAGAGGTAATCTATTTTATCTTGATAATGATCAGTCTTCTTGTTTATTGATGAAAGATGAAGATGCATGGTTGTGGCATAAAAGTTTATGTCATGTGAATTTTGATAACATGATTAAGATCAGTAAAAGGAAAAGAGTTAGAGGTCTTCCTAACTTATCTAAGTCGGATCATGTTATGTGTCATGAATGTCAGAAAGGTAAGATGACTAAGTGTAGTTTCAAAAGAAAAGATTATTCAACAAAGAAGATACTTGAGTTAGTGCATACTAACCTATGTGGTCCTATGAGAACTTAGAGTTACTATGGAGAAAAATATTTTATTCTTTTTGTTGATGATTATACTAGGTTAATGACTATCATCTTCTTGAAAGAAAAATTTGAGGCATTCAAGATGTTCAAGTGGTATAAAGCAAAAGTAGAAAAAGAGACTGGTAAAGACTTGAAATGCTTTAGATCTGATAGAGGAGGTGAATTTATCTCTGATGAATTTACTAATTTTTGTAATGAGCATGGTATTAAAAGATAGGTCCCTACACCAAGGACACCACAATAGAATGGCATTACTGAAAGGAGGAATAGGTCAATTTTTTACTACGCAAGGACATTAATGGTAGAAAATAATGTTGGTCAGACATACTGGAGGGAAGCTGTTGGCACTGTTGTTTATTTGCTAAACTGACTACAACTAAAGAAGGACACTAACAAGACACCCTATGAGTTATGGTTTGGACACAAACCAACTATAAGTTATTTCACAATTTTTGGAAGCAAATGTTTTATTCTAAAAGATGAAAGAAATGGAAAGTTTGACTCAAAAGTGTTAGATTAGGTGAAATACTAATCTCCCAAGAACACCTGCATGCATAACCCTGTCACATGGAAGAAGAAAAGCACAGAAGCAAGAAAAATCTATGGAGGCCAAAAAGCTAGAGACATCTTATGGACATGTAAAGAGCAATTTTCTATTATGATCCAATAAATGAATGAATGAAATACAAAGAGGGAATCCTTATAAAAGGATACCAAAACCCTAAAGGTGAAAACCCTAAAGAATAATGAGATGCCTAAGTCTAACTTAAGTGTAGAGAATAATAGACTAATAATTAAATAATTTAATTATTAGCTATAATATGACTACTCTAACACCCCCCCTTAAGTGTAACTTAGGGAGAAGCTAAACAACTAAGGACTAAAAGATGCATGAAAACAAAAATGCATGAAAGAGCTATGGGTCCCGGCAACAAGGCCTGATCAGGTACCCAAGTACAAGAAAAAAAAACTAGATGAAGGAAACAAAGCCTCCAATCTAGGGAATGTCCCAAAGAAAGGAACAAGAAAGAGCATGAAGCATCTCCGAAGCATGAAGCTGCAAACACTGTCAGAAGAATACTGCTGGAACCCCCACTGAAATAGTGCATGACCAGGTAGAGAAGACAAAGTCTGAAGAGCTGATCAATCAAAGAGGTGACCTCCAAAATAGGAATGAATGAGTTTCTATATAGTAGATGAACCATCTCACCGAAATGCATAGGTGCCTAGCCACTACATCCGCCTAGTACATAGGAACAAAAATTGAATACGTAGATCACTCAACCGAACCAAGGAAGCAATAGAGCCAACAGGTGAACCCCCCCATAATGCTGAACAAAGAGAGGGGTGACAGGAACACTGAAATGCAATGTCAGAAACATCTGCAAGAAGAAGAATCAGGAACACCAACAGTGCAACAGAAGTACACGCACAGGACAAAGGGCGGTGTCGAAGAAGAAGAATAGATCTTCTGGACACACAGCATGGGCTAATGTCATGGAAGGTACACTCACTTGACAAAGGTGCATGAGCACAAAAGGCAAAACATCATAACCCCCCATGGCACTTTATAACTGAGTGCGAGTACAAACAAACACAAGGAGTACAAGATCCCAGATATGCAAAAGCAGGCACTTTATCTCAGTGCGTTTACAGAAAAGAATGCAACAGTGGAGATATATACAATACTCAAAAGAAGAAGGAAAGAAGAACAGTGAGAACAGAAGCAGAAGTCATCCCAAGAATGGAGATCCGTGGACCTGTAAAAGCCAAGTAGTCCATCTGAGTGCAGAAAAGAAAAAATCAATGGAGGAAGAACCTGGTATAGAATCTGGAAATAAGACCTCTGAAACTAAAAATTACACTGAACAAGCTTTCCGAAAATACCAAGTTTGCTGAAAACTGAGCCCGAATGTGAGAGATATAGTGTCCGGAATGCAAAAAGTACCCGTGACTTTGACTGGCAGAAAACCCCTGCAAATGGAAAAATCAAACAACCAAACTAAAAAAAACAAAACCGTCTCGGAACCAGCTTTTCGTCAATATCTCATTTGGCAAAAAATGCCATCGTATGCTCAAGTTACGGCAAAAACAGTGATAGGTGCTCTGGCAGGCACCTGAAAAAGAAAACCTCTAAATTCAACAGCCTGGTGCGAAAAATGGAAGAAGAATCTGAAAAAAAGATTCTGTATAAAACGACCCTCTTGGAATCATCTTTCCGATGATGTCTCGTTCGCCCACTAACTCCTCCGTATGAGCAAGTTATGCCAAAAAAAGCATCAGGTGCTCCAGGAAGGCAAAAAAGCAGTCCTACCTTCGAAGGCATGGTACGAAAACCGAGGCAAAAAACTTGAAAAGAAACCTCCATAATTGTGTTCATCTCAGAAAGAGCTTTCTGATGATATAAAAAACTCCCAAATACGCCTCCAGATGAAGAAGTTAAGGCCCTGGAGGCCGAGCTTGCACAGGCGGGCTTAGAAAACAAGCCATGCAAAAAAAAATTGCAAAATAAAAAGGCAACCCCAAAAAAATGCCGGCGGGTAAGGCGGGACCCGCGTCAGTGACCGCAGCGGTCACCGCAGTGACCGGCGGTGACACCGCGGGTAACCGCTGGTGGTCACCGCAGTCACCGGCGGTGACACTGCGGCGCCGGTGGTGCCCGCGGGAAGCGGTCGGGGCCGGTGGCAAGTTGGGAGGTGGCGGGAAGCGGTGGCGGGTGGGCGGTGCGGGGGCCGTAGCGCCCCTGCACTTTTTTTAATTTTTTTTTATATGCGTGCAGACTGTACGGCCCACCTCGGGATGCGTGCAGTCCCGAGGCTAAAATTTTTTTGCCTCTGATGCCACTGTGTCCAAAATGGACAAGTTTTATATGGATTTAAGGGTTCTTGGGCCTTCTGGACACAATGGTGGTGTCTGTTTTTGCCCAATGTGAGCTAAATTTTGGCTCCCCCCCAGATCCATAAAAAAAACTTCTGAAACCCTTGAAAACCTCCTGCTTCTGAAACACTTCAACAAAACACGAACAACGAGCAGCAAGATGGCTCTGATACCATGTTAGATTAGGTGAAATACTAATCTCCCAAGAACACCTGCATGCATAACCCTGTCACATGGAAGAAGCAAAGCACAGAAGCAAGAAAAATCTATGGAGGCCAAAAAGCTAGAGACATCTTATGGACATGTAAAGAGCAATTTTCTATTATGATCCAATAAATGAATGAATGAAATACAAAGAGGGAATCCTTATAAAAGGATACCAAAACCCTAAAGGTGAAAACCCTAAAGAATAATGAGATGCCTAAGTCTAACTTAAGTGTAGAGAATAATAGACTAATAATTAAATAATTTAATTATTAGCTATAATATGACTACTCTAACAAAAAGGTGATGAAGGGATATTTCTAGGATATTCTAGTAAAAGTAAAGCATATAATTGTCTGAACAGAGTAACTAATAAAATGATTGAAAGTACTAATGTTCGAGTTGATGAGTTTGATGACAAGAATACAGAGGAAAGAAGAAAGGAACTGAAAGACTATGGTAGATTCACTTACATTGAACAACCTAATTATCTACCGAAGCTGTAGACTGTGACAACCAGTCAGCAGGAAAATAATACCAAGGAATAGGAGAGAGAAACTGACAAACAGGAAGGACCTACCAAGCAAGGAAATGAACTTGCACGGGATGAACAAGAAAGAAGAGATCATATACTAGAAATATTTTTCAAAAGGAATCATTCTGAGACACAAATCATTGGAGACGGACAAGATGGCATGCAAACAAGGAGTAAAGCAAGACAAGGTACATGTCTAGTTTGTGATTATGAACCGAAGAATGTAAAAGTTGCATTGGCAAATGACGAATGGGTTAATGCAATGAAAGAGGAAATAGAATAGATAGAGAAGAACAAAACCTAGACCTTAGTACCCAAACCTAAAGAAAATAATGTTATCGGTACTAAGTGGATATTCATAAACAAAAAAAATGAGAATGGAGAGGTAACAAGAAATAAAGCTAGATTGGTATGCAAAGGATATGCACATGAGGAAGGAATTGATTATGGTGAAACATTTGAACCTGTTGCTAGATTAGAAGGAGTCAGAATTTTACTTGCATATGTTGCACACAAAAAGTTCAAAGTTTACCAAATGGATGTCAAGTCAACATTTCTGAATGGGATACTTGAAGAAGAAGTCTACATAGAACAACCTAAAGGGTACGTTGATCCAAAAAATAAAGATATGGTATGTATATTACATAAATCTTTATATGGTTTGAAGCAAGCACTGAGAACCTAGTATGAGAGGCTGCATACTTATTTGTTAAGTATTGGATTTGTTAGAACAAGTGAGAACAACAATTTGTATATGAAAGGAGATATTGATGATACTATTCTTATTGCTAAAATATTTATGGATGACATTATATTTGGAGGACAAGATCAAATATGTAAGTCATTTTCTGATGAAATGAGAAGTGAATTTGAAATGTCTATGTTCGGAGAGATTAAGTTCTTTCTAGGACTACAAGTGAGTCAGCATAATGATGGTATATTCATCACACAATCCAAATATATCAAGGAAGTATTGAAGACATTTGGCATGGAAGATGCTAAACCTGTGGGAACACCAATGCCTATTGTATGTAAACTAACTAAGGAAGATGAAACTACAGAGGTAAACTAGACACTATACCGATCTATGATTGGTAAATTGATGTATGTAGTGTATAGTAGACCAGACATAGCACATGTTGTGGGAATTGTTGCAAGATTTTTTGCAAACCCTAGAGAGTCACACATGGTTGCTACAAAGAGAATCTTAAGATACCTAAAGAAAAGAGAAAATTATGGATTATGGTATCCTAAGGAAGGCAAATTTGAACTCAAAGTCTATACCGATGCTGATTGGGCTAGAAATGTGGATGACAAAAAAAGTACCACCGGAGGAGCATTTTTCTTTGGTGAAAGACTTCTTACATGGACAACTAAGAAGTAGACTTGCATTTCTCAGTCTACAACTGAAGCAGATTATGTTGCTACTACTACAAACTGTTCAAATATTGCATATATTAAGCAAGTATTGGAAGGTATGAATGAGGTTTTTAGCACTATTCTAAAATTTTTCATCCTCATACATTAGATGTTTTGAAAAAATGGTTCTGGAACCTAGTCATGAAGCGTTATGGCTAAACCCTAGCTTGACCTAAACTTTTTTATGTTTGAGCATTACTTTTTGCTCATTAAACATTTCCTAATATGCATGTGCAATTTTGACTCCTCTTACATAATTACTTCATATGTTATGTTACTAGGTTTTTTAGAGGGGCCCCCTTTAATAAAATCTCTTTAAACCTTAGCTTTCCCTGTCTATCCTTTTAACTAGTCTCTTTTCTAAATAAGTGGTTGTCGTTAAATCTTGAGGCTCCTAGTGGTCAGAGTTTCTGACATGCGATTTAGCAACGGGTTGACATATGTCTCAATGGGCCCATCTTCGGTGCTGCGATGATGATTAAACAATGGAATCCATCAATGGTTGTCATTACACCGTAGGGTCAAGTTGACTCCTTTTTAAGCTTTGTGGTTTAGCGATAGGCATCTGATTGATAGTTTATGATGTTGCAGTGTTCTAATAGGTTTTCTTCCATGGTAGTTCTCAAGGGTTGACAGCTATCCTAGGTGATGTATTAAAGTAGGGTCAACTTTCTCAGACAGTTAAAGCTCGAGCAGATCCTATGGTTGTCGGTATAGCACTAGGATAAGATGAATGATTTTTGAGGCCTGCGATATAGCGATGACCGTTTGAGCTTTTTTGTAGGGTGTGGACTGAAAGGTGGGTCCTCAGTCGCTAGGTCATGCTGACATGTTTGTTTTTTATTGGCCAAAACTAGGAGGTGACCTATGAGTTGTCAGTATGTTTAGACACCGAGGAAGAAGTTAGGGTCCCGCCTATTAATTTATGAAACGTGGCATTTGTTGATTTGATGAAAGGATTCATAAAGTAAAGGTGGGACTGAAGTTTTCAGATTTATGATGATCGTCCAATTAAGTTGCATCAATAGTTATTGTTATGTCTCAACCAAGTTACCCTGACATGTTTTTGTTAGCACTTTAGTGACAGGTTGACACCTATCTGCCCCGATCAAAGCCAAAGATAAGTTAATGTTTTTTGCACATGATATTTTTAAAATGTTCTCATTGGTCGAGGACTTATCTAGGGAAAAGTAACACAGGGTTACGTTGCTGAACTTGTTAACCGTCTGATGCGTTGAAAAGAAAAGAGGATCAACAGTTCAAATTTGAGTTTTTTCTTTGTGACATTGCTCACGTCCTGTGAATGTTGAGGCCGCCAGTTCTCATTAATGGTGAGCTTAATGAGTTTTGTGAAAATAAATTGCAAACAGTTGGCAAGACATTATATACCCCAATTTGATTATTGCATTCTTTACCTCTTTCATAAGCATTTTGGAAAACTGGATTATTTTCTAGAGTGATATCAAGAAGAGTTTTACAGGTGCCTGGTAGGTCGTATTTCTAACTCAAGATTTGTTTGAGGCTTTGAGGAAATTGTAAAGGGATTATGTTGTTAGTTGGTAATATTTACGGTTTTCTCTAGTATTTGCACATTGTTTTCAAAGCCCTAGTTAAAATGTCACCAAAGAGACAGTTGTCTGGGAAAACATAGTATAAAGATAGGGGTGTTTTTGAAGACTTGATGCAATTGCTCCCACATTCAGACAATGGGGCAACAAGAGTGAAGGAATTAGTCGCAAGGAACCCTAGGGATTATGTAAATAATGGGCTCCATGACAGAGGAAAATGGATGAGGGACACTAGGGTGGGAGAGGATCATAATGGTCTTATTTTGTTCAGGTCAGCGTATTCACAGAGGAATTTTTGTGCCCCCCTTAGTAATATTTGGCAATTTGATATAGGGAAGTTGGTTGTCCCTAAAGTATTTATGGATGCAGAATTGTTGATTCAAATTGCTCAGTGTTATGATCCTATGACTAGATGCATCAAGGATGTGAATGGAAATTATTTAATCAGCATTACAAAAGATGAAATCAGGGAAGTATTCTCATTACATGACCCTTCTGTTGGGTTAGAAAAGATAGATTTTAATGATTTCACTGAGGTATATGAAGCTCAGAAAGATTATTTAAGGATAGGGCCTCTAAGGGATTTCCTGGACCAAATTGGATCAATGTGTGTTATTAGCCCAAGTACACAAGAGCCTTTTAGGTTGGATCTATTCAATAAACATGCACAAGGTTTTTATAAGTCTCTAACTCTAATCCTGGGGCATGATGAGGCCGCTCGTATGCCTATTCCCTATATTTTTATGATGGTGCAATCTTTGCATCCCTAGTTGGCACTAATCCTTGACTTTGCCTCTCACTTGGCTAACCTAATCCATGAGGGATTGATGGGAATAAAAAATATGAAAGTTAGTAGGCCCTTTGGGTGGTACTCTATGCTAATGCATATGTTCTTGTATAAAGGTGAGCAATTTTTTAGTTCAACAATCAACATTGTCAAAGAGATGAATGGGGAAACTCTCCCAGTTCAGCTATGGACCACAATTTTGTCATGGGATAGAACTGATGCCAGTTTTATTGTGTTTGATAGGGATTTTTCCTCAAGGCTTAGGACATTGTTGTTTTTTGACAATCCAAGAATCCCAAGGGAATTGTTAAGATTGATTAGGCCAAAGGAATATTGTTAGGATATTACCTTAGTTCATAATTTTGGTGATATTATATTGTATCTTGTTTCTACAATTTGTTGAGTATATGGTTGCAAGAAGGCACCATGCATTTTTCCCTACCAAGTTCCACTGAAGATAGGATATGCAAAAATTTTAAGGCAAATTGGTGACCTGCAAGAAACTACTCTCACTAGTAAAGGAAGAGGGACTTTCTTCCCAGATATCACAATTACACATCAATATGTTGTCACTAAAGGAGGGTGGGTGCATTTAAACCAAATCTTGCAACCCTACAGGATGCCTACAACTACGATTAGATGTGCAGACAATGAGGGATTCTTGTCAGGAATGTTTAAGGAGAAGATAAGGTGTGCTCTCATGGAGCACCAATTCAATTTTCCTAAGCACATAATAAGGAATGAGTTTGACCTCCAAACTCAAGAAATCAAGGAGAAATGGATAATCTACAAAAATACTGTAGACTTTATCAGGAATTTTCATAAAACTTATGACCCATTGAAAGGTTTTGAGCCATGGGCTAGAAAGGTAAATGCTCTTATGGATAATTTCGAAGGGATCATGCATGTAGTGAATGAGAAAAGAGTTGTGGTAAGCAAGGTAGACCCTGAGAGAGCTAGGCAGATTTTAGGACAGCCAGGATATACAAAGTTGACCCGAAGGAGAGTGTACACTGTACAAAAGATAAGTGGTTATATTATTCTTCTACCAACACAACAGAGAAATGAGAGTGTTCCTTCTACTTCAAGAGGAAAAAGGCCTATAGATGATCAAAAAATGCAGGGACCCTCTCCTAAGAGGAAAAAACAAGAGGAATCAAGGCCAGAACAAAATGTTTATTCTCCTTCTCAATTACCCTTACACTTAGATGAACATGGGGTAGATGAATAGTTAGTGCAAATGAGGAATGAGGGAAATAATTTCATTTCCAATGATGAGTTGCGGGAGGGAATTCCGGAAGCACCCAAAGAAATAAGGATGGATCTAACTATTGCAGAGTTTGAGGGTAAGAAAATTGACCCTATTTTGAAATAGGTTAGTGATTCTTTTTTCATTGATGACAAGTTTGTAAAGACTAGAGCATTTTTTCCATTTGTATGGAGAATGAAGATAAATCAGTTTAAAGAGATTTGTGAAAAGAAGAAAGAAGAGTTCCCTAATAGGGACATAACAGAGATTGAAAATGAAACCAAGGGAGAACTGATAAAACAATTTGAGAAGATTACTCCTAAGGAGGCAGGGGCTATGGTCCATACTACAGAGGTGTTGATTCTTCCAGAATGGGATATTGCAAATGCAATAATTTTTTATCAAGTCAGGAAGAGCAAGATAAAGACCTTCACCACTACAAAACAAGAAAAGAAAGCTACTAAAGGTATTTCTTTTTCAGATGATCATGCTGCCCTAGTTATGTGATCCCTCAAGAGGGAAGAAAACAAAGGAAAAAGAGAGGCTCTCTCTTCAGGGTATGCCATAAATTTGTTAGTCCAGCAAGTAGGTGAGACTTCTAGTGTAGAGGCTTCACAAGTGATTTTAGAGACTACCAAATTTAATGTTAAGGTGGGAGAAAAGGATGCACAAGAGAAGGAAGAGCTAAGTCTTAAGTTTGAAACTGTACTTAAGTCCTATAATGAGCTTAAAATAGAGCTGATCCAAAAAGACAAGTTGATTGCAGAACTGTCAAGACCCCAGGATCACAATTCACCCCAATTAATGATAGCTAATAGGCCTATAGTGGCTTCTTCATCAAGCCCTATCATTTAATTTCCACCATCACCATACCCAGAGACAAACCTAGATGCAAGGCTCAGTTGGCAAAAGCAATAGGTTCTTGAAGAAACAAATCATTTCAAAAGAAAAATGGCAGAGTTGGACAAGCTGAGGGAAGAACATTTGAAAGATAAAGGCTTGTTAGAGAAAAAGTATGAAGAAAAGGTAATAGAGGCTGTAATGCAATTTGCTACAAATTTGAATCCCACAATTTTGTTTGACCATGCTAGGAGATTAACGATATTGCTCACAGCTTTGAACAAGCATAAGGAGGAGTTAGGGCCAATTTTCAATAACTGGGTTGAGAGGTCTCCAAATGTAAGATTATTCAAATGCTTGTCTAAGTCTCAAAATGATCCTGACCCATTAATTAAACCATTGCATCAAAGTGTGAAGAAGTTTGTGGAGCATGATATACTTTTGGGTGATTTTGAAAGAAAATCAAATTTGTTGAAGAAAGAATTGATAATCCACTGTTGTGATTTAATTCCAGGAGTCTTCAGAAAGAATAGTGAACTTAAGGAGTTGATCTGGTGGAGAGCACGAATAGATGATGACTTTTCTGCTAGAATGACTAGCATTTTAACTTTGGATAATACTTTATTTTTTATACGTACTATTGAGACATTAATTTTTGCCAAGTCTAAATTTGATTTCATTCAGCAAGAAATTAGTCAACTAGAGGACAAGTGGGAACAGCTATCTGGCAAAGGTGCAGAGTTTGCAAATTTTGATTTCCCAAGCAAAGAGGTGTATAACAGGTGGAGGTATTAGTATATTCCACATGCAAAGAAAGTAGACACTCCACCTACTTCTTGAGATGACTGCAAATTGTAACTTTTTGAGTCATGAAGGTTGTTGAGATATAAAGAGGTATTTATTACAGGAATGACAACGAAGAGATGAAGATCAAATTTTCTTGAAGAAACCAAGGAAAGAATTGAAGACATAAAGCAAGGTGGCTATCTACATAATATCTCTCCAAATCTGATCAATGCATTTATTGTAAACCTAGTAGGGTTGTTGTAAACTTTTTAGGTTAAATTTTTGTAAACCCTAGAATGATCAGTAGCTTGTTGCATCTCCTTGTATATAATGGATTTTCCACGATCATTCTAGGCATTGAGAGTCTAGGTGTTGAGAAGATAAAAATTTTGAAACCCTGACCCTCAATTGAGGATTGTAACATTTTGTATTATTTCTTATCAAGAAATAGAGAAGAAGTACAAGTTGTTGATTATTGTCTTGCAAGCTTGCCATTCAAGACATATTGTATACAAAGGAAACAGGTTATACTTAATACAAATATCAAGGTCTTTGTCTCTCCTTTGCATTTAATTTGTGAATTTATCAAGTTTTAAAAGAATTGCATAGATTTATTTTTGGTTTGAGTTCTGATCTAGGGTTGGATTAAATACTGCTCAAAGTGGAATATGTGTTCATTGGATTTGTATGAAGGATTCTCATAAGTAGGAAAGAGTTGGGGTATTTGTGTTTATGTTCAAAGACCATTTCTTCTTGAAACATATGTGTATTCATTTTATTTTCTAGTGTTGTATGCCCAATGGATAAGGCACTAGCCTGTATGGACTCATCTTTGTTTTATAAGGAATGATTGAAGTCATTACAATCAGAAATATTCAAATTCCAGACATTTTACTTTATTTTACTTATATATAGTAGTTCTACCCAGTGATGGAGAGTAAATGAATAATAGGTTGTTATTTAGTACTTTATCACTGCTATCTATTGTAAGATCTAGTATTGAGTAGGAAATAGAGTTGTATCTATTGTATCAGGTGCACCCGCATTAGTTTTGTAGAGCCAAAAGTGAAGAGGGCAATCTTGTCCCTATAGTTGGTCTAGTTACTTATAGATTTCCCACATTTGGAGTTAACCCCTCCTTAATAACAGTCATAAGTATATTGGTATCTCTTGGAGTGTAAAATCTTTTGAAGAACCAACAAGATGGAGACTCCACTGGGGATGTTGTAAGATTCATGTAAAATAATGCAGGTACAAGTTGATCCAGACTCCTAGCCTGCTTATTTTTAGCTAGTTGGTTACCATTGAACACAGAGTTGATTCCTTTTCAAAATTTTGCCTACCCTTCTTGTTTGTTTAAAAATCATAGAAACCCCATTTAGCTTGGGTGGTGACTCTAAATATCTCTGTACTAGTGCTAAATAAGGTGTTACTGTGTCACCATGAGTTTCAAAAATGCAAGGTCCTAGAGGAAGGAACACCCAGAAACAAATTTGGAGGGTGAGCTCCCAGCTACATCTAGATGAGGTCAAATTAGAAGAGAAAAGAGTACTAATGACATGTCTTTCACTTGGAAGCAAAAAGGAAACTCAAGATAGGGAAGCCTTGATCCTCCTAGTCAGGAGGGAAATGCCTCAGAATATGAGGAGGCAGTTGATCTAGGTCTAAATCAGTATGAGGATTATTATTCCCCTACAGAAAGAGAGGGTGAAAAGCTTCCCCATAATAGGAAAATAATCCCTAACAAATGGTATGGAGGAGAGAGGAGATCTATAAGTAAGAGTAGAAGTAGACAAGATTTTGTCCCTCCTTTCACCCTTGGTTCATCATTACCCCAAGGCCTCCATGAAGCTAAGGATCAACAGGAGGAGCCTCAAACACCACAGGTTGAATCTGAAACAACTTTACCTGATTCTGAGGAGATCTTTGAAGAAGTATATGAATTAGAAAGAAGAATTCATGAACAAGCATCTATTAGGTAGAAGAGAGAAAAGGAAAGAGAAGAAACAATTAGACATGCCATGATAAGGGCTGACCAGTTGAGAAGACAACTACTAAACTTAGAAGCCATAAATTATGTTCACATTGCTGAATAGACAAACAAACAGCCCATTGTCCAATAGATGTTTGAAACAAGGAATCTTAGGGATAAAGGAGAGCAGAAAGCAGTGGGCATTTCAATTAATGAGCTTGTAGGCCCAAAATTTCCCATAGATCCAGCTTTAAAGTTAGGAGAAGACCTTGAGAATGCCAAGAGGGAACAGGAATTTCTAGCCAAAGAATTGGAAAGAGTAGAATTGGAAGCTTCAGCACTAGAAATGAGAAAGAAGATAGACTTTCTTAGACAGTCTACAAAACCCACTAGCTTTGCTAATTCTACTATGACACAAGGAGGAAATGTTGCAAATATGGCTAATCAAACAACAGGTGTTCCCCCACTAGGAGGACTCAAGATTTCTTCCATGAAAAACAATAATGCATCTACATCCCAGGGTGCTAATATTTTCAATACAAGGCTTATTCATGAAAGATGTAAACAGTTAGTTTTTACAGGTATCCCTGGATATCCCATCCCTGAAGAAATCAGGAAGAAACTTCCCAAATTCACTGGAAGTAATGTTGTCACTTGTGAGGAGCACCTAAAAAAATTTATTGATGTGATTCATGATTACAACATTGTTCCTGATGATGTTATCATGAAATTATTTGTGCAATCCCTAACTGAAGATTCAAGGGATTGGTTTAGGGCTTTTCCACATGGTAGCATAGGCTCATGGGATCAGCTTAGACATTTTTTCAAGGAACGGTATGGGGATAAAACACATGAGGGTTTTATGTTAAATGAATTTAATAACATCAAGAAAAATTTCAATGAGGATGTTGTTGAATTTAATGTCAGATTCCAAAAGGCCATGCATAAACTCTTGCAAGTCATCCTATTGGATGATAGAGTATGTCTTGTCACATATTTAAATGCCTTTGATTCTAATATGGGCTACCTTTTGAGAGATAAGAACCCAAGGAGTCTTGTTGAAGCTTATAAACTAGCTATAAACATAGAGAGTAATCGCAGGATTTTGGGAAAATTGGGAAGAAGGGAAGATAACAAATCACAATTGTTGAATAGAAAGGATCCAAGAAATCCTATGAGTGTAAAAATGAAGGATGATGATAGCTTAAATAAAATCTTGAAGGCAATAAAGGACTTAAAGCTTGGTGAGAATAGAAATAATAAAGTTGCAGGAGGTGATAAGCCTGCCTTTAACAATTTCAACAAGTTGCCAAGGATGCAGAACTATCCTTATAATACTCAATGAAAGGATGGGAAGCCCATTCTTCCTGAGAGAAAAGAAAAACCAAATGATAGGACCCATGATTCATTACAAAGGAACTCAATTAATGTGGTGGAAGATGTCCCATGGTGTATTGTTTGTCAATCACCACATGATCCTAATTATTGTGTCATATCCCAAAGTGTCTCTTCACAAGAGGAGTAGGAGTGTAATGAGGAACAGCCTTATGATGACCAGGGATGTGGAATGATTTCCTCCCATGTTTGGGATGAAGTTGACTCTACTGAAGAGGATGAAAATCAGGATATCTTGAATTCTCAAACTAAAACTAAATCATACCATCAATAAGTCTTTTCTGATGAGGATAGTGAGCTTGATAATGTTCAGTGTAATGTTTTGAAGGGTAAAGAGATAGTTGTTTTGAGAAGGCCATCTGATGAGGAGATTTCCTTGATAACAACTAATATGGTTACTCAAGATAAAACAAGTTACAACTTGAGAAATAGAGTAGTTGGTAATCCAAATCAGAAGCCCGCTGGTATTTTCATCAAGAAGATAGAGAAGGATGTAAAGACATCCAAGAATCAATTAAAGGATGTTGATGCTATTGATAGGGTCAAAGGAAAGAAAAATGTCAGACCTAACATTTTCTATAAGGTAAAGTCTAAACCTATAGTTGAGGTTGTTCTAGCTTTGTAGGAGGAGGATAGAGTCCACATTGAAGAACCTGTAAATATATCCATCCAAAATGTTGATAAAGAAGCTGCAAGTATGAATCCAAATGTGTCTAATTCAAAATATGTTCCAATTGATATGAGAAAATTATTGTCACATATTACTGTCAAAGTCCCATTGCTGGAAATGATGAGAATAGAAGAGCATAAGGAAAAGGCCCTAAATTGAGTGAATGGTGTGGTATCCATAGACTCCCAAAGAACATAAAGGGTTGAGAAACAAATAGCAACTATGAATGATGAAAGTGAAAATTGTAATGAGGAAATTGTCTCCAAAATTCCCCAAATCTATTTAGATACAAATGTTGTTTGTACTACAGCAGGAACAGTTGATCCTTTCTTTTTGACCTTGTAGATAAATGGGAATTTGTTAAAAAACTGTATGATTGATTCAGGGGCATCAAACACTATTATGCCCATTGAGGTTATGAAATCATTAGGGTTAAAAGTGGATACTCCTCATGGAAGATGTCAAGAAATGGATTCAAGGGAAGTACCAGTTGTGGGTACTATTAAGGCTCTACCTTATAGACTGGCAGCATACCCACGCAAACAATTAACCATGAGTGTCTTGGTAGTGGATATTCCTCCCCAATATGGGATGTTACTATCAAGGAAGTGGAGTGCTTCCATGGGAGGCAGCATACAGTGGGACTTATCATTTTCTACTTTTAACTTTTAAGGACAAAATATTAAATTTTCCAGGGAACTTAGAACTCCACATATAATTGAAGAAGAAGAAGACACCATGAATTATTTTCTTGACACTGACATCAATGCTTTCAAGGTCCAAGATAAGGAGGTGGAGGAGAGTGTTGAAAATACACATAAGTTAGATAGCCAGGAGGGATGGATTGACCTTGACAATTTGTGGACCATGTATTTTGATGGTGCCAATACCAAGGAACGGTCTGGAGCTGGAATATTGCTCATATCTCCAAATGGTAAAAATTTCAAATTCTCCTTTACTTTGTTATTCTCATGCACAAATAATGAAGCTCTATTGATAGGTCTGAGGTTGGCATCAAGGCATGGTATAAAGTGTTTGAAGGTAGTGGGTGATTTTGAGTTAGTTGTCTCCCAGGTTAGATCAAAGTATGCTTCAAAAAATCAGAAATTAAAGCAGTATAGAAATGCAGTATGGGATGAAATTGAAAGCTTCAGTGCTTTTAACATTTGTTGGATGGAAAGAAGTCAAAATAGAATGATAGACTTGTTGGCTAATGTAGCTCTTAGACCAAAGGATGTCACATTTACAGATATATCCAATATAGAGGTACAACCTAGGCCTTCCATCCCTGATAATGTAGAAAATTGGCAGGTTTTCTCTGATGACCAGGATTAGGATTTCTCCAATGTGAATCTCATTTTGGTGACAGAGAAATGGATTTCAGTACTTATGTTGATATAGTAAATGGTAAAGATGTAATTTTTGGGAAGGAAGTTTTGCAGTTGAAATCAAATAGAGTTCAAAAAGGATTGGTTTCTCTTGTAAGGGCGTTTGACAATAAGGAAAAAGCTTTCTCTACCAATACTGATAAAACAAATGATCTTGAAGAAATAAACTTGGGCACAAAAATAGTACCCAAGAAGGTTTACATAGGTAAATATGTGTCCCCTAAAACTAGAAAAAATTTGATTGATCATCTTAGAAAGTTTAGACATGTTTTTGCCTGGTCCTATGAAGATCTTAAAGCTTATAGAGAGGACCTCTTTCAACATGAGATTCCACTAAAAGAAGGTAAAAAACCTTTCAGACAAAAATTAAGACCTGTTAACCCTACCTTAGCACCTAAAATGTAGGGAGAACTTAAGAAGATGATGGATGTTGGAATAATCAAGCCTATTAGACATCCCACTTGGGTTTCAAATTTGGTTCCTATTAGAAAGATGAATGGTGACATCAGGTTGTGTGTTGATTTTAGGAACCTTAATATAAATTCTCTAAAAGATAATTATGGATTACCCAATATGGAAAATATGTTGCAGAAGGTCACTGGGTCAGAATTGATGTCCATGATGGATGGCTTTTCTGGATATAATTAGGTTATGGTTAAGGAATCAGAGTAATTTAAGACTACATTTACAACCCCATGGGGAACATATGTTTATGTGAGATTGCATTTTGGATTGACTAATGCTGGTGCCACTTTCCAAAAGGCCATGGATGTAGCCTTTGCAGATTTCATTGACAAATTCATGGTGGTGTATCAAGATGATCTAATAGCATTCTCAGCAAGGGAGGAATAGCACTGTCAACATTTGGAAAAGATTTTCATTAGAGCATTACAATATGGGGTTTCTTTGAACCCAAAGAAATGTGCCTTTGGTGTGATAGAAGGAAAACTCCTAGGGCATATTGTTTCAAAGGATGGAGTAAGAATAGACCCTGAAAGGGTGGAAGCTATTGATAGATTGTCCCTACCAAATAATATCAAAGGAATTCGGTCCTTTTTAGGACAGGTGAATTTCTTGAGGAGATTTATTACAAATTTTGCAAAAATTAGCATTCCCATATCAAGAATGTTGAAGAAAGGAGAAAAGGTTGAATGGAATGTTGAAGCAGTGCAAGCTTTTAATGACATTAAAAGGGCTATCAAGCATGCCCCAATTTTGAAAACACCAGATTCTAGCAAACCTATGAAAATCTTTTCCTTTGCATCTGCCCATACTATTGCAACAATACTATTACAGAAAAATGTCACTGGTTTTGAACATCCTATTTCTTTTTTCAGTAAGACCTTACAAGTAGCAGAACTGAACTATGACATTATTGAAAATCAAGCTTATGCCTTGGTAAAAGCTATCAAAACATTTAGGTGTTATCTGGTTGGAGCCACAGTGGTTGCCTATGTTCCAAGTGCTGCAGTCAAGGATATCTTGGTCTAGCAAGAAGTTTCAGGAAGAAGATGTAGATGGATCAATATAATTTAGGAGTTTAACATTGACATTCATATTACAAAGTTGGTAAGAGGATTGGGCTTAGCAAAGTTGATGGCTCAAAGAAATTTAACTACAAATCAAATAAATATGTTGGAAGAAGATCAGAGACCTTTTGTTTGTAACATGGATTGTTGTGAGTGGTATAAGGATATTGTTAAATACTTACAAAAGATGATTTTACCCCCTAAATTAGATGATAACAAGAAAAGAACTATTAAGCTTCATTCCATAAGATATGAAATTATAAGTGGTGAGTTGTGGTGGAGGAGTAATGAAGGTATCTTGCTTAGATGTGTAGACCAAGATAAAGCCAAACTCTTGATAGATGAGATTCACAATGGAGTTTGTGGAGGACACTATATGGAAAAGACTACTACTCACAAGACCATCAGGTCAGGTTTTTGGTGGCCAATACTTTTCAAAGATACCCATCAGTTTGTAAAGAAATGTGACCCTTGTCAAAGATTTGCAGGAAAATTGAAATTCAGTAGAAATTTGCCTCTCAAACCTATTACCGTTCAAGCTCCTTTCCAAAAGTGGGGTATGGATTTCATTGGTGAAATCCCAAGTCCAATGGTGGGTATTCTTATATCTTGGTAGCAATTGATTACTTCACCAAATGGGTTGAAGAAATCCCTTCAAAGAAAGCAACTAGTAAGGTGGTAATAGATTTTATGATGCAAAATATCCTTACAAGATTTGGTTTCCTAGAAACCATGGTGGTTGATAATGCAATGTGCTTTAGGTCATAAGAGTTTGTTGACTTTTGTCAGAATAATGGTATTAAAATCTCATACTCATCTCCCTAGCATCCACAAGGCAATGGCCAGGCTGAATCCAATAACAAGAGTCTAATTAAAATATTGAAAAGAGTATTGGATAAGAATATAAGGGCCTGGGATTCCAAGTTGTTGCAAGCCTTATGACCTGACAGGGTTACAGTAAAGAAAGAAATAGGGTGTGCCCCTTTTGAGTTAGTCTAAGGGATTAATGCAAGATTGCCCCAGAACAATTTGCTACAGATGTATCAGTTCATACAAACCTATGATGATGATATGGAAGATGAAATGACTATCAGAATTAATGATCTGATCTAGTTGAATGAGGTGAGAAATGATGCACATATTAGAAATGAGAAGATGCAGGCCCAGTGCAAAGTCTTTTATGAGAAAAGGACTACTTAGAGAACTTTTGTAAGTGGTGACTTGGTCCTGATGTGGAGTGCAAGATTGGAGGATAAAGGAAAGCATGGGAAGTTTGATCCCATCTAGTTAGGCCCATATATCATTGAAGAAAAATGGGGAACAGGTTCATATCTATTGAAGAATTTGATAGGAGAACTCATGGAATTGCTAGTTCATGGGCAACTCTTATCATTTTACTTCTCTTAAATGATTTTTTGAGTCTCTGCAGAGGTTTAGGTTTAGGGTTTTGTGTGTAGTTCTGTGTTGCCAGTCAAATTTTTTTTTTGGTCTTCTCTTCCAGGAGATTCCAGTTTTCTCATTGTATCTGCAGGAGATACAAGTCCCCAAGTATGAGCCACTGTTAGCACTATTCTGAAATTTTTCATCCTCATACTTTAGATGTTTTGAAAAAATGGTTCTGGAACCTAGCCATGAAGCGTTATGGCTAAACCCTAGCTTGACCTAAGCTTTGTTATGTTTGAGCATTATTTTTTGCTCATTAAACATTTCCTAATATGCATGTGCAATTTTGACCCCTCTTACATAATTACTTCATAGGTTATGTTACTAGGTTTTTCGAAGGGGCCCCCTTTAATAAAATCTCTTTAAACCTTAGCTTTCCCCATCTATCCTTTTAACTAGTCTCTTTTCTAAATGAGTGGTTGTCGTTAAATCTTGAGGCTCCTAGTGGTCAGAGTTTCTGACATGTGATTTAGCGATGGGTTGACATCTGTCTCAGTGGGCCCATCTTTGGTGTTGCACTGAAAATTAAACAATGGAATGCATCAATGGTTGTTGTTACACCGTAGGGTCGAATTGACTCCTTTTTAAGCTTTGTGGTTTACCGACAGGCGTCCAATTGAACCGACAGGCGTCCAATTGAAAGTTTCTAATGTTGCAGTGTGCTAACAAGTTTTCTTCTGTGGTAGTTCTCAAGGATTGACACATGTCCTGGGTGATGTATTAAAGTGGGGTTGACTTTCTTAGATAGTTAAAGCTCGAGCAAATCCTATGGTTGTCGGTATACCACTAGGATAAGATGCATGATTTTTAAGGTCTGCGGTATAGCGATGACCGTTCGATCTTTCTTGTAGGGTGTGGACTAAAAGGTGGGTCCTCAATCACCAGATCACGCTGACATCTTTGTTTTTTATTGGCTGAAATTAGGAGGTGACCTATGAGTTGTCAGTATGTTTAGACACCGAGGAAGAAGTTAGGGTCCCACCTATTGATTTATGAAACGTGGCATTTGTTGATTTGATGAAAGGATTCATTCATAAAGTAAAGGTGGGATCAAAGTTTTTAGATTTATGATGATCCTTCAATTAAGTTGCATCAACAGTTGTCACTACGTCTCAACCAAGTAACCCTGACATGTTTCTGTTAGCACTTTAGTGACAGGTTGACACCTATCCGCCCCGATCAAAGCCAAAGATAAGTTAAAGTTTTTTCACATGCTATTTTTAAAATGCTCTCATTGGTTGAGAACTAATCTAGGGAAAAGTAACATAGGGTTACGCTACTGAACTTGTTAACCATCCAATCCGCCGAAAAGAAAAGAGGATCGACAGTTCAAATTTGAATTTTTTCTCTGTGACGTTGCTCACATCCTATGAATGTTGAGGCCGCCAGTTCTCAGTAATGGGGAACTTAATGATTTTTGTGTGGATAAATTACAAATGGTTGGAAAGACATTATATACCCCAATTTGATTATTGCATTCTTTAACTCTTTCATAAGCGTCTTGGCAAAATGGATTATTTTTTGGAGCAATATCAAGCAGAGTTTCGCAAGTGCTTGGTAGGTCATATTTCTAACTCAAGAATTGTTTGAGGCTTTGAGGAAATTGTAAAGGGATTATGTTTTTAGCTGGTAATATTTACAGTTTTCTCTGGTATTTGCGCATTGTTTTGAAAACCCTAGTTAAAATGCCGCCAAAGAGAGAGTTGTCTGGGAAAATAGAGTATAAAGATAGGGGTGTTTTTGAAGACTTGATGCAATTACTCCCGCATTAAGAGAATGGGGCAGCAAGACTCAAGTAATTAGTTCCAAGGAACCCTAGGGATTATATAAATAATGGGCTCCATGACAGAGGAAACTAGATGAGGGAGGCTAGGGTGGGAGAGGATCAAAATGGTCTTATTTTGTTCAGGTCAGTGTATTCATAGAGGAATTTGTGTGCCCCCCTTAGTAATATTTGGCAATTTGATATAGGGAAGTTGGTTGTCCTACAGTATTTATGGATGCAGAATTGCTGATTCAAATTGCTAAGTGTTATGATCATGTGACTACATGCGTCAAGGATGTGAATGGAAATGATTTAATCAGCATTACAAAAGATGAAATCAGGGAAGTATTCTCATTAAATGACCCTTCTGTTGGGTTAGAAAAGATAGATTTTAATGACTTCACTGAGGTATATGAAGCTCAAAAAGATTATTTAAGGATAGGGCCTCTAAGGGATTTCCTAGACCAAATTGGATCAATGTGTGTTATTATCCCAAGTACACCAAAGCCTTTTAGGCTGGATCTATTTAGTAAATGTGCAGAGTGTTCTTATAAGTCTCTAACTCTAATCTTGGGGCACGATGAGGCCACTCATATGCCTATTCCCTATATATTTATGATGGTGCAATCTCTGCATCCCCAGTTGGCACTAATCTTTGACTTTTACTCTCACTTGGCTGACCTAATCCATGAGGGATTGATGGGAATAAAAAATATGAAATTTAATAGGCCCTTTGGGTGGTACTCTATGCTAATGCATATGTTCTTGTATAAAGGTGAGCAATTTTTCAGTTCAACAGTCAACATTGTCAAAGATAGGAATGGGGAAACTCTCCCAGTTCAGCTATGGACCATAGTTTTGTCATGGGATAGAACTGATGCCAATTTTATTGTGTTTGATAGGGACTTTTTTTCAAGGCTGAGGACATTGTTATTTTTTGACAATCCAAGAATCCCAAGGGAATTGTTAAGATTGATTGGGCCAAAGGAATACTGTCAAGATATTACCATAGTTCATAATTTTGGTGATATTATATTGTATCCTCTTTCTACAGTTTTTTGAGTATATGGTTGCAAGAAGGCACCATACATTTTTCCCTACCAAGTTCCACTGAAGATAGGATATGCAAAATTTTTAAGGCAAATTGGTGACCTGCAAGAAACTACTCTCACTAGTAAAGGAAGAGGGACTTTCTTTCCAGATATAACAATTCCACATCAATATGTTATCACTAAAGGAGGGTGGGTGCATTTAAACCAAGTCTTGCAACCTTACAAGATGCCTATAGCTACTATTAAATGTGTGGACAATGAGGGCTTCTTGTCAGGAATTTTTAAGGAGAAGATAAGGTGTGCTCTTATGGAGAACCAATTCAATTTTCCTGAGGAAATAATAAGGAATGAGTTTGACCTCCAAACTCAAGAAATTAAGAAGGAGAAATGGTTAATATACAAAAAGACTGTAGACTTTATCAGGAATTTTGATAAAACTTATGACCCATTGAAAGGTTTTGAGCCATGGGCTAGAAAGGTAGATGCTCTTATGGAGCATTTTGAAGGGATCATGCATGCAGTGAATGAGAAAAGAGTTGTGGTAAGCAAGGTAGACCCTGAGAGAGCTAGGCAGATTTTAGGCCAGCCAAGATATACAAAGTTGACCCCACGGAGAGTTTACACTATAGAAAAGATAAGTGGTTATATTGTTCTTCTACCAACACAGCAAAGAGATGAGAGTCTTCCTTGTACTTCAAGAGGAAAAAGGCCTATGGATGATCAAAAAATGTAGGGACCCTCTCCTAAGAGGAAAAAACAAGAGGAATCAAGGCTACAACAAAATGTTTATTCTCCTTCTCAATCCCCCTTACACTTAGATGAACATGGCGTAGCTGAACAGTTAGTGCAAATGAGGAATGAGGGAAATATTTTCATTTCCAATGATGAGTTGCAGGAGGGAATTCTAGAGGCACCCAAAGAAATATGGATGGATCTAACTATTGTAGCATTTGAGGGTAAGAAAATTGACCCTATTTTGAAATAGGCTAGTGATTCTTTTGTCATTGATAACAAGTTTGTAAAGACTAGGGCATTTTTTCCATTTGTATGGAGAATGAAGATAAATCAGTTTAAAGAGATTTGTGAAAAGAAGAAAGAAGAGTTCCCTAATAGGGACATAACAGAGATTGAAAATGAAACCAAGGGAGAAATGATAAAACAATTTGAGAAGATTACTCATGAGGGAAGGGCTATGGTCCATACTGCAGGGGTGTTGATTCTTCCAGAATGGGATATTGGAGATGCAATAATTTTTTATCAAGTCAGGAAGAGCAAGATAAAGACCCTCACCACTATAGAACAAGCACAACAAGCTACTAGAGGTATTTCTCTTTTATATGATCATGCCACCCTAGTTATGTGGTCCCTTAAGAGGGAAGAAAACAAAGGAAAAAGAGAGGCTCTCTCTTCAGGGTATGCCGAAAATTTGTTAGTGTGGCGAGTAGGTGAGACTTCTAGTGTAGAGGCTTCAAACCTCATTTTAGAGACTACCAAATTTAATGTTAAGGTGGTAGAAAAGGATGCACAAGAGAAGGAAGAGCTAAGGCCTAAGTTTGAAACTGTACTTAAGTCCTATAATGAGCTTAAAATAGAGCTGATCCAAAAAGACAAGTTGATTGCAGAACTGTCAGGACCCTAGGATCACAGGTCACCCCAATTAATGATAGTTGACAGGCCTGTAGTGGCTTTTTCATCAAGCCCTATCATTGAATTTCCACCATCACCATACCCAGAGACAAACCTAGATGCAAGGCTCAGTTGAGAGAAGCAATAATTGCTTGAAGAAATAAATCATTTCAAAAGAAAAAGGGCAGAGTTGGACAAGCTAAGGGAAGAACATTTGAAAGATAAAGGCTTGTTAGAGTAGAAGTATGAAGAAAAGGTAACAGAGGCTGTGATGCAATTTGCTACAAATCTAAAGCCCACAATTCGATTTGACCATGCTAGGAGATTAACGATATTGCTCATAGCTTTGAACAAGCATAAGGAGGAGTTAGGGCCAATTTTCAATAAGTGGGTTGAGAGGTCTCTGAATGTAAGATTATTTAGATGCTTGTCTAAGTCTCAAAATGATCCTGACCCATTAATTAAACCATTGCATCAAAGTGTGAGGAAGCTTGTGGAGCATGATATACTTTTGAGTGATTTTGAAAGAAAATCAAATTTGTTGAAGAAAGAATTGACAATCCACTATTGTGATTTAATTCCAGGAGTCTTCAGAAAGAATGGTGAGCTTAAGGAGTTGATTGGGTGGAGAGCACGAATAGATGATGACTTTTCTACTAGAATGACTAGCATTTTAACTTTGGATAATACTTTATTTTTTATACATACTATTGAGACATTAATTTTTGCCAAGTCTAAATTTGATTTCATTCAGTGAAAAATAAGTCAACTAGAGAACAAGTGGGAACAGTTATTCAGAAAAGGTGCATAGTTTGAAAATTTTGATTTTCCAAGCGAAGAGGTGTATAATAGGTGGAGGTATTAGTATATTCCACATGTAGAGAAAGTAGACACTCCACCTACTTCTTGAGATGATTGCAGATTGTAAATTTTTGAGTCATGAAGATTGTTGAGATATAAAGAGGTATTTATTAGAGGAATGACAACGAAGAGATGGAGGTCAGATTTTCATGAAGAAACCAAGGAAAGAATTGAAGACATAAAGCAAGGTGGCTATCTGCATAATATCTCTCCAAATCTAATCAATGCATTTATTGTAAACCCAGTAGGGTTGTTGTAAACTTTTTAGGTTAAATTTTTGTAAACCCTAGAATGATTGGTAGCTTGTTGCATCTCCTTGTATATAAAGGATTTTCCATGATCATTCTAGGCATTGAGAGTCTAGGTGTTGAGAAGATAAAAATTTTGAAATCCTAACCCTCAGTCGAGGATTGTAACATTTTGTATTATTTCTTATCAAGCAATAGAGAAGAAGTACATGTTGTTGATTATTGTCTTGCAAGCTTGCCATTCAGGACATATTGTATACAAAGGAAATGGGTTATACTTAATACAAATATCAAGGTCTTTGTCTCTCCTTTACATTTAATCTGTGAATTTATCAAGTTTTCAAAGACTTGCATATATGTATTTTTGGTTTGAGTTATGATCTAGGGTTGGATTAAACACTACTCAAAGTGGAATATGTGTTCATTGGATTTGTATGAAGGATTCTCATAAGGAGGAAAGAGTTGGGGTATTTGTATTTATGTTCAGAGACCATTTCTCCTTGAAACATCTTTGTATTCATTTTATTTTCTAGTGTTGTATGCCCAATGGATAAGGCACTGGCCTATATGGACCTATCTTTATTTTATAGGGAATGATTGAAGTCATTACAATTAGAAATATTCAAATTCCAATCATTTTACTTTATTTTACTTATATATAGTAGTTCTACCCAGTGATGGAGATTCAATGAATAATAGGTTGTTATTTAGTACTTTCTCACTACTATCTGTTGTAAGATCCAATATTGAGTAGGAAATAGAGTTGTGTCTATTGGATCAGGTCTACCCGCCTTGGTTTTGCAAAGCCAGAAGTGAAGAGGGTGGTCTTGTCCACATAGTTGGTCTAGTTACTTATAGATTTCCCACATTTGGAGTTAACCCCTCCTTAATATCAGTCATAAGTATATTGGTATCTCTTGGATTGTAAAATCTTTTGAAGAACCAACAGAGGTAATCACTGAGTTGGTGATTATATATTGTGATAACACAAGTGCAATAAACATTTCAAAGAATCCAATGATGCACTCTAAAACAAAGCATATATCTATTAAGTATCACTACTTAAGAGAACAAGTATAGGAGAATAAATTTGAGCTAGAGTTTGTTACATCAAAAGAACAACTTGCAGACATATTTACAAAGCCTCTACCGAATGATACATTTGAGTACTTGAGGACTAGACTTGGGGTCTGTCCCCTGTCTACCAATCACTAATGTGATATGGATCTTGCATCATCCTAATCTCATCAGAAGATCATTCATGGTGATGCAGCATAGTTCACACTTTGGATCATGTCTAAGGTTGTGAAAAGTTTGGAGAACTGGAACATATTGGCATATCAGAATACAGAGATACAGAGAATGCACTGGACAACAGAGAGATACATGGCTACTATAGAGCTGTATGTTTATTGTTTTCATTGGCATTATTGTCAAAGGGAGAGATAAACAATATGAAACAATATGCACCAATGAGAACATCCTTCTAAGGGAGAGACAAACTGAAAGAAAAGGAGAGCACTAAAGATTAGTTATTGAGAACAAAAGAAGGAATCCGAGAGTTGAAAAGATCATATCTGTAGAATGTCAAAGTTGCATTGGTAATGTTGTTGAGTGACGTAGTGATTAAACATATTAAGCTAAGGGAGAGCTTGTACAACATTTTGTTCACAGAGTTGTAGAATACATGTTTGGTATGTGTATGGTATATTTCATATTACTTGAGTTGCCATCAATGCCAAAGGGAGATATTGATGAACTACAACTGATTTAGAACCTAATTGAAGATCTATGATTAGAGATCACCAAGTTTCTAATTAGATATGTAATATGATTAAATCAGTAATATATTGTCATTGATGTCAACTAGTTTGACAACACTTATCTTGTAAGTTACAATACCTAAACAGCTATAGAAAAGGAGTAAAAGAGATGAAGAACAAAAATATCTACATGAGGAAGATGTATATGATAGATGAGGATAAGGAATACATTGGGTAACTTGATGATGAGTCTATGACCTTATGTTATTGACTTGATTATGTTTCATTCATCTATGGTGAGGAAAAGAACTAAAAGATACAAGGCAGTGTGGTCAGTTGATGAAGCATCACAGTATACACCGAGCAGTGTAGTGTATACTGAGCACAGTATAAACTGAGATTGTGTTCACTGACACATTTCTTTATTAACCAAGCATGGGAAAAGGTACTAAATGATTAGTTTATCCTTTAAGGATTGATGAGCTGTAAAGTACATCAAAATTAGAGATGGAGATAATATTTGTTATGAAGATCAATAGCTAGCATAATTCAAGGAAGATCTAAAGGATGAAATTAAAACATGTTACTAGCACTTCAACCAAGAAAGGTTAAGCAGAAAAATGGATGAAGGAGAATAAGTGGCAAAATCTTATGGAGGAGAAGAAAATGGTTTACTTGTCTATTTAAGAGACTAGGGTTTTGTTATGAAACTTATGCTAGAAGAAGGAGACTGCAGAATTATTGCATGAACAAGATTCATGTATGCCTGATCAAACTGGTTAAAGAGAACCGAACTGCAAAGTTTACCAAGTGTCAAAAATCTATGACCGAGTTACAGTAAGTCATTGATTATTGTTGATACAGAATTGATATATTGATTAGAGGATTTGAATGGGCTTAATATAGATCTGAACATCTATAATTAAAGTTGTATTATAATCAAATCAACTATTGTTACATTTTAACCATTGTAAACAGATAAATCTCTTAACAGAGTGGACTTGAAATTCTCATATGTATCATTCATAGAATGAACATTGTTATCATGTCAACCCCATAGTGAATGCTGGTTGGATGATAACAATTGGTCTAAAATCCTCTAACAAGGTCACACCTCACAGTGTGTTTGTAACCTTTAATAGGGTTGGGTCTTCACTGACCTCACTGTAGAAGAGTGAACATTTTTGGGTTGTCAGTCCCAGGTGGTTTTTCCCTTCACAGGGTTTCCACGTTAAATATTTTGTGTTATGTGTTCATTGTGGTGATTGTTTGTTATCATACTTAACATATTGCATGTTGGATTTGATCGGTAATCATTATATGTTATTGAATGGTAATCAGTAAAGGCACAGACAGTATAGTATTTTATGTTACCGAGCTACAGAATTTGAAGTAAATTGTTTTGGATTATACATTTTGATTTGGGACTGTGGCTAACTGATTCACCCCCCTCTCAATTATTCTAACAAATCTATTTGTTACTACAGACAAAATTATAATTAACAATGTATATTTCTATGAAATGAATTAACTAAATTCTAATCAAGTTCAATAATATATAATGACTAAATAATGTAAATATGATTATGCTAAGATTAAATTAAACTCACTATACTACTTAACAACAATTATATTTTCATGTTGATGGGATTGAAATTGTTCAAGCTATAGGAACAAGATACTATCGGATAGTTTTTTTCAACTATCTTAAGTTATTAACTATAAACTAAATTACCTACTCTACAAACATTAAAAAGATTAAGGAAATGTACCTTAAGAAGGACCCCCTAAGTACAATCTAGTTAAGATCAATAGAGGTTATAAGTAAAAATAGTAGTTGACATATTCATAGATGCATGATAATAGAGATTACAATAAGTGATATTTTTAGGTACAAAATACATATATGCTCAAAATAACATCAACCATTGCAAACATGTAAATTTTCATTATATAAAACTCATGACTATCAAAATATGCAACTACCTAGGCAACTAACTCCTTATATCCAAGAAGGAGATTTAACAAACCATGATGATTAACATGTAACTAATATGTTTTATGTGATATCATTGATGTGAACTTGATGTGCGCACTAATGTTAACTTGATGTATGCAGTGATGTCAACCTGGTGAAGATATGTATGTGTTTAGTATTGTACCTGATCAAGAGAAGTATCATATGTGTGTATGGGGGAGAAGTATTGAGTGTTGTTGTGCATACCATCCTATTGTGTGCATGGAGTGTACTTTTTATATGAAGATTAAATATGTAGGAAATAGAATTTGAAGTTGAGTATTGGATGTGTTAGACTTAGGAAGCATCGAGAGGGGGAGCAGGGGAGTTAATCAGTGTAGTAATATCCTTTACTTTCTTAATCTAATACCAAAACTTAAAACCAAAAATAATTGAAAGTAAATAGAGTAATATAAACATGCACAACATCATAACACCATGATTTTTTTTATAGGAAAACTCAATTGAGGAAAAAACCCTAGTGTGGATGGCACCCAAAAATATCTCACTAATATAGTAATAAGTACCATGTTAAATGTAATAGTACATATAGATGGGAATGCAGATGCATTCAATCTTATATCCTAGATCTTAGCACTCAATACAAAGCCAAAATTTATCAAGACATAAATCCACTTACAAAATCTAGATAGGACTTATAGTCCAAAACCAAACTAACAAATAGCATCAACTATCCCAATATAGTTTTGATGAAGCTCTACAAGATATTGTTGACTAATTATCTGATGTGTCAATATTTTCATCACATCACAATAACATCATTCATCTTACATGCCTTGTCACTCACCATCACATCCAAAACTTGATCTTATATACTTGATCATAAGCCCAAAATATTATCTTAGTCAGCTCTAATGTGTAGTTTGTAAAGTGAAGATCATATAACAGTTAAATCTCCATGCTAACCTCTCCTAGAGATAAATATAATAGTATATTATTAGCTCTATTATTAATTACCATCAAACTAATCTAATCATCAATATAGTAGGATCCCTAATCGATCCAATGTACTATTATCTTTTCATAAGATAGTTCTTTGTCTACGTGATACACATAATATCAAAACTCCATCATACTATATCACAAAAACTTGTGATAATTGGGTAACGGTATCCATACCATGTAGAATCATGTCCTATTTTTATAAACCATAACTTTTAAACATCTTCCCATACCAATTTAAAGTGTCTTCATGTAGACTATCTTATTTATCCATTTTTAGCAGTTTTCTCTAAGTATACAATCGCTCACTCAAGAACTTGTTAGGCAACCAGGATAATAGTGTATAGTTCCCATCAATGATAACATACCAAGTGTCTTATTAGTGTCTCTTGCTAAAAATATCCCCCTTTGGCATTGATGGAAATCATTTTTAAAAATGACTAAGTGTCAAACTAAATGCCAAAATCCAAAAACCATGTCAAAAAGATAAGTCCCCCTAAGTTAAATATCTCAATTTTTACTCAAAACTCTCCCCCTTTGAAATTAATGGAAAAGGTGGGGATCACATCCATTTTTTTTTACTACCAAAATCCTATAACTCATATATATATATATATATATATATATATATATATATATATATATATATATATATATATATATATATATATATATATATATATATATATATATATATATATATATATATATATATATATATATATATATATATATATATATATATATATATATATATATATATATATATATATATATATATATATATATATATATATATATATATTTGTCTTTGTTAACCCTCTCTACAAAATATCAATCTTAGGTACAATCAGGTTCCTCAAATCATAGAATCTTCCTCTCATTGTTGCCTTCTCTACTTCAAAAGTTCTGATTTTTAATACTAGGAGACGCTAAGAGGGGGGGGGGGGGGGGGGGGGGGGTAAATAAGTGTAACCAAAATATTCACTATTTTTAACCACCAACTTCCACAAGATAAAGCATGCAATACAAATAGTAAAGTAATAACAAATAACAAAAGCATGCACCACTTTGACATAGATATTTTTCTTGTGGAAACCTTTGTTAGAGGGAAAAACCATGTGTGGGAATTAGTACCCACAATTCCCCACTACTATAGTAATAATTTTCCCTATTAGGGGTATTACATTCACCCAATTAAGGTTTTACTTGGTTAAGAGTGTTCATCCATGCTAGGATCTTACAACAAAAAGACTTGTAAATAATGATCTGATAGTTGCACTCAATGCATGACAGATCCAGTGTAATCCTAATCAATAGTTTACTTTGAAACACTTTTTCACCTGTGTACTAACACCTCTAACAACCATAAATATCACAATGATAACAAAAACACCATGCATTGATCTTTCTCCTCTTACACTCTCTCTCATAACATAATATATCTAAAATGATATATAAATATATTTTTACTAATTAGGTTGGCTAGTACCCAAATACATCAATACAATTAATTCTCACTCATTCTTGAAACCCTAAAATGTAATACCTGTAAGGAAACTCAGGTGCGGAAATAGCTTCCTACGCTAATCTCTATAGGAGAGTATTCTGCAAATTCTTATAAATCCTTACAAGTTCAAATTTGTTAACTACTTTAACAAAGATATTGCAACCACATACCATGCATACAGAAAAATAGAGAATGACACAATGATATACCCTGGGGAAACCTTTCGGTAAAAAACCCCAGCACTCCAAAACCTGCACAATGTATTGATCAAAACTATTACAGCTTACAATACACTTGCAATGCAAGTTCTTTCAGAAGATTTCCAAAACCTTGAAGACAAATCACGGCAGCATAAAAATGTTCCAACCATACACTCACATCATTTTTCTTCACAACCCTAAAAAAGCTTATATCATGCGCTTCACTTTTTAGGGCTACTCCCAAAGATAACTGTATTAGGGTTTTACCATTCTCCGATTGGGGAAGAGTGTATAGTACTCAAATTTATCAATTGCCACATGTCTTCACTTGTCATTGAATCTTCCTAACATAGCTCTTACATGTCATAGGAATCTGTCATAACCGTTTTAGCCATGATCTCCTTACACACAATTCAAGATGCCGACACATCAACATTATTTGCAAGAAATACATTTTACAAAACAAATAATAAGAATAGGAATTATCCAAGGTTGAGACACCTTATTCCTAACATTCTCCCACTTGTCGAACACCTTGTAAGAGCAATAGGAACATAACAGGAACTAACCGCTATAGGCCAAAAGGCCCATAGACTCTGAACACCATCTGAACTTCTCAGTGCCCACTGGTTTCGTTAATGCATTTGCAACATTCTTCATAGTATCTACCTTCTCCAAATTTACCTTTCCATCTTCCACCATATCTCTCACAAAGTGAAACTGCACATCAATGTGCTTCGTTCTGGCATGGAAAGTTGGATTCTTTGCAAGGCAAATAGCGCTCTGACTATCACACCAAATAGTAATATGTTCTACATCAACACCAACATCAAAACACAATCTTCTAAGCCAAATGGATTTTTTACAAGCATGAGTAGCAGCCATGTACTCAGCTTCTGTAGTGGACAAAGCAACCACAGGTTGTCGCTTACTCATCCAACGAATGGCACCACCAAACATAGTGAACACATAAGCACTGGTGGATCTCCTACTGTCAATATCACCTACCCAATCTGAATCCACAAACCCATGAATACAAACTGAATGCGGAGATCCAGAAGAGTTACCATGATAACATATGGAGTAATCTGATGTACCCCTCAAATATCTGAATACTCGCTTAAGTGCATCCCAATGTACCCGTCCAGGGTTAGCCATAAACTGACTCAGGACTCCCACTGCTTGGGCAATGTCTGGTCTAGTACAAACCATAGCATACATAAGACTACCAACTGCACTAGCATAAGGTACTCTACTCATGTCCTCCACCTCACTAGGAGATTTTGGACAATCATCTACAGATAACTTTGTTCCCATAGAAATAGGAACACATAGTGGTCTACAATCTGCCATGCTAAACCTGTCCAACACAGACTTCACATACTTACTTTAACTCAACCAAATTTTTCTGTTAGACTTGTCTCTACTAATTTCCATACCCAAGATGTACCTAGCTACCCCAAGATCTTTCATCTCAAACTATGCTGACAACTGAGATTTAAAATCATAAATCATACCCTTACCCTTCCCAAACAGCAACATATCATCAACATATAATGCAACAATAAGAAGGCGATCATTTTCAACTCTGAAATAAACACAATGATCTGATTTTGATCTTACAAATCCAATTGACAACACAAAGGATTCAAACTTAAGGTACCACATCCTAGGAGATTACTTCAAACCATATAGAGATTTCTTTAATCTACAAACTAAGGATTCTTTACCTTTAACAATGTAGTGCTCAGGCTGTGACATATAAATCTCTTCCTCCAAATTAGCATGAAGGAAAGTTGTCTTCACATCCATCTATTCTATCTCTAAATCATATGATGCAGCAAGAGATAACAGAAATCTAATGGATGTCAACTTTGCAACAGGAGAGAATATTTCACCATAATCTATTCCCTCTACCTATGAATATCCCTTTGCAACCAATCTAGCTTTGTACCTTTCAACACTACCATCTGCACAGAATTTCTTCTTGAACACCCATTTACAGCCAACAGATTTTCTCCCTTTAGGCAAAGGTACAAGGTCCCAAGTTTTGTTTTTCTCCAATGAAGCCATCTCATCATCCATAGCCTCAATCCAGGAACCTGCATCTTCCATGCCCAAAGCCTCTTTCATAGATCTAGGCTCATCAGTGTTAGTAATCAAAGCAAAGGCACAACTGGAATCTAACATAGAATAACCAAACCTTTCTAGTTTCTTTCTTTCTCTCGTGGATCTCCTCAAGGGGTATGGTTGAGGTTGTTCTTCCTCTTCTTTCGAACTATCAGAGCTACTAGAGCTCTCCTCATCATTAGGCCCAACATGGTCTCTCTGTTCAGTCTTCTCAGGGGTAGGAGGCAACTAAACAACATCTTTTTCCTTTTCTTTTTCATCTGGTTGTAGCACAATAGGAGAAGATGTTAGCTCTCTAAAAATAACATTTCTACTATACAACACCTTACTAGTCACAGGATCCCAAAGCTTGTATCCTTTCACACCAACACTGTATCTGATGAAAATACATTTAACAGCTTTGTTTTCCAACTTAGATCTTTTCTCCTTTGGAACATGTGCATAAGCTTCACAACCAAAAACATGAAGATGTCTAATTGAAGGCTTCTTACTAGACCACACCTCCATGGGTGTCTTACCAACAAGAGCTGATGTAGGAGATCTATTAACCAGATAGCAAGCAGTGGCCATAGCTTCAGCCCAAAACCTTTGTTCTAAACTAGCTCCACTAAGCATACTCCTAGCCTTCTCCATCAATGTCTTGTTCATTCTCTCTACAACTCCATTTTTCTATGGGGTATAAGGAGTTGTCTTATGCCTCTCGATACCTTGTTCTTTACAGAACTATTCAAACTCTGCTGAGCAAAACTCACCACCATTGTCAGTTCTCACACACTTAATCTTCTTACTAGTTTGATTCTCTACAAGAGCTTTAAATTCCTTGAACCGACTAAAGACTTGTGTCTTACTTTTAAGGAAATAAATCCATGTCCTTCTACTATAATCATCTATGAAAGATACAAAAAATATAGACTTGGAGATTGAAGGGACTTTTATAGGACCAAATACATCAGAATGAATAAGATCCAAAACATCAGAAGATTTGTGAGAACTAGAGTAAAACTAAACATGATTTTGTTTACCATAGACACAATGTTTGCAGAAGTTGAACTCGAGATTGCAATCATTTAACCCCTCAACGAGATTTTTATTTTTTAGAGTTCTGAGACCCTTTTCACCAATGTGGCCAAATCTCATATGCCACAACATTGTCTTTTCTGTAGGAAGCTTACCTTCCAAAGTGTTTGCACTACCATCGGAACCAATAGCTGTAGACTTCTTCACTACTTGTTCAGATGGTGAGGATGAAGAACTATTACATAGAGGAATACATACATCTAGCTGAAATAAGGTACCTCTCCTAGTACCCCTTGCAAGTACTATCGATCCTCTCATCATCTTGCATCCTTCTTTCAAAAAAACAACTTGCACACCTACATCATTCAGTATACTTACAGATAATAGGTTTCGTGCCAAACCCAAAATGTGCCTAACTCCGTTGATTCCCTTTACTCGTCCATCAAGAAATTTGATAGTGACCCTTCCGCATCCAACTATCTTTAGGTGAGAATCATCACCCAAGTACACCTTTCCACCATCGAACTCTTCATATTTTGAGAACCAGTTTCAATGAGAGGTCATGTGAAAAGATGCACCCGAGTCAACCAACCACACATCATCAGATGCATGGGCTGCCAAAGCTATGATGAATGCATCGCCATCTTCTTGAGATCTTTCTGAAGATGAATCTAAACCTTTCTTCTTCTTCTTCGGCTCTTTGCAGTCTTTATAGAAGTGCCCAAATTTATCACAGCTCCAACATTTTGCCTTGGACTTATTGGAAGTCTTTGACTTCCCATGGGATTTGGATCTACCCTTATTGTCAAACTTATTGTCATTTTTCTTCCCTCTTTCAATGGATCTCCCACAAATAGCAAGGGCTTCTTTTTCTGAAACGGAAGCCTTTCTCCACATCTCCTCTGATAGCAGCGAAGACACCACATCATCCATTTTGAAGGTGACTAACGTGCTTCTGAGAGCCATCACAAGATGGTCCCATGAATCCAGTAAAGAACACAAAAGTGTGTAGCAATGATCCTCCTCCTCTAACTTGACACCAGCTGATGTCAACTGTGCAGCCAGTAGATTAAATGCATTTAAATGATCCATTAAGGATCCACTTTCCTCCATTCATAGAGAGTACAACTTCTTCCTCAGGAACAACTTGTTCACCAGAGATTTGGCCTGATACATGACCACAAGTCTTTCCCACAAACTATTTGCGGTTTTCTCATCTAGAACACTCAGAAGAACTACATTGGTTAAACAGAGTCTTATGAGACCCTTAGCTTTACGGTCTTTGATATCCCAATTTGCTTGAGCTATAGTTGTTGGTCTTGTAGCACTTGAAGTCACTTCCCATAGGTCATGATCTTCCAACATGTCTTCCATCTTGAGTTTCCACAACTCGAAATTAGTGCCATTAAATTTCTCCACCTCCATTCTTCCATATGATGAACTTGCCATCTCAATCTACAAATAAGATTCAGAATGGTCTACAAAAAACTCCCACTCAAACTTGAGATCAGCTCAAAAAACCCTACCCAACAACTAGGATCAAAATTTGATCAAGCTCTGATACCACTTGTAAGGAAACTCAGGTGCGGAAACAGCTTCCTACGCTAATCTCTATAGGAGAGCATTGTGCAAATTCTTATAAATCCTTACAAGTTCAGATTCGTTAACTACTTTAACAAAGATATTGCAACCACATACCATGCATACAGAAAAATAGAGAATGACACAATGATATACCCTAGGGAAACCTTTCGGTAAAAACCCTAGCACTCCAAAACCTGCACAATGTATTGATCAAAATTATTACAGCTTACAATACACTTGCAATGCAAGTTCTTTTAGAAGATTTCCAAAACATTGAAGACAAATCATGGCAGCATAAAAATGTTCCAACCATACACTCACATCATTTTTCTTTGCAACCCTAAAAAAGCTTATATCATGCGCTTCACTTTTTAGGGCTACTCCCAAAGATAACCGTATTAGGGTTTTACCATTCTCCGAGAAAATAGGAACCCCGAAATTTTTGAACTGATAAATTTGAGTACTGTACACTCTTCCCCAAACCCCACGATTGGGGAAGAGTGTACAGTACTCAAATTTATCAGTTGCCACATGTCTTCACCTGTCATTGAATCTTCCTGACATAGCTCTTACGTGTCATAGGAATCTGTCATAACCATTTTAGCCATGATCTCCTTACACACAATTCAAGATGCCGACACATCAACATTATTTGCAAGAAATACATTTTACAAAACAAATAATAAGAATAGGAATTATCCAAGGTTGAGACACCTTATTCCTAACAATACCAACTAACAATAATAATCGCAACTCCATGTCAGCCTCCAAATCCACAGCATAAATGATTTGACAAATAGAAAGTCAAACCATAACACATTCTCCAATGCACTTCAACAATGCTAATAAATCTGATCATCACAATCATTTAAATGAAAAATCATCATACCACACCAATCTGGCATGTCACCATGATCCTTTGAACATGTAACAACTTATCGCAACATGGTGCAACATCACCGATTAAGGATCTGATTGATTGAACTAAGAACTTCTAGTGCATAATACTAAGTGACCTCCATTCTGCTATAACTCAGTTCATCAATCACCAAACATGATGCAGTCACACCAAAAACTCCACAACATAGTCAAGATAACACATCCTTAATTGCAATACCATAATCCAAACCATCTCGACACATTCATAAATTCATCATTACTTGGCTTCAACCTACTCTTCATGTGTTCCTATTATCCTTCAAATAAACATAGATCACAACACACATAAGAAAAACTTATGCATTTATAGATATGCCTTCTAGAGACATCACATAAGCTTCCTTCATGATCTCACACTCTAGATCATATCAAAGCTCTAGATCCAACCACTTGACCATACCTCAGCATAACAAAAATGTTGTCAACCAACAACCACTAAGTTGACATAAATTAAAAAATCATAATTGGTCATCCTAACACCACACCTGCATCAAAAGCATAACATAACATACTCATATGTTCTCTGCATTAGTTACATTAGTTATGCCAACAATCTGCCCCTTTGGCATTCATGGAAACACTGAATAGAAATGCCAACAATACTAAGAAAGTAACTATTGTTTCTTCCTGTGTCTTTTCTTGATCTCTTTATCCTCCTTACCTATTCTAATCAGACTCTTCTCCCTTTACTAATACTTTTCCTTTAGTTTACTTGCCCCCCTTTTGTTTATTAAGTAATTCTTCTCCCCCTTTCACAAAAATTCCAAAGGCGCAACATGCCTTAGTCTTCAACTATTGTAAATATCTTCATCACTTGCTGACTTCTCCCCCTTAGGTGATCACTCACTGCTAATTCAAAATTATAAGAGCTACTAATTCCTCTTTCCAAAACTTTCACTCAACAAAAATTTTCTTCAATACTTGAGGATCATCCATATAGTTCTTCAATAGGTTCTCCAGTAAAAACAATGTGTCCATATACAAACAATGATTGCTCCTCTAATGCATAAAAAACACTAACGTATCTAGTAGAACTAAGTCTACGTCAACATCTTCAATCCTCTATTCTTTCTCATATTTTCTCCTTCAACTGATATACCAAAATTTGTAGTTGAGTGAACCATAAAACCTTCTACTAGCTTCTAGAGTTCTTCATGTGTCTCATATTTCCTTCTTCTCAAGAACCTCAAAAAACTTGAAAAATCACAAATAGTGACAACAATCTTACCATATCCTTGTAAGGCTTTGTGACATTGTTCACACTTACTAGAAAAATGACTTATTTAAATAATCACCTACATCAATATCCAATCAATCAGAATTAACAATAAATGTGGCATACTTATCACAATTAACCTCTTTCACATCATAGTCAATCTCTGGCATCAGAACTACTAATACATATCTTGTTGACATGAGATTCCTTCCTTTGTGCCTATAATCACTTGTTTCTTGACCTCAGATTACAAAAAAGTAGAAATATCTATCATGTCACTTAAGCTCAGAACATACATATCAATAGGTCCTTAAATAACTAGTTTATCCTTATCATTATCATTGGTACCTTTAAAATCTATACAACTATTTCCTTTTCACTTAAAATTTGTACATCATTAGTATGTAGTTGTTCACTCTTTTTATCTCCTTTGGTTGCAACATCTACCAATACCTGTAATGATTCCTCACTGATAGGTATATTCATCAATCAATCAATTATCATTTATTATTACTTGACCAATTCCTGGCATAGCCAGTACTTCCATTGATTCTTCAGGAGCATAAGAAACAAAAATATCACCAATTGGGATCTTATCATCTCCAATTTTCTATCCTTCCCTAGTGTATGAATTCAGGTTCCATCTATTATAATTCATCTTCAAAATTATATACTTCTTTTTTTTATTCCTTCAATCCCAAAAATTATCTCTTCAACATAGCTTCAGTTACACCATGCACTGGTTGAGTCACACTAGTTGAGTCACATTGGTTGACAAACTTATCAACCTCTTCTATGTATTGAACACTGGTCAGGTCTTACTAAATATACAGACATAGGAATTTGACCATGTAACTCAAATAAGACTTTACATATCCATGCCAAAAATAACAACATCCTTATTTTTTCTCATCCTTTCTGAGCAAGAAAAAATATTATTGACTTTGACCATAATACTCTATTTACTAAACCTTAACTAAAGTATTTTCAACATAAACAAAATTACTCTCATAAGGTGTCATATTATTCTCCATAGGGGAGCTAAAACATTTGGATTTCTTCCTTTTGGACTTCATCTGATTCAATAAACTTTTTTTTTCTTTTTTGTCCTCATCCTTTTCTCTTTTGTGCTTTCACCTTATTTCTATTTCCAGTAACCTTCACCGGTTCAGATGCATTCTTTCTTTAGTAAAAACTCAAGCATGTCATCCTTAGAAACCTTTCTTTTGTTCTTCACTTGGAAACTTCATTGTTAAAGCGATCTTTTCATGTTTAATTTTTGAACTACATACTTGTCTATCTACCGGTAGAAATTTTAACTAGTTGTTGAAGATACCACTTCAACCTTTTGATCATTATCACATGCAGCACTAGATGTACCTACATTATCTTCTACATAACGTTCATTTCTTGATCTACTAAACTTCTTTTTTTTAGATCCCTTCAGTAAGGTGAGTTCTTTATTTTTCTTTCAATTACCAATTGAGGATAACTAAGCACCACTTAACATTTCAAAACTGACTATCAAAAGGTAATAATCCATGTAATTCAACTAAAATTTTCATCACATCACAATACTTCATATATCTGTATGGTGAAAATTTGACCACACTTCTATGAATCCTTACATGCAAGAAAACTCAAGAATGAGCCCTCACAAATTGATCCATAGCTCTCTATGCATGGAGTTGCAAGATTTATAAAATTGCTCTCAGCTAGAGCTATAAACTCATGACCTTGCTAGTCAACCACACAATGAGAGATTCCAAATCAAAGACAAGGGCAACAATGTCAATATCTCCAATGAAATCCAAATGAATGCAATGCAATGCAAAATTAATCTAAGATGAGCATGCAAGTATGCAAATTAGGCTATGAAAATGGAAATGAAAGAGTTACAAACTCTCTAATTAGACTATGTGAGATTAATCTAAAACATGAAAGGAAATGATACCATGATTATTCAACTATGATGCAAGCTAGGATGTGATGTAGATGCAAGATGAATGTCAATGATGCTCCAAATCTTCAAAACTTGATGCAAGAATGTCTCCAAAAGCTTCAAGATGACTTAGAAAACCTGTAGCATAACAATAGCATAAAATTCAAGTGTATGCAAAATGAAGAAGAGAGCTCTTCTTTTATAGAGAATGAAAAATCAATGGACGATCGAGATTAAGAGGCAAAAGACTTAATCAACGATGGAGAAAAATGGAAGCTTGATCCTTGTGCACAAATATCCTCTTATAAGAAAATTAGAAGCATTTACTTTATGTTGAGCATTTACTTTATGTCCATGTGAGACAAAAAGTACTTTTCTTTTATTTTTTATTATATTTTTTTTTATAAATAAGAATTTAATATTTTATTTGTGCAACATAGGATAAGAAAAAAAGTGGAGATTTTTTATTTAAATAAAAGGGGAGGAAATTCCTTTTAATTAAATAAAGGCTTAGGATAAAGTGATTTTATTATTTAATTAAAGGATATTTTTAATTAATTAAAAGGGAGCATGTTCTCTTAATTAAATAAGATTTTTATTTTTATTTTCTCTTTTAAATTAAATAAGGCTCAAACCTTAGGAAATATTGAATTGATTATGATTTGATCAAGGAAATTGATATAATTGATATTGTTGATATTTAAAAATATTAATTTAGGGATTTGATAAATTGCAGAAATGGGGCCCAAGGTCTAGGCGACCATTTTAGGGTGCATACATTTGCCCCTCTTTGACTAATGTGTGATCATTTTGGGAACACATGCAGTCAAAGAAGAATTGAAATGTGAGATCAATTTGGGATCACAAAACAATCCAGATGTGTGTTCATTTTGGGAACACATCAGGACAAAAATAAGTAAAAATTTGAAAGGCAAGACCAACACTATCGCTGCTAGGTGCAAATCAAGCCTTAGATAAAACTATCGCTATCGCTGCTAGGCAATAATCAAGTCTGAAAAATAGGAGATAAAAATCGAAAGAAAAAATCACCACCATCGCTGCAAGGTGATAATCAAGTCTAAAAATAAGAATCTCAAGCTGAGCTGAATGATAAAGCTGAATCAAAGATTAAAGCTGATAGGCACTGCCCCCTCAAAATTGAAATCAAAATCAAATAGAGGAAGACTTTGGAAGAGATGGCGAAGAACTAGCTGAAGTAGGCATTATAGCGCATAAAGGCTTAGGCTCTTTAGGTTTAGCATTATTGAAAGTACTTTTAGCCAAGTGAAGGTTAGCTTGAGTATCTTTAAGAGGTGGGCCTCAAGGATAACTATAAGAAACTGCATGAAAAGTATTAGGATCTTTGTTGGATGAAGGATTTGTGAAAGATTTGGAAGAATTGGAAGCTTTAGGAAATGTATGAGTATTGGAGGAAGTAGGGGATGGAAGGGAACCATCACAAGATAAAGGTTTAGTATTAACATGATCTTGCTTGAGAGTGCAATCTTTATTTTCAGCATGAATGTTCTTAGAGGAAGGATTCTTATAATATTTATGTTTCAAATCAGCATGGTGCATTTTATATTCCTCAACAGTAGTAGCTAGATTATAATCAAGGTATTGTTCACAAAACTCATCAAAGTTTCTTTCAAAATCTGAATCATATGGATCACCATCACGATCTTTCCAATATGAGGACCCATTTCCAGTAAGCACAAGGACATGACTAGGAAGACTCTTAGGAATCGAGGTGTCATAGGTATCACTACATTTTCCATCATCATAGTCATCATAGTCATCATAGGTGGGTGCATCACTCTTCATGGAAGAGGTATCATAAGGACTATCACATTGCTCATTATGGTATGTCTTGTGAAGAGAAGTAAGACTCTTTGAAGAAGTAGAAGAAGAATGAGATCGTGAAGAAGAGGAAATTGAAGACTTAGTGGAAGAAGAAGACTTGGATAATGAAGAATGCGAATAATGTTTAGAAGAGTCATGGTAAGATTTGGAAGATGAGGAAGAATGAGAAAACTTAGATGATGAAGAACGTTTAGAAGAAGGAGGTTGTGATATGATCATGTCTATGATCCTAGCAAAGGCATTTGATTTAATCATCTTTTCTTTTATTTTTTCCATAAGTTTATCACCCATGAGATATTTGGAAGGACTATTGGAGGAATAAAGATACTCTTCAAATTGAGCAATGAGTCCAAGATCATCTATTCTCAAGAGAGGTTCCTTAACAAGATAGTTGAAATTCATGGTTGTAGAAGAGAAGGAATCAATCATGGAAGAAATGAATAGATGAATAGAAGAAGGTAGACTAGATAGTAAGAGGAAAAGAATCAAGAAGAAGAAGAAGAAAAATTTCCCATGGGAATAGAAGACTTCAGAAGAACATGGGAAATGGAGAAGAAAGAAGAAGACTAAGATTCATCTTATGCAATTGATACCATAACATTCATTGAGATGTTGAGCAACATGACAGCACCTAGGATCTGAGATCTGGACTGACCAAGGAAGACCAAGCTTCTAAGGAGAACTCACTACAGTAGGACGGAACTCAGTTTCAATATTCCAATTAGAATTTTCAAAAGATTTTGCAATGATGATCAAGCACATAGAACAGCAACCAGGGAGTTCAAGCAAACAATCTTCAAGCAATGAGCAAGGGGCAAAGTAACCTTGCGCATGAACAAGTATAGTGACTTAGTATTTCTACTCCTTAAAGATTCTACTAGTGTATGTTCTTGAAAATGTTTTAGCAGGCACTTAGAACACAACAACACCTTAACAAGCTGTCTACAAGGATATACGTGGCTTTCTAAAAGGATTCCTTGATATACGCAAGGTATGTGAGGCCCAAATCCGTAGATGAGAAGAATCCAAAATCACACAGTCAGGGGGAGACGGTAACCCAAATCTCCTTCTTCACTTCTCAAAGGTATAAATTTCTTTAAGGCTTAGCCAAGAGTGATATCAAACTCAATTCTCAAGAGAGGTGTCTTTCGATTCACCACCCGCTATTTATACTCCATCAAAACATGGGAGTTAAGGTCATCCCTTGAGGTGGTGTGTCCCCAAGTAGGCCTTCTAGAAATAAAAATTAAGTAATTCACTATCAAAAGTATTTAGAGCAGTAAAGGTGGAACACTTAAATCTTCAAGTAAATGTGAAGTGAGTCCAAAAGTGGGACACTTAACCCTTCAAGTGAATGCAAAGCAAGCCCAAACGTGGAACATTTAACCCTTTAAGATAATGTGAAGTGAGTCCAAAAAGTGGAACACTTAACCCTTCACACAAACTCAAAGTGAGTCCAAAAGTGGAACATTTAACTCCTAACATCAACTCAAAGTGAGCCCAAAAGTGGAACATTTAACTCCTCACATCAACTCAAAGTGAGTCCACACCTTAGAAAACAAGTGAGTTCCAAAAAGCACAAAAGGGTTGCCTAGTGGAGCAATTAACGCTTCTTTCCTGTAGACCCCTCCCTTTTAATGTGGCACTGATCTTGCAACCACGGGGTGGAAATGGGGGGCCGGTGGATTAGTGAGTCCAATAACCCAAGATAGCAATCTAGATCAATCACAAGTAATCTAAAGTTGCTTATCAATACTACTCACAAATGACAAAGGGTTGAATCAATGGAATATTTAACTTTGCAAGCAAACATAGAGTGAGTCCACAAAGTGGTGCATTTAACTCCCTATGTAATCAAGGAATGAATCCATGACCTCAATCACTCAATGAGATATTTGATATTGGAACCAAGAATTACTTAAGGTTTAAACACAAGCATTCACTTACACAAACTTGTATGAAAGCAAATCTATGTTCATTCATTTCCCATTAAGAGCATCAATTGAAATGTGTTCTATGAAAGTATGTAAACACTCAAGCCAAACACATGAGAGGTTCAATTTTAATCCCAAAATCTAAATGTTGTAGAGATATAACAAAGTACCTCAAGTCCAACGCTTTGTTTTAAATATTTTCCATGAAAGCAAGAGCACCTTCAAATGAACAAGACAAGAAAACAAGCAAACAAGATATGTAATGTCTATCCAACTTATGCAAACCCTAGGGTTAGATCTGAAAATCAATTGTTAGGAGCAATGATAACCAGCAAATAATCCAAATGATAACTCATATCATGCAATGTACAATGAAAAATAAGTGCATACCCATCACAAAATTTTATTTTTTTTTGCATTTGACCTAGTCAACAAGATCTGATTTTTACCATGTGAATTCGGACCCCAAACTCAAAATGCAGAAAAGAGACCTTTATCAAAAAATAGAGAGCTTTCCAAAAATATAAAAATTTTAGAAAAATCTCTTCATTTGTGCCCTAGAGACCCATTTTACCAAAATAGACCATTTTTAATAAATTGACCAAATGAGCTATGATATGATTTCTAAATTAAAAACATAGTGAATGGACCCCTTGTACAATTCCAAGACCTTTCCATAAATATAAAAATTTCTGAAAAATACACTGATTTGTGCCAAAAATTGTTTTTTTATAAAAAAATCAAGAAAAAATCATAAAAAATACAAATCACCTCCAAAAATTCTAAAAAATTTTTTGGAGCTTCTCTGATATGTCACCAACTTGAAAACAAATTTTTAGACCAAAACACCAAGCCGTTTGGGAGATATGATCAAATCTTTCAAATCTAGGGTTTTTCATCTCCAAACAAATCTGCACAAGGGTTAGCTCCAAAAATAATCAAAACAAGCATGCAAGAGGTGGGTTGCCCCACGGTGGGCACCAAAAAATGTATGGTGAAAATGTGACCACACTTCTATGAATCCTTACATGCAAGAAAACTTAAGAATGAGCCCTCACAAATCGATCCATAGCTCTCTATGCATGGAGTTGCAAGATTTATAAAATTGCTCTCAGCTAGAGCTATAAACTCATGACCTTGCTAGTCAACCACACAATGAGAGATTCCAAATCAAAGACAAGGGCAACAATGTCAATATTTCCAATGAAATCCAAATGAATACAATGTAATGCAAAATTAATCTAAGATGAGCATGCAAGTATGCAAATTAGGCTATGAAAATGGAAATGAAAGAGTTACAAACTCTCTAATTAGACTATGTGAGATTAATCTAAAACATGAAAGGAAATGATACCATGATTATTCAACTATGATGCAAGCTAGGATGTGATGTAGATGCAAGATGAATGCCAATGATGCTCCAAATCTTCAAAACTTGATGCAAGAATGTCTCCAAAAGCTTCAAGATGACTTAGAAAACCTGTAGCATAACAATAGCATAAAATTCAAGTGTATGCAAAATGAAGAAGAGAGCTCTTCTTTTATAGAGAATGAAAAATCAATGGACGATCGAGATTAAAAGGCAAAAGACTTAATCAACGATGGAGAAAAATGGAAGCTTGATCCTTGTGCACAAATATCCTCCTATAAGAAAATTAGAAGCATTTACTTTATGTTGAGCATTTACTTTATGTCCATGTGAGACAAAAAGTACTTTTCTTTTATTTTTATTATATTTTTTTTTATAAATAAGAATTAAATGCTTTATTTGTGCAACATAGGATAAGAAAAAAAGTGAAGATTTTTTATTTAAATAAAAGGGGAGGAAATTCCTTTTAATTAAATAAAAGCTTAGGATAAAGTGATTTTATTATTTAATTAAAAGAGATTTTTAATTAATTAAAAGGGAGCATGTTCTCTTAATTAAATAAGATTTTTATTTTTATTTTCTCTTTTAAATTAAATAAGGCTCAAACCTTAGGAAATATTGAATTGATTATGATTTGATCAAGAAAATTGATATAATTGATATTGTTGATATTTAAAAATATTAATTCAGGGATTTGATAAATTGCAGAAATGGGGCCCAAGGTCTAGGCGACCATTTTAGGGTGCATACAATATCAATACATCATAATGCATCTAAGTAAGCAAATAAAATCTACCACACATTCTTCTCTTGGGTCTCAGATTGGTCTGACCTTAATTTCTCCCCTAAGCCAAAATAGGCTTAGTTTGCTGATGAATTATCCACACCTGATGGAAATGTGGATCCTTTTAATTTTTTTCTCTCATCCTTATTTTCGCATACTTTAATCATTTACTTTTTGGTTTTCTTCACAACTAAAATCTACTTATCTTTCTGATTCTCTACCCAGTTTATCGGTTGATTTCCCTGATTTCTTGATCTACAAAATCTTGCAATATGTCTAGTCTTATGGTAATGGAAACATGTCATCCTAGTAGATCTCCAAGGTCATAATTACTTATTTTTTCCTTCAATCTGTAGTTAACATCCACATTCCCATACTTGTGGCAATGTGAACATTAAATATTATATTGGTTTTGGTTCTAATAAGGACCTCGCCAGTTCACAAATGACCCCTAATCATTCATCTTATTCCTGCACTCACTTTCTCTATGACCATACTTCTTGAAATTATAACACTAACCATTAAACACATTAGGTTTATTTCTAATAACCCTATAAATATTACCTTCTTCATGTAAATTTAAGATGTAGGGGTAATAGGTTTATACTTACATTCTCTTCCAACATGTCCTACCTTGTGACAATTAAAAAAAATTGGCTTGTAAGATTTCTTACAGGGACTTTTCTTTTTCACCTTGGATGGAGACTTATCATCTTGATTGGGCTTCTTGATTTATATGATTCACCAATATCAAAATTATTCTGACTGGTATAGCCTAGACCAGTTGAGTCATTGCTTCTTCTTTGACTTTAATTTCAACTGCTCATCAAGTTTCTCAGTTTTCTCAATGAATTTCTTCAATAACTTTATTGCATCATCAAGTTCTTTATGAAATATCTCCCTCTATCTTCTTAGAAATTCATTCTCTCTTATCAAATCTTCATTTCTCATCATCAAGTTGTTGATATTACCTCTTATATCTTGCATTTAATCTCTGGTTTCATGAATATATACTTGCAAGGTACCAATCTCTTTCTCTAATATTAAAAGTTCAACCTTTTTTCTTTTAGGGTATCTTTTCTATCTTCTTATATTCTTCTACAACTATCCTAGCTTCCATTTCCTTACAAAATTTAATTTACAAAGCTTCTAACTCCCTCTTGAAATATTTCTTGTCTTTTGTTAGCTTCTCATTCTCTTAAGACAAGGCTTTTAAGGATGCTTCAAATTCCTTGTATCCACTTTGTTCTGAAAATTGTTTAATATAGTCTTGGATTTCATTCAGTTCATCAACAAGCTCTCTTCTTTTGTCCCTTAAGATCTTCAATTTCTCTTTAAGCTTCTCAATCATATCTTTATCTTCTTCAAGTTTTCTTGTATATCTCAAACCCTCCATATTTACCTTAAGGATCTTTCCCAATCAATTAGGATTCTTCAAGGTAACTTAGTTTTGATACTAGTTGTTAATAATAGAAGACACTAAGAAGGGGGGTGAATAAGTGTAATAAAAACTTACACTTATTTTCACCATCAACATCCACAAGATAAATCATGCTATACAAATAGTAAAGTAATAATAAATAACACAAGCATGCAACACTTTGACATAGATATTTTTCTCATGGAAACCTTTTGTAATAATTTTCCTAAGGCAATGAATGTAATGCCAAGATCTATAAGCTCAATTGATAGCATAAGAGAAACAAATATGATATGATCAATTGAATGATTCAATAATGATAAATAATGAAATAGATACCAAATCAAATTGAATGAATACAAAGTAGATGTGCTTGAATATATAGGCAATGCATGATAACTAGGAGAGATGCAAAATGATAACCTATCAACTAGACAAGGTGTAATCAAATGTCCACCAAAGGTGGATCATCCTCCATTGTACATCAAAGTATGTTCAAAGTGTGCAACAATGAGAGGATGATAATTTGATAAGAACACTAAAGGTGGATCTCACACAAGTGAAAATCCTCCTACACCATGTGCTAAAATGAAATGAAAACTCCTATGTGTCCCAATGAAAACTATATGCAAATGCATTATCCTAAGTAAACTTAATTAAAGTTTAATTAGGAATATATAATTATACCAACACCCCTCCTTAAGTGAAACTTAGGGGAATACAGTTAATCTCACAAAACTATATGAAAATGCATGATGGGTCCCAGTTACTAGGCCATGTTAGGTACCCATGTACGATATGCAAGAGAAATGCAATGCAATCTCTCATAATGAGGAGAAAAAGGGAAAACCTCATGGGAAAAACCTTCCCCCAAAAAGAGAGATGAAAAAAAATATGCATGGATGGAAGGAGTAATCAAGACCCTCCCCATTACAACATACATCATGTATATACAAGAAAGAATCCCCCCAATGGAAGGAAACAAGGAGACATGATATTCCCCCCCATAATGAATAATCTCCTCTAAAGATGATGATTTCTTGAAGGAAAAACATAGAATTATGCCTATAAATAATATTTCTCCCCATAGGAAGAAGATACACCAAGTAAAAATGCAAGAATGATTCCCATTGTGGATAGGAAAAATGAAAGGTAATCAAAATGAAATGCAATATCTCTGAATTATACCCATGTGTCACCATATCCTTGGTTGATTAAGATTCCATGGACCAATCAAGAATATATCCAATAGAAGGTGACCTGCAAGGAACCAATAGTAACTGATCCATGTAAGTAGCTAGATCAAACTCTAAAGACAAATGTGCCTCCTCAAATGAAGAAGTAGGAGGAGAAGAAAAGAATCATCCCCTCAATATAGAAGTTACATCCATGATAGATGTGCCTCGATCAATGTAGAAACTACATCAAAAAAATTGAATGATGTTCTTCCCTTTAGGAAGAAACAATGCCATAGGTGTACCGATGAATCCTTCCCAATCTCTAGGAAGAATCTTGAAGATGTATGAAGTCTTAGGAAATTGAATAGGACTATCCAACACATGAGTATGATCAACCTGGACCATGCAATATGACATCTCAAGTGAATTTTGAGACTCTTGAAAACCAATCTCCAAAGACACAAATGTCTTCTCTGAAGTGAAACATAACTCCTCCAAATGTTGTATTAAAGGATCCACAATCATGTCATTCCTAAAAGAATGATCAAGTGAAGAATGAAGATGAGGTTCAGAGTGTTCCCTGACAACAACCTCAGAAGGATCATGCTCAACAAAGAGAAGATAAATGTCATCAATGATGTCTCCCAAGTCCTCGATGTACGACTCCACAAATAAAATTGCAAAGTCTATCAAGTAGTCATCCCATGGAGCTGATTCTAGAAGATAAGGAATATCTTGTTGTACTAAATCATAAGAACCCATGGCTATAGGAATGCAATCATCATCAAGAGAAACAATAGAAATGATCTCACTAGGAGAAGTAGGAGCTATAACTAGATGTTCTAGATCTTGCGGTAATGGAGGAACATGTGAATCTCAATACATTTCCCAAAGAATGATCCAAAGATCATGAATTGTATCCCACTTCTTACCATAAATGGAATCTTTAACATCTTCATCCAAGTTGAAATAAATAACTTTGAGAACTTTTTCACAAGAGTCGCAGTTGAATGGATTACCAAGACGAGGAATTTCTTCCATATATAAATATTGCAATAGAGTATGCTCACTAAGATGAGTGAGAATGAGATCACTCCATTTATTACAATTCCCTTTCTCCAAGTCAATTAAAATACCCATGATGCAAAATGAAAGGAGAGAAAGATACAAGGCACAATCACACAATACACCCCCCCAAATTCACTCAATCAAAGAACCCCCCCCCCCCAAAATAGATTATTTTGGCACTTTATATATAATGTGTATACAATGGTCACTTGTCAAAATGGACCAAAGTGGACTTCTAATTTTCATAATTACAACACAAACTATGAAACTATGGTAGACTCAAGAAGATAAGGCATGAGATCTCTCAAGGATCTAACAAATTAAAAATGTCAAATATATGCCAAAATAGACCAAATGTTGAAAGTACAATGTCCACTTAGAATTTTTTCAAATTGATACTAGATCTAGAAAGTGGACAAAAAGTCACACACTTTCAAAAAAAAAATCAGTTGAAAATATGTCTATATGAGTCTGAAGGAAGCCTCTAAAGCTGTAAAAATTGGGATTTATGATTTTCAAAAAACATAAGGAACAAAGATGAGAAACCACATGTACCATTGTGTAGATCGTGAAATTATACCCCAAAACAAAACAAAATTGCTTGAAAAAAGGAGTCCAGATGACTGAGATATCATTCTTTGAAAATTGCCTCTGAAATTATTTTCGGAATCGCCATCGCCAAACTTTAAAAATTTAGTTGGCTCTAGATTTATCTTCGGGTGCCTGATTTGGATGCAATAAAATTCAATTTAGGGGTTCTTGTACCTCTTCAATGTGATCCCAACCTCTAAATTGTACCAAGAAGCTCCAATTTTGACCTGCAACAAAATTCTCTCAAAATAGGCTATACAATGACACTCCTATGGCTCTTATACCATATAAAAATTTTGATATCTCTCTGATACCATGTAAGAATTTTCCTAAGGAAATAAATGTAATGTCAAGATCTAGAAGCTAAATTGATAACACAAGAGAGACAAATATGATATAATCAATCGAATGATTCAATAATGATCAATAATGAAATAGATACCAAATCAAATTGAATGAATACAAAGTAGATGATCCTGAATATATAGGCAATGCATGATAACTAGGAGAGATGCAAATCATAACGTATCAACTAGACAAGGTTTAAGCACATGTCCACCAAAGGTGGATCATCCTCCATTGTACATCAAAGTATGTGCAAAATGTGCAACAATGAGAGGATGATAATGTGATAAGAGCACTAAAGGTGGATCTCACACCTAAAGTGGAAATTCTCTTACACCATGTGATAAAATAAAATGCGAACTCCTAGGTGTCACAATGACACTAATATGAAAATGAATTATCCTAAGTAAACTTAATTAAAGTTTAATTAGGAATATTTAATTACACCAACACCCTTGTTATAGGGAAAAACTACGTGTGTGGATTAGTACCCAAAAATCCTCAATATTGCAGTAATAAGTTTCCCTATTAGGAGCATTAGATCCACCTAATTAAGGGTTCACTCAGTTAAGTGTGTCCAGCCCTATTAAGATCTTACAACAAAAAGACTTGTTTGGATCACCTCGCTAGAGAATTTAGAACTCTAGTTAACAAGTCACCTTGTTAGAGGATTTTTCCATAAAACCTATTAGGATCCTATGCACCCTATTAGGAGTGACCCAATTAAGGGATTTCTCTTGTCAACCTGCTAGTGTAATACCCCAAAAATGGGCTATAAGTTCATTAATCTCCTACATCTTCAATTCGAACGAAATTGACATCAAAGTCCTAACCTAAGGCACATCTAAACATCATCGAATCATAATTGATTATCTTAAATTCTGCATCGGGGAATATTCCTAGTAATATTCCTAATCATCTTAATTATCTTTAATTTAATGATTATTTGGCAATAAATCACATTTATCCTAAAGTTTGATTAATTGAATATTTTCATATTTAATTAATTAGACTTAATATTTGCCACTTAATTGTGTAATTAAATTTAATTCTATCTATTATTAATTGTATTATTTAATTTTGACAATAAATCTAATATCATATGAATAATTGATTAAATTCTTATTTAATTAATTAAAGCAAGTTGTCATTATTTAATAATATAGTTTTTAATAAAAGTTTGATTAAATAATTGATTAACCCATAAATCAATTATTTTATTTTTAAAAGCAGTTAAGTTGAGCATAAATCACTTTATTATTAAATTAATTCATAAATAAAACATGCACAATCATAAAAGCAGACAACTATCAATTATCAATTAAAGCTAAACTCTATTTTGAGTTAAACTTTGCTTTTTGCATGTTTTTGTGAGTTAATTATCCTTTATTTAAAAATAACTCAAAAATCAACATGAGTTATTTGAGTGATTTATGGCTTTTTCCCATGCACCTCCAAAGCCTTGGATTTCTATAAAAACAAGGCTCATCTCTTCATAACTCATCTCTCAATCATCTCTCAAATTTGCATCCACAAGATCCACATATTTTGCACAATCACGCTGGAGAATTGGAGGCTGAGGAATCAACTTGCGAATTCAAAGCTTTGTGAGATCAATTTCAATTGCATAGCTTTTATATCTTAGCATAGAATTTCATAGTTTTCATATCATTGTTAGAATCTTCATTGTTAGATCATTTAGCATCCATAGCATATCAGTTTATCATTCTTATTGCATAGAAAATATCAAAAATATAGATTAATTGCATTCAATTTCATATCCATCTTTTGCATTCAAATCCTTCATTTAGGTGTCGTCTAGGTCATTGATCTCGATTACAATCTGAGAACATTAATCTCGCACCTACTAGAAGGCAGTAAATCGCTTGGTTAAATTAGATTTCAATTTTGCATGATTTTGATTTTAGCTAACCTCTAATGTTTTACTGAAGTGTTGTGTCTACAGATCAGGTACAATTTTCACACACACAGCTAGAATCAACAAGTAAATAATGATCTAATAGTTTGACTTAATACATGATAGATCTAGTGTAATCCCTATCAATGATCTACTCTGAAACACCTCTTGACCTATGTAATAACAACTTTGATCACCATAAATAATTTCAACAACAACAACAATGTGCATTGATATTTCTCCTATCACACTCTCTCACACTTGACATAATACATGAGAAATTATATATAAATATATTTTCACTAATTACATCATCCAGGACCTAAATAAATCAATACAATTAATTCCCTCTCATTCTTGAAACTCTAAAATGTAATACCAACTAACAATTACAATCACAGATCCATGTCGGCCTCTAGATCCACCACATAAATGATTTGATAAAGAGAAAGTCAAACAATAACACACTCTCTAATACACTTCCGCAACTGCAATAAATTTGATCATCATGATCAAGTAAATGCCAATCGGTCATACCACATCGATCTGACACATCACCACAATCCTTCAAACATGTAAAAACTTATTACAACATGGTGAAACATCACCGGTTAAGGATCTAACCAATTGAACTAACAACTTCTAGTGCATAATGCTGAGTGACCTCCTTTCCACTGTAACCCATTCTACCAATCACAAAAAATGATAAGGTTGCACTAGAAACTCCACAACACAATAAAGATAACACATCATGAATCACAATACCATAATCAAAACCATCTTAACATATTCATCAAATCATCAATCCTTGGCTTCAACCTATTCTTCTTGTCTACCTGTCATCCTTCAAACAAACATATATCACAACACACATAAGATAAAATTATGCGGTCATGGGTATATCATCTAGAGACATTACATAAGCTTCATTCATGATCGTACACTCTAGATCATACCATAGATCTAGATCCAGCCACCTTACCATACCTCATCATAAAAAAAACATTGTCAACCAATAACCACTTAGTTGATATCAATGGTAAACTCATAAATGATCATCCTGACACCATACTTGCATCAAATCACAACATATCATACTCATCTAATCTTAGTATTATTTACATTAGTTATGCAAACAATATATGCCTTTGGAATTGATGGCAACACTAAGTAGAAATACCAACAATACCAAGAAAATAAATCTTGTCTATTCCTATGTGTATTCCTGATTTAGATTTATCCTCCTTACCTATTCTAATCAAACCCTTCTCCCTTTACTGATAGTTCCCCTCCTTTGGTTTACTTCTCCCCTTCATCACTTTCTGACAACTCCCCTTTAGCTGATCACTTATTTCCAATTCAAAAGTACAGGAGCTACTACTTCCTCTTTACAAAAATTTCACTTAACATAAATTATCTTCAATTATTGAGGATCATCCATCCAATTCTTCAATAGGTTCTCCAGTAAAATCAATGCGTCATATAGAAATAAGTATTTCTCCTCTAATGCATCAAAAAAACTCACATATCCAATAGAACTAATTCTACCTCAGCATCTTCAATCCTCTTTTCTTTCTCATTTTTTCTTCTTCAACTTATATACCAAAATTTGTAGCTGAGTGAATCACAAAACCTTCTACTAGCTTATAGAGTTCTTTAAGAGTCTTAGCTTTTCTTCTCAAAAACCTCAACAAACTTGAAAAATAAAAAATAGTGACAAGAATCTTACCACCTCCCTATAAGGCTCTATGAGATGGTTCACACTTACTAGAAAACTAACTTATTTCAATAGTCACCTCCATCAGTAGCTAATCAATCAAAATTAACAATAAATGTGACATAATTATCAAAATCAACCTCTTTCACATCACAGTCAATCTTTGGCATTAGATCTACTTATACATCTCTTGCTGACTTGAGCTTCTTTCCTTTGTGCCTATTGTAGTACCTCACCCCTAGTCTGATTTTATAAATGTTGTAATTAATCTAGGATGATAGATTATATGTTAGGAATTTGTTGAAACTTATGATTTTACTGACCCCATACTTGCATGTGTATGGTTGATGTGTTTTTTTTACATTTCTATTTGATGTGCTTGATGTGGTTGAGGGACGAAGTCATAGTTACTTGCTTGCAAGATCCACACGATCGCTTGATCCCCACCATTATCTGTTATATCTCTATATATATATGCACATGCTCATCTCTTATGCAGGTTCGCAGGTACTGGGCATCGACTTCCCTGAATTGTCAGGATGAGTGTGCCCTATCGCTAATCTCAATGGTAAAAGAGGGGAGATAATATTCAGTTCCAAATCCTAACCTAAGCCAATTATTGTCCTAAAGTAGGGGACAAGATTTTGTGTTTCCACCCTTCTAAACTCGTCCAATTGACAAGAGTTTACACCTAAGTCCTGAGTTTGAATGTGGATCTTTAGGTCTTTCTGATTCTTTGATTGTGGCGTTTGATGTGATTTCTATTTTTAGATCATTCTATTTTTAGCTGTGGCATAGTATTTAAATGGTAATTAAATAAATATATTTATTTGGTTTAATTATTATTTATATTATATAGTTGATGCATTAATTAATTGGGAATTAATTATATGCTAATTTGAGTGTGGTTGAATTATTTAATTAATGTGAATTAATTAAATATCCTCACTTTTGAAATATTTAATCATGAAATTTAACCTTTGTTT